>OZ024744.1:94308312-94503312 GCA_964016885.1 Eledone cirrhosa
ATACATATATATATATACAGACATATATATATAATATATATATATATATATACATACAGACACATATATATACACTAATATATACTCACACACATATATACACACACACATATATATATCCAACTATACAAACAGACACGCACACATACACACATATATATATATACATATATATATATATATATATATATATGTAGAGTTGGTAGTGGTGTCAGTAGAAGCCAGCATTATAGTGGTAGTAACGGTGATAGTAACTAAGGATATATTTATGCATATGTTTTGCAGGCTGCTACTTCTTCTCTCGTAGTATTGCTGCTGCGTGAGAGAGAGTCAGCAAGATGGCGGATGTCGATCCAGAAACACTTCTGGAATGGCTTCAAATGGGACAGCAGGGCGACGAAAGGGACATGCAACTTATAGCCCTCGAACAACTATGCATGTTACTACTTATGTCCGATAACGTGGATAGATGTTTCGAAAGGTAAATATCGTTTATTATATATATTTTTTGTTGTTGTTGTTTTTTTTTTGGTAGTATTGTATGTATGTATTATTTATATGTATTTTGTTGTTGTAATTTTATTTTATTATTTTAGTTATTTTATTTATTTATTTTTCTTTTTGTCTAAATTTCTTCCCAATTTTGTTTCGTTAACATGACTAAAAAATTTCTTAGACTTCTTTCATGTATATATATGTATATATATATATGGGCTTTCTTGATGATTTCCTTCGAATGAAACAGTTCTAGTCCTGTAGAAGCCATTTCTATATTAGATGTATGTATGTATATATATATATATACATGTATATATATATACATGTATATATATATATATATATATATACGTACATACATGTACATATGTGTATATATATATATATATATATATGTGTGTGTGTGTGTGTGTGTGTGTGTATGTTCTAAAAATAAAATTGTTTTTCTTAAATTACTAATTTCAAACTCAAAAACTCATTTTCTTTCTATAAAAAAATAGTCTTTAGTGTATATTTTTAACGAATATTTCTAAGATATGTTTTTCTTGAGACTCCAATATATGTATTCTTTAGAGTAAATACTTGTTTATTTGTATTAATAAATTGCTTCAGGTGCTATATATACATATACATATATATACATACACATATATATATATATATATATATATATATATATATATATATAAAACACACACACACACACACACAATCTGATTCAAACACTCCACCCATTTTTATAAATGTATATTTATTTCGCCCCCTCCATGTCTATCTATATTAATTACATCAGATTCTGTTCTTCACTTCATTTCACTTCCTATAACCATTTTTAATTATCATCGTTTAAGTTATATTTGTATATATGTTGCTGAAGTGTTTCCTCGATAAAAATCCATATAGAATTTACTTCACTGATTTCTTAATCTTAATAAATAAATAATAATTCTTCTTACTACTACTGTCATCGGGTTTACATAATTTTAAATCTGTTTATTATTATTTAATATTAACTTATATTAATATATTTATAATGGTACATACATACGGATGACAGGAGGAAGGAAGGGAGCATTGACTCTGTTGTGTGTGTATATATATATATATATATATATATATATATATATATATTTATATTTATTACTTAATACCTATCAAATCAACACTCGTTTGTAAGTTGATATAATAAATATATTTTGGCCAAATAAATTATTACTATATATTTAGTCCTTTTTTTCTGTTCGAAGCCCCTTCCAAATAATATTACGTCGATTTATTCTCCTTTTTACTCTAAAGAAGGGAGAAAATAAATAAATCCATTATGCTTAGTCAGAAGAAAGAAATAGTTATTAATACTTGATGAGTAATTCTGTATATCGTGTTTGTTTGATTTCTCTTCTCTTCTCTTTTTTTCTTTTCAATACACACATACATAATATATATTTATATAATATACTATACACAAACACACACACACACACATATGTGTGTGTGTGTGTATACATATATATATATACGTGTGTGTGTGTATATATGTATACTAATTTCTTCATTGTACTGTATTGTTTGTTTTATTTCCATTTACTTTTTCACACACACACATACACACATATAATATACACATGTATATATATATATCTTGCTTTTTAGAAATGTCAGTTATTCGCTTTATTATGATAAATTTAATAAAAAATCAACTAAAGAGTAGACAAGTATATTTATATAACATAATATATTTGTCCAGTGTGCTACCTCCCTTTTATTTTATTTTACTTTTCATCTCTAACACTTCGTTTTAATATTCAACAATGTATTTTAGTATAGACTAAACACACACACACACACATCAGATATATTGAGCAGCTCACTACTAAAGCCGTCGTCTTTTAATTTTTTTTTTATTTATTTCATACATACATACATAGTTGATTTATTGTGTTTGACAACTGTACTTTCATTATCTCCCAAACAGATTACAAATGATAATAGTAATAATGATGATGATAATATATATTATATGAATGGATTCTTTGCCCTACAGTTAAGCTTATGCCGTGTTGCTATCGAAACGGTATAAGCTTAACCGAAGGACAAAGAATCCATGTAATATATATACTCTACTTTCCTAAGAATCCATGTAATATATATACTCTACTTTCCTAAGAATCCATGTAATATATATACTCTACTTTCCTGAAGACTACTAAATTGAACAATGGTCTTACTGGTATTAATTTGTAACATCTCATATATACACTCACACAAACAGAAAGAAAGGCGGTGCCCCCGCAAGTCCACAATCTAATGACTGAAACCAGTTAAAGAATAAAAAATATATAGTTGAGAACGTTTCGTTTCATAATGAAGTCTACCTACCTACAAACCTTGCTATAGTGTTTTCAGTTTTAATGTATTTACTATTTGAATGTTAATGGTAGTTATAATGTTATATTGGGAGTCGTTCAATGATTTGATTTTATTAAACTTAGTCCCAGTCTTTTCGTTAGTTCAGCTTCTGAAATTCTTATTTCCCCATCCATATCGGACGTTCCCACGATTTTTTTTATTTATTTATTTAAATAAGCAATCCATTTCAATAAGATTACCTCATTGTTTCCTCTTGACGTTTCGACATATTTCAAAGCAGTTTGGGTTTGTTTTTATTTGTTTTTGTTGTTTTTAAATATATGTATACATATATATATATATATATATATATATATATATATATATATATATACATATATATATATATATATATATATATATATTTCTTACTGGTAATAAGGTAGTAATGAATTACTGTCCTTTCCTGTTTATAGTTGTATATAGTGTATATATAACTTTAAATATTATTATTATTATTATTATTATATATGTAATTGTATCGATATATAAATATATAGATATATAATGTGGGTAATATTAAATATTATCCAATTACAAGTATGAGAATAGCTCAATGTAAAATTACAAATATATTACAGGGCCGAAATACTGTAATATATGTATATATATGTATGTCTTTTGTATATATATTTTTCCTTCTTGTTTTTCAGTTGTCCACCAAGAACCTTCCTGCCAGCACTTTGTAAAATTTTTCTTGATGAACGTGCTCCTGATAATGTTCTTGAAGTCACCGCACGTGCCATTACATACTACTTGGATGTGTCAGCGGAATGCACTCGTCGCATTGTTGCTGTTGAGGGTGCCATCAAGGCACTCTGTAACAGATTGGTTGTGGCTGAAATGTCTTCTCGTACAAGTAGGGATTTAGCGGAACAATGCATAAAAGTGAGTAGGATGCAATTG
The DNA here is from genome assembly GCA_964016885.1 of Eledone cirrhosa. NCBI lineage: Eukaryota > Metazoa > Mollusca > Cephalopoda > Octopoda > Eledonidae > Eledone > Eledone cirrhosa. The sequence continues at coordinate 94,312,123 of OZ024744.1, forward strand.
ATTGATTGATTGATTGATTATCATATCTAATAATAATAATAATTTAAAAAAAAAAGTCTTGGACGATGAATCTATTAATAATGAATGCTTTTATGTTTTGTCACTAATAAATTATGGTTATCGATTATATCTTTTGTGATTGATCGTTACAAGACAACTGATTGAAACAGGGTTATGTTTTGTGTGTTTACATAATCATTATATATATATATATACATACATCCTGGCGGACACTGCTTGCCTTCTAGCTATCCAGTTAAAGAGAGTATTGCTACATAACAGATTTCCATTCATATAAAGGTTGTCGTTAGTGGAAGTATTGAACAGTTGTTAAGAGGGCGAAAAAAGGGGTGTGACGAAAGGATATTTATTAAATTACCGAATCCTTTTTACCTGTTGCAGTTAGCAAAGTGTACGTAAGAGATAAGATGAAGCAAAGCAACTTGAAATTATTTTTAATGTTATGTTAAATTTTTCCAATAAGTGTGCTAAATATTTTATTGATATCATAATCATCATCGTCGACTTTACGTCCGGTTTTCCATTAGCATAAGTTACATGGGCCTTTTCAGCACAACATCCATCCCCCTCCCAGATAATGTTATGTATTTATTTGGAATTTGCTTGTGGTGTTTTTTGAGTGATTTAGATAACTCTGTCAGCTAATGTTTTTTTTTTTTACTGTTCTGTCTTTAGTCAAGTGATCCTAAATGTTATAGCAATTGTTGTTTGTGGATATTATTTAAATAAAAGGAATATAGGTCGCCAGCTCATCTTCTATTCAAAATAACTTTGGCAGAGTTGTTATAAACATTGACCAAACGAAGATTTACAAGAACTATGTGCTCAAGAGAGGGGATCAGATTTTATAAACAATTCTAGTTATAAAATAGAGCATTTACCTAACAATTCTTTCCATGGTTTTATTTCAAAATCCAATACTCCATAGCTCTTTCTTAACCACATTAGGTTTTAAGGAGCTTATTATTGGTTCATAAAGTAATTTTTTTTCCAAAATATTTTTTTCTCTCCTTCACATTAAAGTATAGACTTATTTTATATAGCACTGAGCGGAGTCAGGTATACCTAATTAATAATTAATTTTATAGACATAGTGGTGAAGAGGCTTAATTATTTTGGTACCAACCTACACAGAAACTGCTTCTGGTTCTATGAAACAAAACCAACCATTTTAAAAGAGTTTCCATTTAGATAATCTTCCAACATAATTTGATACAAGAACTTCATCAATACCATCTTAATAATGAAATAGTTTTAATAAATCCTTCCAAATTATTAATTGAAATATGGTTATGAAAGAGTTAATAATTGCTGAACAAAATTAGTTTTGTATTATACACCTAGGACTGTTTGCTTGTGTGGAAGAAGATACATTCTATTCTATTCTCTTGTCTCCTTCCCCTATAATATTACGAAAGGTTTGAAAATTAGCTTTCTTGTCTGAGAAAGAACAATGGCAATGTCACCCACTGGAGTTGTGGGACCATACTATACCATCTAAAAATTATGTGGTCAAGTTTTTAAATGGGCAATCTGATTTTCACCAGTTGTAAGTAAGATGACAGCGGTTTGCAATATGTAAAAAATTAAAGTTTTCAGATCTAAAAAAAAAATGTAATATCTGCAAGAAAGAATTCAAATCGGTCTTAAGATATTAGTTGGTTTGGAGAGCTGATTCTTGCTTCATTTTGATATCTACTGTGTGAGAGAAATCAGATGTTAGGCCATAACTAATGAAATTTACAGTTGACCTCTGTCATTCTAACTGGCCTCATACAAGTTAGCATCACATAAGAGATTTCTCAGGTGTTTTAATTATAGAAGCCCTGGTCCTATCATGAAAAGCAATGTGAATTGAAACGTCTTACTCAAGAACATGTCTTGTTCAATCCAGAAATCAAACCCATGACCCTATCCTAACTACTAAGCCATGCACCTTCACCTATTTGAAGGCAATGCATTTAAGTTATTTGAAAATTGAGACTTCTCAATTGAATCTAGGAAATGGCTTGGCTCAGGATGTGCGAAGGAAGTTTAACCCTTTAGCATTGAAACTGGCTGTATCCAGCCAGAATTCTCTCACCTCTTTCTATTCAAACCGGCTGTAATTGGCCATTCATATTTATGTTAAGGTAGTGTTCTCTAAATAAATATCAAAATCTCATAGATTCAATGTTATGTGAGATAAAGCCTTTACCATGAAAATACAATAGTATATATAGAGTAATGTAAATGTTAAAGGGTTAAAGACATCAGTGTGTACTACATGCCTGGTTGATAACCATGACCTTGCATGCACCATATGCTCATGAAAGATTAACAATGGTAAAATGGGCTTTTTTTTGGTTTTTACATTGTGTTCTAGTTGTTTGATTATAGTAATGGTCCACTCATTAAATAAATGTGTAAAATAATTGATAGAAAGGGCATCAAGCTATAGAAAACTTGCCAAGCAAAGGGTCCAGATTATTCTTCAGTTGACAACCTACCTTATGCTGATGCCATGATAAAATGTACCCATTAGAGTGCAGTAATGCATGTGAGATGTAAGCTTCCAGCCCATCTGAGAAGTCAGTTGCTTCTCTTGAGTTGTGACTTGGTTTGTGATGACCCTCCAGTCCTTACTAGATTGAAAAATGTATGTTAAATGGTGTTGTAAGTGGCTGAGCATTTCTTAACGCTCTTCACAGGAAGATTTAGCATAATACAGAATGACATGGCTGAGCTTTTGAATTACATGAGCAGTTCTTCTGATAGGGCTTTTGAACAGTTTCCAACTAACTGGTTTCACTCGTGAAGCTTGGATCAACCCCAGGTTATGGTAAATGACACTTGCCCAAATTACCAGACAGTGGGATTGAGCTCATGATTTGCAAAGTGAATTTCTTAACCACTCAGCCATGTTTTGTCCATTGCCAACAATAACACTCATGAATTAAACCAGGATTAGTTGGATAACTTTCTTGATATATGAATAGTTTATCATTGACACACAATTGGTACCAAAGGTATATTTTGTAACAAATATGTAATGTATGGGCCCTTAACACTCAATGGAGTTGTAGCGGTGCTGTAGAGACATATGGATAGTCTTGTGCATTATTTAACTCGTTAGCATTTAAACTAGCTGTATCCGGCCATAATTATCTCACCTCTTTCTGTTCAAATCAGCTGTAATCGGCTGTTCAAACTGATATTAAGGTATTGTTCTCAAAATAAATAATCTCAAAATTTCATAGATTCCATATTAACTGAGATAATTATGTGAGGTCAAGCTTTTACTGTGAAAATATAATAGTAAATATAGAGTAATGTAAATGCTAAAGGGTTAAACCTGGTGGGGCCCTTCCCTCTCCAGGTTTGAATGTAACTAATTTCCTGAGAAGAGAGAGAGATAAAGAGAAAGTGTGAAAGAGATATAGATGAAGAATCAACCCTTGTATTGGACTGGTACTTTGTATTGACCACATAAGTACAGAAAGCAAAGTTGACCTCTGTTGGTTATATAATAGCTCAAATAAAAATGAGTTAATTTTAAAGGCCTATGTAAAGCTATGTGATACTTACTGCATGGTATTAAGAATTTGCTAAACCTAGGTGTGGAAAGGGTTGGATAGTAATAGGTTGTATGTGTACTTTAACCCTTTAGCATTCACATTACTCTATATATACTATTGTATTTTCATCGTAAATGCTTTACCTCACATAATATCGAATCTATGAGATTTTGAAAGTATTTATTTTGAGAACAATACCTTAACATCAGTTTGAGTGACCAGTTTCAACAGAAAGAGGTAGAGAATTCTGGCCGGTTTGAACATTAAAAGCAAACAAGGTACCTGACATGTAAACTAACTTTCTTAAAATGCAATGTTTTAAAAAAATGTTAAAATGGTTGTTTAATTCTTAACATTCTGTAAAGGATTTAGCAGAAAATATCTAAAAACTTGTTTATGAATTCAAATGTTTGTAGTAGCTTTACTACTGGTGGACAGATCATTTGCAGTATTAGGGTGACGGCTTTAATTTTTCATATGATGCAATCATGGTGGTGTTTTTGTTTATTAGGAATGTCTTAATGTGTTATAGGATGTCAAGAGTTAATATATACTTTCTTTAATATTGCATATATATATATATCATTTTCATCATCATTTTACGTCCACTTTTCCCTGCTTGCAAGGGTGGGACGGGAACTGATTCTGGCTTGATTTCTACAGCTGGATGCCCTTCCTAACACCAACCTCATTTACAGTGGGTGCTGGGTGGTTTTTGTCGTGGCACCTACACGACCACGTTGCAGTGTAATGATAGGGACCCCAGTCCCTATCATCTCATTTCTACAGCTGAGTAAACTGGAGCAATGTGAAATAAAGTATCTTGCTCAAGGAAACAACACATCACCCAGTCTGAGAATTGAACTCACAACCTTTCAATTGCAAGACCAATGCTCTAACCACTAAGCCATGTGCCTCCATCTCCATATATATATTATGTAGGAAAAAATGCCTGTTAATATTAAATGGAATGTGTGACACAGCGGTAGACATAGAAAGGTGTGGTTTGAATGTAACATCTCAGACGAGGGCCATGGCAATATACTGTAATTCATGTAGCAATGTTTTATAACATATGCATATCTATTTTAGTTCAAACATGATACATTTTTTTCTTTAGAAGTTAATTACATAAGCATTTAAACTTGAGTAATATAGACAGTAATCCTTTCATTACTATATTTCCAATGAAAGATGTTGCCTGCCGTTCAAATAATTTTGTAAATAATTAAGAATTTGGAGATATTTAGTAGTTAACTTTCTCAGTATTTAGCTGGTATTTAGAACATGACTTAACAAAGGTTTTTACATAAATATAGATACTTTAAAATGATGTTTTGTAATGTAGAACCAGAGGTCGTTTCAGGCAGTTTGGTATCAAAAGAGTTAAATGAAAAAGAGCAGACCAAGTTTGGTATTCTTTAGTCGTATAGAATACATTAAACTTTATTTTTCACTTTTAATTTATTACAATTATATTATGGACATCACACCATATGCAACTGTTTATAGCCCCTGTGAACAAAGTGTTACCCTAAAAGATAGAGAGAGAGATACACTGTGACAGCCAGCTCAATTTGCAGAGCTTGTTCTTGAGAATGGCCATTTCCATCTGGATTAAAATTAGTTGGGAGGTGGTTCAGGGATCCAGGATACCGTATCTATTAACCCTTTAGCATTTAAACTGGCCAGAATTCTCTCACCTCTTTCTGTTCAAACTGGCTGTAACTGGCTGCTCATACCTAGATTAAGGTATTGTTCTCAAAATAAATAACGTGAAAATCTCGTAGATTCGATATTATGTGAGATAATTATGTAAGATAAAGCCTTTTCTGTGAAAATGCAATAGTAAATATAAAATAATGTAAATGCTAAAGGTTTAAACTGTGTGGAAATGTAAGTAGTAAGTTACCTTGAACACTTAAGAATGTACCAATGTAGTGTGCCTACTTTCTTGTCATTTCTAATGATCTTCAATAGTGGTTTTCCCAATTGTATCTTACTTCATGCAATTGTTTCTTCTCCAGAACTGCAGGCATCTAAAATTCTCTCCTCATTTTTACCCAAACCCCCCTCTTTAACAATTGACTTCTAAAAGTACCAATTCAACATCAAATATTAATTTCCCAAAAACTGTTCTCTTCCTCCACTTTGTAAGTTGTCCAAAGGCTATGGGTACTACGTCTCTCCTCTTTCTCTCACTCTCTACTTCCTCTTTCATTCGCCCCTCCTCTCTCTCGCCCTCCTCTCAATCTTTTTCATTCTCCCCTGTTCTCACTCTCTCACTTCCCCCTTCTCACTCTCTCACTTCCTCCTTCTCACTCTCACTTCCCCCTTCTCACTCTCTCACTTCGCCCTTCTCACTCTCTCACTTCCCCCTTCTCACTCTCTCACTTCCCCCTTCTCACTCTCTCACTTCCCCCTTCTCACTCTCTCACTTCCCCCTTCTCACTCTTTCACTTCCCCTTCTCGCTCTCTCACTTCCTCCTTCTCTCACTTCCCCCTTCTCACTCTCTCACTTCCCCCTTCTCACTCTCTCACTTCCCCCTTCTCGCTCCCTCACTTCCTCCTTCTCTCACTTCCTCCTTCTCACTCTCTCACTTCCTCCTTCTCACTCTCTCACTTCCCCCTTCTCACTCTCTCACTTCCTCCTTCTCACTCTCTCACTTCCTCCTCTCTCTCTCACTTCCCACTCTCTCACTTCCTCCTTCTCACTCTCTCACTTCCTCCTTCTCACTCTCTCACTTCCTCCTTCTCACTCTCTCACTTCCTCCTTCTCACTCTCTCACTTCCCCCTTCTCACTCTCTCACTTCCTCCTTCTCACTCTCTCACTCACTTCCCCCTTCTCACTCTCTCACTTCCTCCTTCTCTCTCACTCACTTCCCCCTTCTCACTCACTCACTTCCCCCTTCTCTCTCACTCACTTCCCCCTTCTCACTCACTCACTTCCTCCTCACTCTCACTTCCCCCTTCTCACTCTCTCACTTCCCCCTTCTCACTCTCTCACCTCCCCCTTCTCACCCCCCCCTTCTCACTCTCTCACTTCCCCCTTCTCACTCACTCACTTCCCTCTTCTCACTCATTCACTTCCCTCTTCTCTCTCACTCACTTCCCCCTTCTCTCTCACTCACTTCCCCCTTCTCACTCACTTCCCCCTTCTCACTCTCTCACTTCCTCCTTCTCACTCTCTCACTTCCTCCTTCTCACTCACTCACTTCCCTCTTCTCTCTCACTCCCCCCCTTCTCACTCACTCACTTCCCTCTTCTCACTCACTCACTTCCCCCTTCTCACTCACTCACTTCCCCCTTCTCACTCACTCACTTCCCCCTTCTCACTCACTCACTTCCCCCTTCTCACTCACTCACTTCCCCCTTCTCACTCACTCACTTCCCTCTTCTCACTCACTCACTTCCCCCTTCTCACTCACTTCCCCCTTCTCACTCACTCACTTCCCCCTTCTCTCTCACTCACTTCCTCCTTCTCACTCACTTCCCCCTTCTCACTCACTTCCCCCTTCTCACTCACTTCCCCCTTCTCACTCACTTCCCCCTTCTCCCATTCTTACTCTCAACCCTCTCCATATTGCACAATACCTTGAAAACAGAGTCATCTACAGAGAACCATGCTCATACATAACATTGATTGTTTATCTAAGATAAAAAGTTTGATTTGAAACGAAGTTGAAATATTTTATACTAAATGCTATGTGCTCAGAGTATTCTGTTTAAAATATGAGAAATTGTTGCTTAATTCTTAAGATTTCCCCAATATCATTTACTCCAGTAGTAAAGAACTAATCAACTATTATATTTCAAAATACCTGGCTTTAAGAGGAATCGAATAGTGTGCAACAGAGAAGATTGCGTTGGTACAGACATGCGATGTGCATGGATGATGATGGCTGGGTGAAAAAGTGCCATGGAGCCGCAGTAGAGGTGGACGAAGAAAGGCTTGGATAGAGGTGGTGAGAACTGATGTTAAATCACTGAGACTCACAGAGGAGATGACGATGGAATGCAACAAGTGGAGAGATGCTTTGCTGAAAAAAATCTGTCCAACTCATGCTATTGTGGAAAAGCGGATATGAAAACAATAATGATGTTGATGTGTTTGTGTTGTTAGTCAAAATGATTGGCTAGCTCTGATTCTGTAATTGATTAGCTGATATTGATTAGTTCTTCAAGAATTGCAATGTAATCCAAAAATAATTTACCTTTGGAATTATTATTGTCAATCTGATTGTCATTGCAAATTTTGTGAAAGATTTGCAGAAGTTCAAAACACAGAAACAAACAGATGAAATGAAAGATTTGACTGTTAACCCTATCATCACAATATTTCCAATGAAATCCACACAATCCATGTGTTAACAATGAATTTTTAAAATAAATAAGAATTAGGAAGGATTTAGTAAAGTAACTGATTCATTATTAAGGGCGGTGGATTGGGAGTATCGTTAGAGCGTCGGACATTATGCTTTGTGGCATATAGTTATGTCCCTTTACATTCTGAGTTCAAATCCCGTCAAGGTTAGCTTTGACTTTATCCTTTTGGGGTCGATAAAATAAAGTATCCGTAATGCACTGAGATCGATTTAATCAACTTTTCCCTCCCCTTCAAATTGCTGGCCTTGTGCCTAAAGTAGAAACAGTTTTTAAGCTGGTGTTAAGAACAGATCTTAATAAAAAAAAATATGATATACTGAAAATTGTTTGGAAAGTTTGAATTTGAATATCAAAAGCAATCAACTTCTTGTAACTAGTGCAGCAGCCAGTCATTAGGTGTCATGAGGGACTGAACGCTTGGAGAGGGGATGGGTATTGCCATACATTTCTAAGGCACGTAGAAATGCCACGATGAACACACAATCTAGTATGCCCCTCATCCCCCATCCTAATTTAAATGTAAACTCTTAAAATTAGACTTTTTTATTTACTATATAAAGGCAGTTTCAGTCAGGTTGGTATCAAAATAATTAAATAGCAATAGAAAAGGTATTTTACTTGTGCAGTAAGGGCTGCAAAAGTGCATTAAGAAGAGACACTGGAAGATGTAGAAACTGAATGTTATATAATCAGTGTAAAAGTTACATTTGACTGGTAAACTGATCATATATTTTACATGTAAGTGTACTAGGTTAGCTTATGCTAATAGCTATAAATTAACCCTTTTGTGACTGTATTTCTAATATATTACATCCTATTTCAATCAATTAATGAAGAATTTTGAGGGATTTACTAAAATTACTAATTATTTCAGTCTATAGTAAGTTACCAACACAGTAACTTAATATGTAATTCTAATATAAAATTGTTTTTGGGGATGTTAATTTAAATAGGAACTCCTTAAAATGTTTGGTTTGGTTTCATAGAACCAGTTTTGACTGGGTTGGTATCAAAAGGATTAAGTAACTATTTAGATTCTGGATTACTTACAGAAATTGTTAGATAAAATGTGTCGTTTATTTGGCAAAAGTAAGCATTGCCATTAGTGAATGGATGAATTTTCTGAATGCCTAATTCTGAGCAAAGAGAAGGCTGTAAGAAATATGATGTATTATTATGCAGATTTGTATAAGATTGAAATGATGTGCAATGCTGTACAAATCAGTGAAAGCTGGTGTACATGAAAAATAATTGTGGTTTTGGAATGTGATTTTGAAAATGTCAATTGTGTGAAAGTATGGTGACATTCATACTTAACCTCGGATCAATCTGTAAGTCCTCTCTACCAAACAAAATGAAGAGATGCTTCTTCAGAGCTGTAGTTGAGTCAGTTCTTTTGTATGGCTCTTCAGCATGGACAATGACACAAAGATTAGTAAACAAGCTTGAACAGTCAGGTTCCACTAAAGCTATCCTATTAGACCTTTTAAGAGATAATTCTGAAATCTATAAACTGTAGAGAAATAATAGAAACATGAATAAAAAAAAAAAAAAAAAGCTAGTGAAATACATATAGTATTAAAGTATCAATTAAAATTTTTGTGGTGTTTTAAAATTTCCTCTGAAGGGTCTTTGGAGTAATGTTACTTGATAGCGTATGTAGCTTGGAGATCAGAGAGTCACTTGTGGTAGAGCCACTACTCTGAATTGAGAGATCACAGCTCTGATACTATGGGCATGTGGTTAGAATGTCTCAGGAAAGAATTGCTGGACAGATTTTATGGGCCAAACCAACCAGCAGGAAACCTAGGAGTAGACCCCAAGCAAGATGGATAACATCCATGAGCTTGGCTGGTTTCACTTGGGAACTCAACCAGATCAATTGGTGACGGTTGCTTCTGACAGAACCCTCTTGAAATCATACCTGAAGACTCTGCCCCCATGATCCTCTTAAGAATAAGGTTGCCACATTCTCAATATGAGTTAACCCTTTAGCATTTAAACCGGCCTCATCCAGCCAGAATTCTCTCACCTCTTTCTGTTCAAACGAGCTGTAACTGGCTGCTCATACTGACATTAAGATATTGTTCTCAAAATAAGTAACATTAAAATCTCGTAATTCGATATTATGTGAGATAAAGCCTTTACCACTAAAATACAATAGTATATATAGAGTAATGTAAATACAAAGGGTAAAAGAATGAATCGTACCTGTGATTGAAAAGGCCAGCCTTTGTGTCTGAGGAATGTTTGGTCATTCACTCATTAATTTCATGAACAGACAGATCTGTTGGTCTAACAACAGGAACACTCATCAGAACTTTAGGAGATCCAACACATACTTGCATGTGTGATGGTATATGTAGGTATAGATATGTGGTCAAGAAGTTCACTTTGCAACTATATCATTTATGACTCTATCCCACAGCATGGTATCTTAAATGTCTTCTAATATAGCTTCAAGTTGACCAATGCCTTGTTAGTGAATTTGGTAAATGGAAAGAAACCTGTTGTATATGAGGGTGGGTGAGAGAAAATTTACTAATGTCCTCTTATTGGCCCTCATAAACAATGTCATGTATAAACCTTACATCTCACGGCATAGCAGTTTGATGTTGAGTGACATATATATATATATATATATCATCAACGTTGTAATGCTTGCATGGATTAGATGGGGTCTTTTTCAGCACAGCATATCTTCACTCGCCACATTCCTCCTCTGTGAATATGAGTGATTTCGGATCAGTTCTTACCTCTTCTGCACAGGTCTTCCTTGTTCTACCTCTACTGTGGCTTCCTTCAACTGGGATTTCTTGACACTTCTTTACCTAGTGATCATCATTCATGCACATCACATGTCCATACCAACACAGTCTTCTCTCTTGCACACCACTTTGGATTGCTCTTAAACCCAGTTTCTCCCTCAGTTCATCCAAGCTCTAGCTTTATCTCACATTTAAATTGCACATCCAAGTATGGTATATATACACACACACACACATCATACTTAAAATAAGGTGTAGTTGGTGTCCGGAAGGGCATTCAGCTCTAGCAAAACTGCTTGAAAAAATTCTGTATTGCATCTCTTAAATATTGAAGTATTATCCTAATGCTTCAAAAGTTTAAATAGTATCTATAATCAACAGTTTGAAGCGATTTAGTAATACAACTAACTTTCTCATTATTAAGCGGTGGAAGGTCAGACGCCATGCTTTCCAGCATAGATACGTCCCTTTACGATCTGAGTTCAAATCCCGCTGAGGTTAACTTTGCCTTTCATCCTTACGGGGGTCGATAAAATAAAGTACCAGTAATGTACTGGGTAATTGCTGGCCTTGTGCCAAAAGTAGAAACAATTTAGGATATAACTTAACAAAGGTTCTTACATAAAATACTGATGGATGATTTTTAAATAAATATAAACCCTTTAAAAACAGTTTGGTATCGTAGAACCAAGATATGGTTTCGGTTGGTATGAAATGGGTTTAATAGTATCAATAGATTCATAATATGTATTGTTTAAGAAGTATTTAATAAGTTAAAACTTTTTTTTTATCTGTCCAAATTTTGAGTCTGAAGTATTTCTGGAGTATTTTAATTATCATTCATGTGTGTTGGACATGGGTAGATAGAAATGTTTTGTTTTGTTTTTCTCTCTAAAGGAAGCAGCAGTACATTGTCTGAGTTTTAAATCAGATGATAATACCATGTTTTCTGTGGTTATGGTGAATATGGTTGATTGAACTCTCTTGCATGTGATTATCACTATAAAACAAATTTTTGATATCTAAACATCCATTCTTAGTTACTTCATTTGATTTAGTGTTGGTCAGTGTTTCACAACTGTGATTGATGACCATCCATTATTAACAAGTGAAAATATATCCATTTTCACTTAATAATAATTGTAGTATACACTGCTCCTTGTTGAACTGCTGTTCGTTTTAAATGGGCGTGGTGAGGGCGATATGAATGGCTTAGCGGTTAGAGCGTTGGGCTTGCAATTGTGAGGTGAATTCAATTCCTGAACTGGGTGATGTACTGTGTTCTTGATGAGCAAGTCACTTTATTTCATGTTGCTCCAATTCACTCAGCCGTAGAAATGAATTGCGATGTCACTAGTACCAAGCTGTATTGGTCTTTGCCTTTCCCTTGGTCAACATCATATATGGTGTATATATAATATATAGTGTATATATATTGTATATATATATATATATTAGTTGTGGCATCACTGGTGCGAAGCTGTATCGGCCTTTCTCTTGACAATATTATATATGGTGTATTTATAATATACTGTCTATACATGGTGTATATATTAGTTATATCACTGGTGCCAAGCTGTATCGGTTATTGCCTTTCCCTTGGAGAACATTGGTGGCATGGAAAGAGGAGACCTGTATGCATAGGTGACAAACAACCTTGCCCAGGCATGTACTTCAGAGGGGAGCTTTCTAGGTGCAAATCCCAAGGTCATTCGTAATTGAAGGTGGTCTTTACCCCTTTTTATAAGGCCACATATCTACACACATTGTCATTGTTGTCTTTATTACTCCTGTTTTTGTTGGATGAGCTTTTTTTCAGCACAGCTTCCTTCCACTGATTGTGTTCCTTTGTCATCTCTTTTGTGAGGTTCAGGGATTATTATACATACACACTCTACCCATCATCTGATAAGTGCGCCACCCTAGATCTACCTTTCCAATCATTACATACCTCCCCCACCTCAGCATCCCCTCAGTTCACACTGTAAAGTGATCGTATTCGTACCACATTGTAAATGCAGTTGGTGTTAGGAAGGGCATCCAGCTGTAGAAACCAAGCCAGAATTGGTTCTCAAGGAACAAGATCTGGCTTGTCTCACAATTGGACAACTCGTTTAACCCATGCGAGCATGAAAAAATGGATGTTAAACGGTGATGATGATGTTACACACACACTTGCAGACATTAGGTAGCTCAAGGTGTCATGCAGAGAGACAGGAACCAAAACCATGTGACTGTAAAGTTAACTTTTTGACAAATCCGTGTCTGTGCCTACATATGAAAAAAAAACCTTACCTTAATATAATACATATGAAGGTAACCATAGCAGATATAAGCTAAGTAAGATGAAGTGGATATGAACTTTTAGGAATTGAGTCTCACAGTAGATATAGCTATACTGTTGTAAAGACTCAGCCACTCAGGAGGTGGGGATGAAGTGGGGTGCTGGAAGTAGTAAACTACTGTTATATAACTTTTTCAATAAAATTTATGGAAATATTACAGAAATGTTTGTGTGTAGGAGGTTTGATGAAATAAAAGGTATATTTTCAATTGTATGAAGCTATATATAAATATATTTATATATTTAATTATTTTATAGCTATTTTTACATGTAACCACTTAGTGAATTTAAATGTTTTATGGTAGAAAATAGGACACTAATAACTTTAACAATTATGTTATATATATATATGGAGGCACATGGCTTAGTGGTTAGAGCATTGGCCTTGCAATCGAAAGGTTGTGAGTTCAATTCTCGGACCGGGTGATGTATTTTCCTTGAGCAAGACACTTTATTTCACATTGTTCCAGTTTACTCAGCTGTAGAAATGAGATGATAGGGACCCCAGTCCCTATCATTCCACAGCAAAAAAGCACCCAGCCCACACTGTAAAGTGGACGTGTAGGTGCCACGGAAAAAAAAGTACCCAGCACTCACTGTAAATGAGGTTGGTATTAGGAAGGGCATCCAGCTGTAGAAATCAAGCCAGAATCAGTTCACGTCTCACCCTTGCAAGCAGGGAAAAGCGGACGTAAAATGATGATGATCACACACACCTTGGATACACCCCCACCCATTCAACCCACTCCCGCTTATTAAATTTTGTAGATCTATCTCCAGTGAAATTTTATTTTAAGTGGTAGCATTCCTGTGTCAAATTTCTTTAGACATTACATTATACATGACCAAAAAAGAATATTACAAGAAATCCTATATAAAATACCACGTTAGAAAATATATAGGGTGCGTTGGAATCTCAATATGTAAACTAAATGACTAATTCTGATTTATAAAAAAAATTGAAATAACCTAGAAAACTTACCAATTCTTCAACTCCCCACTTATTCCAACCCTCCCCTTTTATTGGGTACCCAAGAGTATTTATATATAAGCAGTAGCTGCATTTACACCCATGCATCTGTACCAGCCACCACTCCTTCACTTCAAACCAACACATTGTTGTCTATCATTCTCTCCCAGCACACATTACTCACTTTCTCCTATTCTTGACTCTTTTATTGCCCCTGTCCTTCCTAAACTCTCTATATTCACCCTCTCTGCCACTTCCCCATCTCAATTCACTGTCTCTCCCATCCCTATCCACCCACTGGATTATATCACTCTAATTGAATGTAGACAATGTAGGGCATTGAGTATCTTTTAGTTTTGCCAGTTCCAAGGCAAACAGTAATGTTGATGCTGTCATAAAAGTTACCCAGTACACTCTGTAAAGTAGTAACTGAACTGAGATTATGTAAGGTTGAGAGGATTCCTTATGCTTAATGCTCTAGTGTTGGTGCCATATGCACCCAGTACACTCTGTAAAGTGGTTGACATTAGGACAGACACCCAGCCAGTAGAAAACCATGCCAAAAATGGAATGTATGAGTAAGATGAGTGTTTCCAACCTACCCAATCTGTGTCAACCTGTCCAACCCACCTCATCATGGAATGTGTTCATAAAATATATATATATGAATGAACTGAGGTAGAAGCTGGGTTTAAGAGGAATCTGAGGCAGTGTACAGATGAAAAGACTGCGTTGGTACGGACATGTGTTGCGCATGGACAAGGAAGTTGCAGTAGAAGTAGACCAAAAATGGCCTGGGCCGAGGTGGTGAAAGCTGACCTCAAATCGATGAGACTCGTAGAAGAAACGACAAAGAAATATGGTGAGTGAAGAGATGTTGTGTTGAAAAAGACCCATCTAACTCATACAAACATGGAAAAACAATGATGTATCTTGGTTGACTGGTAGTTGCGTTTCATCGAAGCCCAGAAAGCTAATGGCTTAATCATCTATGACGAAGATTACTTGTTGGCTTTGGTGACATTCATACCAGTCAACCAAAACACATATAATAAAAATGGTTCTATCCTATAAATTTACAACCAACATTAACCCTTTTGTTACCATATGTCTAATGAAATATACTGCTTATGTGTTTCATTCAATTGATTTTGAAAATAACCAAACATTTGGAAGAATATAATAAAATAAAGTAATTTTTCATTAATAAACTGATACAGAAAGACAAATAAATACCAGGGATTGTCCGGCGGCTTACTCTTTGCACTGATCGCCTTCGAGACCTTAGGCATCCTCAGACCCTGTACTGCCAAGCTCCTCCGCAAAATCAGAATGTCAGCAGCTCGTCTGAGGAAAGAGCCCCGCGAGGGGGGATGGCTGTTGTAGCAGGTGTCACTGGCTATTGTCTGTGGAAATATCTTTGCAGGTTTTTCTGCGGGCCGCAGGCCAAAACACTACCCCACCCTAAGCACAGAGCCGATCTTGCTCTCTCATTCCCCCTCTTTTCTGAAGCCCTAGAGTCCTTGTTTTTCCCTCCTTTTCCTCTCAATAGTCCTTTCTTCTACTTTCCCAGACAGCCAGATATGTCTTTCTTTACCCCTCCCTCTTTTTCATATTTATGGAATCATCAATGGTTTTAAGCCGACTTTGTGAATAAGATTTGTTAAATACTTTAAATAAAAGAATTATTAAAGTAAAAAAAACAAAAAATTAGAAGATTAATAAAAATTTCTGAAATAAAATTATGATGGAAGGTTTTAATAAGAAACGTTTTAAAATGAGTATCGTCGTACCATAAATCCTGGTCTGATATTGAAAGGGGTTACCATATATGGCTGATTAAGCACAAAAGTCCTTTCCTGCTGTGAAAAAAACATTCTTTCCGTTTCTGCCTTCTATTTCTATCTTCCAATGAAAAACAACGTTAAGGCTCTTTTCATCTATATCAAGTGTTAAGCTAATTTATATATATCTATATATACCATTTAAGTTAGTTTGATTACCGATTGGTAGAACTGGTGATTCGGGTTGGTTAATGATGTAACAAATCAATCAAAGCACTCAATGTTATGGAAGTCATCCATTTTAGATGTGATACCCAGTGGTTGGTGCAGGAACAGAGTAAACTATTCAATAAACAACAAGAAGGCTGGACTGGAAAATATGCTTTAGAATTTTAATTCCATGAAATCACTATACATATTTCGATGGCCCAGCTCCATCATCCAATTATTATGCAAGACAGGACAATTCCATCAGGCGATATCCACTGAATTACTCAACAAAGTTACGTTGAACCCAAACATATAATGGATGATAAGGAAAAGAAAATAGAAAATTGAAAATTTGATTTGGGGACTGCCTGCAAAAGAAGCTGTTATATTGGTACGAAGCAGTCCCCGAAATTCATCATCATCATCATCATCATCGTTTAACGTCCGTGTTCCACGCTTGCATGGGTTTGGACGGGGGTTTTCCCACTTGAGGCAAGAGTGATTGTCTTGCTCGCATAGGACTGTCTGGCGGGTTTTCTACAGCTGGATGCCCTTCCTAACACCAACCACATTTACAGTGTGGGGCTGGGAAGTTTTTACCATGTTGCCTACACGGCCACATTACAGCGTGGACTGTCTGGCGGGTTTTCTACAGCTGGATGCCCTTCCTAACACCAACCACATTTACAGTGTGGGGCTGGGAGGTTTTTACCGTGTTGCCTACACGGCCACATTACAGCATGGACTGTGTGTTTTTTTGTCGTGACACCTACACGATCTCATTTGTTTCGGCCTGGATGTTGTGGCACCAACATAGCTACATTGAAAGGGGCGGTGTGGATGGGGTGGGGGTGGTGGACGGGGGTGTATTTTGTTAGAGATGCCTACTGACTGTAGTAGATTTTACTTTGTATTTAGGTAAGGCGGGTCTTCTCTATTACTGAGTACCGCCAAAGGTCTCGGTCCAGTGACATTGTCTTGGAGAGGTGTAAGTGTGTGAGGTCGGAATTTATCAGCTCGTCCCAGGTTTTTCTGGGTCTGCCTACTCCGTAGCTACCGTCTATCTTTATTGCCCTGCACTTTGTTATACAGCTGTTATCTTTCATGCACATCACGTGACCATACCAACGTAGCCTTCTCTCGAGTAAACAACATCTGATCCCTCTTATTTCTAATTTTTTCCTTAGTTCGTTTATGCTTTGCCGTTCACGTATATTACTGTTACACATCCAGCGGAGCATGCAAGCTTCGTTCCTCTCCAGTCTGCGTATATCCTCTGCACACAATGCCCAGGTCTCACTGCCATGCAACATTGCTGTTCGTATGCAGGCATCATACAACCTGCCTTTCATTTTTAGGGAGAACCCTTTAGTGGCTAATAGTGGTATAAGCTCTCTGAACTTTTTCCATCTAGTTCTGACTCTAGCTACTGTACTTTCAGAGCACCCTCCCCCACTCCTGATTTTGTCACCCAGGTAACGGAAGCTGTCCACTATTTCTATAGAACCCTCTGCGCAATTGAAAGAGCTAGTATTTTGTGGGCACTTGCTGCTACTTATTGTTATATATAAATATATATATCATCATTATACAGTATTGTGTTATTTTTCTTTGTTGACTTTTCATATACTTATGTTTGTTTACACTATTTTTCTAATAACTTCTGTATTTTTACCTTTTGCAGGTGTTGGAATTAATTTGTACTAGGGAATCTGGCTCAGTATTTGATTCTGGTGGCTTAAATTGTGTTCTCACCTTTATTCGTGAACATGGATCTCAGGTACACAAAGACACTCTACATTCAGCAATGTCTGTTGTATCTAGACTATGTGGAAAAATGGAACCCACTCAGGATACAGCATTAGAAGGATGTGTAGAGTCTTTGTCCACATTACTTAAACATGAAGACCCATTTGTAAGTATATGCTGTTTCTCAGTTTTACTTTAACCCTTTCATTACCATATTTCTAATTGAAGACACTTCCTTATTGTTTTCAAATAATTTGGAAAATAATCAATAATTTGAAGGGATTTAGCAATACAATTAACTTTCTGGTGTTTAGCATTTACATTACTCTATATATATACTATTGTATTTTTGTGGTAAAGGCTTTACCTCACATATCAAATCTGAGATTTTGATATTTATTTTGAGAACAAAATAAATATATGAGCAGCCAGAAAATTCTGGCCGGATACAGCCGGTTTAAAAGTTTTTACAAAAAAAAATATGATGGTTGGGTTTGGTATGAAAAGGGATAATGTTAGTGCTTCCAATTATGCTGATGGCATGAATAAAAGCATCCAGTCCATGCTGTAAAGTGGTGCTGGTATTAGGAAGGGCATCCAACCAGTATACTACTGCCAAAAACTATGAGCACAACTATGATTGGAATTCAGTTGGTAAGGATACCAAGTTCTTAAGGCAATATAATGAATATGTACTTAAATGTTATACAGGAATTAGGTAGGTTAACAAATCAAACACTTTTTATATATTTTAAATGAAAGTACAAGGGTCGGCTGAGTAGTTCATAGGTTGTCCAAGACACTCTCATGGAATGACCAATTAAGTTTTTTTTTTACTTAGTCCTTGGAAAGAAACAATGCAGTTATTAGGAATAGTTTAAATTAATGCATGCAAGATTTCACAGCTCTAGCATCAATCTTTCATAATCAGGCTATGAACTTTGCAACTGACCTTCATATTAAAGCTTTTATTTAGATGATCAACTACTAAATTCGTGTCTGTGAGTTAAAAGTATGGATATTATTTATTTTGCATGTGTCAAATATGTAGAATCAGATAAATTGAGAATATTTAGACAATAGGATGTTTGTAATTTTCATGTTTTGGTTGTGCTCATGGCTTTTGTAAGTCCTGTAAGGTTGGCATTTTTAATGCTCCTCTTGAACAGTGGCTGGAAAAAGATGCTCAGAGAAAGTTTTCTAGAGGGATGATGTTCTAGGATGAAAGATGGTGGGGTGGGGGACACAACACAATATAGGTAGGCGATGGAAGTGGGAGAGATGGGTTGCATGTTTGCATGCACCTCAGAGCAGACACTTCGAAGCTGGATGTGGGCAGATCATGGCATCAATATTGTGACCACAATTAGTGTGTTCAAGGCCTGCATTCTGAGTGCTCTATTGTACTCTTTGAAAACGTGGACAGTACATTGTAGACACCTTAATTTGCTGGAAGAGCATAGAAAATGCCTTGCAGTATTTGTTTTCTCTCTGGGCTTTGGCTTCAAATCCTGCCATGGTCAACTTTGCTTTCATATTTTCAAGGTTGATAAAATAATGGCAGAATTGCTACAGTATTGAATAAGATGCCTTGCACTATTTGTGTTAACTCATTGCATTCTGAGTTGTTCTTTGGTGATATTCTTAATCTGTCACCAAGTGTGACAACATCACACAGCTCTTAAGTACCTTTAACAGAGTTCACTCAATTGCAAATGTTTAAGGTGTTCGATTTCATCATTGTTATCATCATTTAACAACTGCTTTCCCTGCTAGCAAGGAGGATACCTTTTCTCTATGATTAAACAGTAAAAAACAAAATAATAATAATAAATAAAGCATAGATGAGTTGAGAAAGAAACTGGGTATAAGAGGGATAAGTTGTGGTGTGCAGGAGAGAAGACTGAGATGGTATGGACATGTGATGTGCATGGAGGATGACTGATGTGTAAAGAAGTGCCAAGAAATCCCAGTAGAAGGAAGTCGCAGTAGCGGTAGACCATAGAAAACAACGGCGGAGGTGGTGAGAGCAGACCTCAGATCGCCGAAACTTACGGAGGAGATGACGCAGGACCGTGACAAGCGGAGAGATGCTGTGCTGAATAGGACCCGTCCCACCCTTGCAAGCAGGGAAAAGCGGACGTAAAATGATGATGATGATGAAAGGTTGCTGTTGTAACTGTAGAAAAGGTAGGGAGTGGCACATCTGTGAATCAGTTTTACTCAATGTTGGTAATAGGAAATTGTGAAAGCAACTGATATATTAGAAATATTGATCAATGTGATACAATCATTATTATCATCATCACCATTTAACATCCGTTTTTCTATGCTGGCATAGGTTAGACAAGTTGTTCTGTTGTGAGACAAGCTAGATCGGATAACTGTATCTTGTTCATACAGAACTGATTTTGGCTTTGTTTCTACAGCTGGATGCCCTTCCTAACACCAACCATGTTTTTATTGTGGCCCAAAGCTACCACTTTCCAGTGTGGGCTGGCTGCTTTTTGTTGTGACATAGATGAATTTATGTTGGAAGAGTGACATAGATATCATTTCTCAATTTTATCCTTTTAATACCAAACTCGTTGAACCCACCCCTGGTTCTTTGATGATAAAAATTGTCTTAGTGTTTATATTTATCTAAAACCCTTCCATCATAGTTTTATTTAAGAACTTTTTAAGTTCTAAACACCAACTAAATAATGAGAGAGCTAGTTATATTACTAAGTCCCTAGAAATTCTTGATTATTTGAAAATCATAAGCAGTGTCTGTCTTTCATTAGAAATGTGTTAATGAAAGGGTTAACAAAATTTTCTTAACTCTGATCTATAAATATGTCTTCATCCCCAAAAATACTCCATCTGTTTTTGTATGAATTTAATGTAATTTTTGTGAATTTGTGTCTCAAAATAAAGCTTTAAAGATACCAAGCAATTTTTTTTATCTAACAACCCAATGCAGAAGCTGTGGAACATGTGATCCAGTCATATTGTCATTATACTTTTTCAAGAATGTCTTGCTAATGTGGTTTCATGTGATACAGGACGTTAAGAGTTAAACCAAGAAACTAATATTGATTGGGACTAGATGGTCTTGTATGACTTTTTTTGTTTTATCAATATTGGAATGTGACGCTTTGTTGTTACAGCTCACACATCATAGGCCTCATAGGAGGTTTCTTCGATGTTTTAATGATAGGAGCCTCAGCCTTGTAATAATGTTACGCTTGAGTCGAACAATAATCATTTTTAATCCTTGTAGATAATATAATGTACAATTAGAATGATAGTGTTTCAGGTATTTTCTTTCACCTTCAATTGGCAGTTAACAAATTTGAGTTGGGTCTTTAAGTTTGTATTTTAATATACACATTGGCTAAACATATAATAAAATTGAACAACTTTTCTATGTTAATTCTGCTAGCCATATCTAGTTATTGTTTAGCCCCAGGCCATACTTGGTCAGGTAGTCAAGTTATAACCACTGTCTTTTTTTATACGGAGAAAACCCATGACTGTTATCTAACTTGTCCTTTTCAAAAACTGGATGCGTCTTGAGGGAGACTAAGCTGCTATATCTAACAAGTGTAACAACTCTGTAGAAGCTCCCTCATTGGTGTAAGTTTTGCCTTGTAGTCTTGTACAATGAGCAGCTATAGACATTTTAATTTTAAATCTGACAGCTTCTATTTGTTGAATCTCTTGAATTCATCACCAATATCAATACAGATACACTGGAACCTTGGTTCATGAACTTAATTTGTTCCTGAAGGCCATTTGTCACCTGAATGTTGATAGAGAAATACAGTGAGTGAGAGAAAGAGACTATTAAAGACAGGTGGATATCGCTATAGTAGCTCACTACACAGCAAGTGATGCTTTCCCACCGAAACCCTCAGCTTGTCGCCGACTACTGTTGTTGGTTTATGTTTTCATTACTCGAGGCACTTTTAATGAACCAAGATGTTTTATGTTCGGAAAAAATTTTAATCAACTAATCTGTTCATGATGAGAGGCATTCATGAACTCAGGTTCCACTATTGTTACTACAAATAGTAGTCAAATAAATTTATTTCTTTGAACACATTAAAATTATTTTATTTTATTTTTTCTTCCTTCCAGATATTGTAGTTAGTAATAGCAATTAAATTATTTTACTGAATGTGATTAAATTATTGTTTTCTACTTTTTTTAATTTAAAAAATATTTTTTTTCCTTTCCAGGTATCTGATGGTGCCCTTCGATGTTTTGCATCCCTTGCAGATAGATTCACACGAAGAGGAGTTGATCCTGCTCCACTGGCTCAACACGGATTAGTTGATGAACTTTTAAATCGTCTTCAGGCTGCTGGTGAAGCCGTTCATGGAACATCAACTGTTGGTCCTAGCACATCTGCCGGAGCGACTGCTCTGGTACCTGTTGATTCTAAATCCAGTGCAAGTGTTTCTACAGTGATTAGCTTATTGTCAACACTGTGTCGAGGGAGTCCTTGTATTACCCATGATTTGTTACGGTCTCATCTTCTAGAGGCTATTGAAAGTGGTCTTAAAGGCGATGAAAGGTTAGTTGTTGTTTTATTTTTTTTTTTTTTTTTTTTTTTTGTTACATATCACTGCCCTCTTCCCAACTTCACTAGCTGAATACCCTACTCAGCTCAGCCGTGTCTAAATTGCTTACTCATTTCTCCCCAACCCTCACTCTTCACGCCTGGTAACACCTTCCCTGTCCAACCCTTGCTTAAAAGCATGGAAAGCTGGACATGCTCCACATTTGGAGTGGGTGATGAAAGCACTCAGTCCACTCTGTAAGGTGGTTGCGGTCAGTGCCACAATAAAAGAAAAAAAAGAAAAAAAACAGCCACTCCTCACTGTTAGACATCTAAAGACATCTAGCTGTAGAAATCAAGCCAACTTACAGATCTGTATTAACAAGAAGTGGTCACTTGATCCGACTTGTCTCATATTGTGACAACCCATCTAACCCATCCAAGCATGGAAAATAGACATTAAATGATGATGATGATGATTTGTAAAGTGCCCTTTACAAATGAGTTTTTAAATAATTAGCAAAATCTGTTTTGATAATGCTATGGAAATTTGTTCTCTGGTGTTTGAATTATAAAACTCGTTAAGCACAGAACAAAATTAACGAGTAGTAAAATATAATTTAAGCATAAAACTGGAGTTTTTACTTTAAATGTGGAGGATGTGTGTAGGCTGGAGAAAAATGAAGCAACCATGCTCCGTTGTATGTGCAATGTAAGTTTGAGAGTGAGGCAGAGCTTGGATGAGTTGAAGGAGAAGCTGGATTTAAGAGGAATCTGAGGTGGTGTGCACCATCATTATCTTCATATGTCTACTTTCCATGCTGGAATAGGTTGGATGGGTTGTCACTGTTTGAGACCAGATGGATTAGAGTGACCTCATCTTGCTCTTATGTTCCATATTTTGAAATGGCTTCTACAGCTGGATGCCTTTCCTAACATCAGTTACAAAGCAAGGTGTACTGGGTCTTTTGTTTTTCCGTAGCACTAACATTACCACTTCACATAGTGTACTGGGTCTGTTTGTGACTCCAGCACTAGGGAGGTTATAATAAATACTTATAGCTTTTATCTCAAGTCAATAAAGAACCAGTTACATTGCACAATGTGTGACAAATTACCAGTTAGAGCGTAGGACAAAATACTTTGCGATATCTGTTCCAGGTTTCTGTGTTCTGGGTTCAAATATCAATCAAAGTCAAATTCACCTTACATCTTTTTGATTTACAGTGTTGTCTTCTCCAGGAAAGGAGCATTAAGCAGGGCACTAAGCAACATCTTTTCATAGAAACATGGCTATGATACTAAAACTTTCCAAGAATGGCTCGATGTCTGCATTACAGCAACAACACAACAGCACAGATTGGAAATAAAGTTCATAATGGTGCATGGAAATTAGACATAAAACAGTGATGCCGTTTTATGTCTATTTTCCATACTGGCGTGGATTAAACAGGTTTATGTTATGAGGCCAAACAGAACAGAATACCACTTCTTGCTCATATTTTCAATTCTGTTGCCCTTCCTAATGCCAACCACTTTAGTGTGTAGTGGGTATATTTTACCATGGCACCAGTGCTACCACATGACAGGGTGGACTGGTGTTTTTTTTTTTTTTGTTGCACCAGCTCTACCACCTTTTAGGGTGGATTTTGTGCATTTTTATCATAGCACCAATACTACAACTTTTTTAGGGTGGACTTTGAGCTTTTGATTGTGGTACCTTACAGGGTGGATTGCAAAGGATATATTAAATTATGATTCACCCTGCCAATTTATCTGAATTCCTAGCATTTACATTACTCTATATAAATTATTATATTTTCATATTAAAGGCTTTACCTCACATAATACTGAATCTAGGAGATTTTGATATTATTTATTTTGCGAACATTACTTTAACGTCAGTATGAGTGGCCAGTTACAGGTGGTTTGAACAAAAAGAGGTGAGAGAATTCTGGCCTGATACAGCATTTCTTGGGCATTTTTTAAACCTGATGGAGCCCAGGTCTGAACACAGCTGCTATCTTCCAGAGAAGGAGAGGAAGTAAGAAAGAGATATAGAAGAATCGATCCCAGTATTGGACTGGTACTTTTCTTTAATTGATCTTGAAAAAATGAAAGGCAAAATTGACTTTAGTGGCATTTGAACTCAGAGCACAGTCAGAACAGATATCACAAAGCATTATATTTGATGTTCTAATGACTTGGACAATTCGCCACCAATATAGTATCTTTACTAGTGCTCAAATTTTGAAAATTTGAAATGTTTAAAGACTTCAATTTCTAATGTAGAGCAGTTATAGTGCTATTTCAAGAATGTCTTGCTAATGCAGTTTCATTTGATACAAGATATTAAGAGTTAAAATTGAAATAAAGTGTTTGATGAGTATTTGC
Organism: Eledone cirrhosa; assembly: GCA_964016885.1. Classification (NCBI taxonomy): domain Eukaryota; kingdom Metazoa; phylum Mollusca; class Cephalopoda; order Octopoda; family Eledonidae; genus Eledone; species Eledone cirrhosa. Next base: position 94,336,856 of record OZ024744.1, read on the forward strand.
ATAGAATTACATTTAATTTGGGAGGGTTCTAGCACCCATCCACCGACCCACCTTTCATGTGGGGGGTTTTTTTTTTTTTTAAATTGTTTTTTATTGCTTGTATATTTTCTCAAGTATTAAATACAATCTCTTATTTTCAGATGTTGCTTGGATACAATGCGGCTGGTTGATCTCCTCTTAGTATTGTTATTTGAAGGACGGAAAGCACTTCCTAAAGCTGCAGCTACTTCTTTATCATCTGGTATTGGTAGCATATCAAGCAGTCGCCTGCTCCCTGGTTTAAGACGTGTGGACAGCTCAGGGACAGGAGAACCACGATCACACAGACAACTCATAGATTGTATCAGAAGTAAAGATACAGATGCCCTTATTGAGGCTGTTGATAATGGTATTTTTTTTTCTTTTATGTCTTTTTTTATTTTTTAGTTTACTTCTGATAGGCAAGAAATCAAATTAAAATGCTTCGGTTACTATTTTATTTTTGTTTTAATACTACTGAAACTAATGTAGCATGTTTTAATCCTTTTGATACCAAACTGCCTGAAACCACTCCTGGTACTATAATACAAAATTTTATATTTTAAAATATACATATTTATCTGAAAACCTTCCATGTTAATTTTAAGATGGCCATATCCGGCCAGAATTCTCTCACCTCTTTCTGTTTAAACCAGCCAGACCAGCTACTTAAACTGATGTTACGGTATTGTTCTCAAAATATATATCAAAATATTGTAGATTCATTATTATATGAGATAAAGCTTTTACCGTGAAAATACAATAGTAAATAATGAGTAATGTAGGGTTAAGTTATGCTCCAAGCACCAGCTTAACCCTTTAGTAATTACATTACTCGATATTTACTTTTATATTTTCAAGGTAATATCAAATAATATCAAATCTATGAGATTTTGATATCATTTATTTTGAGTGCAATACCTTAACATCAGTATGAATGGTTAGTTACAGCCAGTTTGAACAGAAAGAGGTGAGAGAATTCTGGCTGGATACAGCCGGTTTAAATGCTAAGAGAAACATACTAAATCACTGCAAAATCTTGATAATTCTGAAAATGATTTGAAAATTACAGGCAGTGTCTTTCATTAGAAATATAGAGCAAAAGGGTTAACAGTATAAAATGCATATATTGTGCTGAAATAGATTTAAAAAAAATTTTTTTTTTTTACTCCAGTTCAGTACTTCCCCGATTAAAATATCAGTTGATGAGACAAATGTCAGTAAGATAAGGTTGGTTTAATCAACGTACAAAGCTATGTTGATTAAAAAGCAGAAAAATAATCTGTTCTAGAAGATTCTCTTTCAGAACTATTTTATAATAAACGAGAAAAAAGCAGATTTAATGTTAGAATTGAAGCAGTTTGGAAAGAAATTTACTGTGTGATTTAATTTATGAGAATGTGGTTAAAATGTCCTAGGAATGAATCGCTGGACAGATTTTAAGGGCAAAAATCAACCAACAGGAGACTCGGGCGTAAACCTTGAGCAAGATGGTTGGATAACATCCATGAGCTTGGCTAGTTTCACTTGGGGATCCAGCCAGATCAGTTGGAAAAGGTTGGTTCTGACAGGACCTGCTGGGAGTAGTGTTTGTGGACTCTGCCTCCTTGACCCTCTCAGGAATATGTGGGTGAAGAAGAAGAGAATAGGTGATTAATATTATAGGGAAGGCACGTAGCCTAGTGGTTAAGGTCAGGGTGTTGGACTCATGATCAAGGTCATGGGTTCGATTCCTGGGCGAGTGACATTCATTCATTCATTTCATTTTACGTCCGCTTTACCCTGCTTCCAAGGGTGGGACGGGAACTGATTCTGGCTTGATTTCTACAGCTGGATGCCCTTCCTAACACCAACCTCATTTACAGTGAGTGCTGAGTGCTTTTTTGCCGTGGCACCTCCACGACCACTTTGCAGTGGAATGACATGTTGTTCTTGAATATGACACTTCATTTCATGTTGCTCTGTAGTCAACACAACTGAAAAAACTCCAGTACAATCAACAGCAACTATAGGTTAACCACTGCAATGAGTTGGTGTCCAGTCTGGTGTGTGTGGGGGAGGGGGGGGGGGTCTTTTCATGATAGAATAGGGGTCCTTACCATTAAAACACCCAAAAAGCCTCCTGTGAAATGCAATCTGCTAAACCTGTATAGGTATGAGTTGTAACAGACTACAGAAGATTAAGATTGTTCATTAAACCTGATTTGAAATTTCACTAAAGATTGCTAGTCATAATATCAAAAGTCTAGTTTTCTTAATTGGAAAATGTAAACCCAACAACTTTTAAAAATCACTCATCACTCATCACTCATACTATTTTATTTTATGGCTAACAGGAAATCACTTATCTTTACCATAGGTTGATTCTTTTACCTTATTGGTCGTTGTATCTGTTACCTATTTAGCAGTAACTCTTTTATTACTAAAAGAAAAGATGAAATTTGTTTATGGTAGATCCTGTAACTCGTGATGGAGTCGTAGGGGTGCAGTTTTGACATTTAGCATTTCTTTGGCATTTTAAGCCTGGCTAAACTCATCCCTCTCCAGGCCCGAGTGCAACAGATTTCTTCTAGAAAAGGATAGAAAGTGAGAGAAGCAGTGAGAAAGAGATATGGAAGAAGAATCAATCCCAGTACTTTTTTTTTATGAACCTTGAAAGGATGAAAGGCAAAGTTGTCCTGGGTGGGATTTGAACTCCTAGAGCAGGAACGAATACCACAAAGCATTCTATTTGATGTTCTAACGACTGCTAATTTGCTGCCTTTGATTAACAAAATAAATACGCTACCTATATTTCAATTTAAAAAAAAAAAATAATCAAGTACTTGGTGACTTCATTTCTAAGTTATTTTAAATTTTGCAATTATTTTTGTTTTGCACCAAAGAATTAGAGAGGAGTTGGTATCAAAAAGATGGATAAACGTTTCCACCTAAAATTGTGGATTATTTCAAGATTTGAAAGTTTCATACATTTGGAATCAAACTGATATTTTCTATTGATATGTAAACGAAAGAAAGTCGTTTGTTTTGTCTTATTACATGACACCACAACTCTCCATTTCTATTGACTAGTCAAGTCTATCTAAAATCATACCTTACTGTGTTATAAAAGGACATTATATATGGTCGTCGATGTCTTCAACCTTGGGTCTATTTAATAAAGCAATATCAAACAAAAGTCATTGAGGAAGATGGCGTGAGATTAGTTGATAACCCACGAAAGACAGAGCAGTAGTAGATATATGCGTCGATATGGATTTCGTTTATTTATCATGTAAATAGAGAACCATATATATATTTTGAATTAGTTCCCTTTTATAAATTGTAGTGGTGGGGTCGTTATTTCTTTCCATTAAAATTATTCCACACAAATAGGTCGCTGCAACCCATTTATATTTTCAAAGGAATTATACTCTCTGTGGTGCAACTTTGTATTTTTATTAATGTCTTTTAATAAAATAATCATTGATAGAGCAAGTGGAATATCGAGGGTCTGAATCCTAGTTGCAGCCCCTTATTTAGTTCAAGTAATTTAAGTACCTGAGTAAATTCATTTATGTTTATAGATAATCTTCATTGTCTTTACATCAACTTTTCCACTCACGAGTTAGGCAGATGTTTTATAGAAGAATGTCCTTCCTGACACCAACCCTTTTAATCACTTCTTACAACACAGGGATAGGATTTGCCCATTCCAAATTCGATACATAATTTTAATTTGGGGCTTTTTTTTTTTTTTTTTTTTTTTTTTTTTACTATTTTATTTTTTTATGTTTTATATAACTAAATGCAAAATGGTTAGCTTTAGTTCTTTCAAATAATAAAACTAGAGATTCTTCAAAATTTTCCTGTTTACACAATTTACAAAAGAAAAATAGGTCATGGCACTCTAAATTGTATTTTTTTAAAATAATTTTGTTTTCCCTGAAGGACATCATGTGATGTGTATAGCAATATATTAATTTCTCTCTATAATGATTTTTGTAATTAGAATAGATTTTTGTGTTATTTTAACACTTATTGCCAAAATGTGTTGGGCATCATAATGAATTGCTCAAAATTTTTTATTTTAACTTGAACAATTGTGGATATGTAAATTCTTCTCCAAATTCATGCCACCCTCTTCTTTCCTATCCATTTCTTGATATGAAAATCACTCTGTGGTTTTCTTTTTTTTTTTTTTTTCTCGTTAAGCCTCAGGTTAGCCTTGATCAAGCAGACCTGTGATCAGACATTTCTAAAATTAAAATTAAAACTAAAACTAAAGTATGAATGTACAGTTCATACATTTTAGCAGAATTGATATGTCAGTGCAGTGGCAAGTTTTTTTTATTTTTTTTTTTTTTCGTGCATGTTAATTTTCTGAAGTATTATTTTGTTAAATTCAGTCTGGACATTATTTTGTCTTTTGTATAACTCAAAATACCCCCACCCCACCCTTATTTTCATCTCATAAAATATAGATCTTTAGAAAATTTCAGAAACACAGAAAAGTATGTTTTGAAAGTGATCCTATTCAAGCTTATACATATTTTTGAGCAGATCAATTCAAAGTTTAAATTTCATCAATAACTTTCTCCTTCCAAACTAATCATTTAAAATAAACTCTGATCAGATGTCAATACAATTTATAGTTTAATTAATCCAAAACTAAAAATAACTCTGAAAGCTTTTTGAAAATATCAAATACTCGTGTTATCATCCATCACCATTTAACAGCTATTTTCCATGTCTTGCTTATATGTTCCACTTTTGGCTTGATTTCTACAGCTGGATGCCAATCCTAATGCTAACCTCTTTACAGTGTGTACTGGGAGTATAGTTTCTATGACTTGATGCCTTTCCTAACACCAACCACTATACAGCATACTGTGAACATTTAGCATAACTCCACAACTACCATCTTACAGGGTAGACTGGGTTCTTTTCTCATGGCACTACTGCTTTAAAGTTATGATTGTTAAAGAAATCTGATATAAATTGGTCAGAATATTCATGAAATAAAAGAAAGCATTTGATTATTCTATGCTACTATTTGTTATACACAGCATTCTTATGTAGCATATTAGTCTTACATCTTTCTAATACAGGACTGAATCATTTTGCTCAAGTTTCTTTAATAGTTAGGGTATTTAAAGTTTTTTTATTTTTCATGTGTTGTATGAACTAGACTTTCCAATGTGAGGCATCACATCATCTAGATAGATAGTTTGAGGGTTTAACGTTGATATCGAGAGAAGGTGAAGCTTGGCTTCTTACATAATGGAGTCATAGTCACTGCAGATAACTTTATTATATAGAAACTATATAATGTGACAGCTGCTGTTTGATAAAGTCTGTCCTCCCTAATTGGTGGCTGTTGTGGCCCAAATTTAGGAAGGTAGATGGCCTGCATTTAATTTGCCGAATTTGGAGGGTGAATGCAGTTTGGTTTGGCAGGAGTGCAAGCAGGCATTCGATTTAGGGTGTTTGCTGAATGTTTGCGGGCTAACTGGAGCAATAACTTATTTACGTATATAAATAATTCTTTGTTTCTTTTTTATTGCTTAACAAATGTTTGTAAATGTAAGTTGATTTGTATATATTTAAAAACTAATTCTCTATTCTAGGCTTTGATGTGAATTTCATGGATGATGTGGGTCAGACTTTGTTGAATTGGGCTTCTGCTTTCGGCAGTCAAGATATGGTATGTAAATAATTTTTCTGCTAAAAAATTTGTTTGGGAGATTTTATTAATAATTCTCACACACCTACACCTCTATTTTAGTACTATCATCATTGTCATCATTTAATGTCCATTTTCCACACTAACATGAGTTAGAGCTGTCCCGTAGTGAGTCAAGGCAGGTCAGAAGGCTGTGTGTGTCTCACACAAATGATTTTGGCTTGGTTTCTACGGCTGGATGCCCTTCCTAATGCCAACCATATAGTGTGGACTGGGTGCTTTTTGTCGTAACGCCTACGCAACCACTTTACAGTGTGGGCTGGGCACTTTTTATCGTGACTCCTACATGACCACTTTACAGTGAGGATTGGATGATCTTAAACAAAAGTTTCCTAATCTTTATTTCACGATTCTGACATGAATCGTATATTATCTTTGTATCTTAGATGGCATTCTAAATATGATTTTCAGAATGTAAATGGCTTTACAAAGGAATATTTGCTCTGGTGTTGTTCTTACAAACTAACCCAGTAAGCTTTGGAGTACATTGTGATTGGAATCACTTAAGATGTATGGTCCTTAGAATGTTAATTGTGAAAGCTATTAATCCTGATTCAGTAATTTTAGGGGTTAGTTTTCAAGGCAATGATTGTCTTCACAATTTGATCATAAGCTCATTGGTAGTAAGGATGGAATATTGTCTGTCATTAGTGTTGACAAAACAATGAATTTACTAAAAGCTCCATAATTTAGATGGGGTGACTAAGATGTGAATTTCAGACATGTATCATCATCATCATCAATTAACAGCCATTTTTCTATGCTTGCATGGATTAGACAGGTCATGTAAAGACATGTCAGGTCTGGACACCAAACAAGCTCATACGGATCTGAATTTAGGCTTGGTTTCTACAGCTTGATGCCCTTCCTAAAAACAACCGCATTTACAGTGTGTACTGTATGCTTTTTATCATGGTACCAAAGCGACTATCTAACATGGTGGACTGGGTGCTTTGTGTTGTCATCAACAAGACCACTTTACAGGTTGGACTGGGTGCTTTTTCTCATGTCACCAATATGACCACCTTATTGTGTGGACTGGGTGCTTTTTCTCATGTCACCAATATGACCACCTTATTGTGTGGACTGGGTGCTTTTTCTCATGTCACCAATATGACCACCTTATTGTGTGGACTGGGTGCTTTTTCTCATGTCACCAATATGACCACCTTATTGTGTGGACTGGGTGCTTTTTCTCATGTCACCAATATGACCACCTTATTGTGTGGACTGGGTGCTTTTTCTTGTGTCACCAGCATAACCACTTTACAGTGTGTACTAGGTGCTTTTTCTTGTGTCACCAACAGGATGGACTGGGTGGTTTTGTTCTTGTGGCACCCTGTTCCAGAAATGATAGTGAAGCTTCAGACATGTTATACTTCGGTTGAACATTTGAATCATAACTGTAACTATCTGAAAATAAATTTTTAATTTCAGAATCTAAATTTTTTCACATATTTTAATTATTTTCAGTTTGAGTGAAATTAAAAAAAAAAAATCATCCAATAAAATGAACTTTTCTTGATTTTGTAGGTTGAATTTCTTTGTGAACGTGGTGCTGATGTAAACAGAGGCCTTCGATCATCCTCATTGCACTATGCAGCGTGTTTTGGTAGACCTCAAATAGTAAAGGTATTTTGCATTATTTTTTTTTTTTATGTTTATTTGAAATTATTTAGGTTATAATGTATAAAGTGATATATGTAAGAAGGCTAAACAATACAAAATGGACAGTAAGTAAAATAAAGGCAATGAAAAAGTTAGTTACCTAATAATCTTTTTTTCTTTGGTGGGGAGGGGGTTGTCCTAATATTTCAGAACTTAAAATTCCTTTTATCAGAGTAAAAGGAACTCTGAGGAAAAAAAACCTCTTTGAATAGATCAGAACGTTTTTTTTTTTTTTTTGTTTTTTTTTTTTTTGAGAGTTCCTTATTCTGATGAAGGGAATTTTTAAGTCCCGAAATATTAGGATGGAAGAAACAACAACAAAATCCCCCCCAAAATTACCAGGTAACTAACTTTTTGTTGTCTTCATCTTACTGTCCACTTTGTATTGTTTAGCCTTCTTACATATGTCACTTTCCACATTATATATTATATACAATGTTTCAAGCAAACTACAATATCTTATTTAGATTATGTTTAATGTTTTTTGTTCAAATTATATAAGACTTCCATAAATCTAACTTGAAAGATGTAAGTTTGAAATTCATGACTACAGAAATGGTTATTTCCAATTTATTATTTAGACTTTACTAAGATATGGTGCTAATCCAGATCTTAGAGATGAAGATGGAAAAACTCCTTTAGATAAAGCAAGAGAAAGAAATGATGAAGGCCATCGGGAAGTCATCCAAATATTACAATCACCAGGTAACTTCTATTGCAATGTATTATTTTTTAATATGTAAATAAAAAATAAATAAACGCACCTACATAGGGCCGAGGAAGAAGAGGGAGCTTGTGTGCTGAACGGGGAGGGACATAAAGTTTATTAGTATGGTGAAAGGAAAGATGAAAAAAAAAAAAGTGTTTAACAAACTTGTTCTTTATTTAAAACTTACAGCTTGAAGTAATTCAGCTAAATATATTTTGGGGGTTAACTGCCTCCTCCTCCTCCCACCTACTCCGTTGCGACCTTTTGGACTGGAAGCATTGAATGTTTGCCACAGGTTGGTTTGGGTAACATTTAATTTAAATTATCATAAATTAAAATTTGCAAACTTCATTATATATGATTATATATATATATATATATATATATAGATAAATTCCGACCTCACACACTTACACCTCTCCAAGACAATGTCACTGGACCGAGATCTTTGGCGCTACACAGTAATAGAGAAGACCCGCCTTACCTAAATACAAAGTAAAACCTACTACAGTCAGTAGGCACCTCTAACAAAATACACCCTCGTCCCACTACCCCCACCCCATCCACACCACTCCTTTCAATGTAAATTTATGTTGGTACCACAACATCCAGGCCGAAACAAATGAGGTTGTGTAGGTGTCACGACAAAAAAAAAAACACAGTCCACGCTGTAATGTGGCCGTGTAGGTAACACGGTAAAAACCTCCCAGTTCCACACTGTAAATGTGGTTGGTGTTAGGAAGGACATCCAGCCGTAGAAAACTCGCCAGACAGTCCTATGCAAGCAAGACAATCACTCTTGCCTCAAGTGGGAAAACTCCCGTCCAAACCCATGCAAGCGTGGAATATGGACGTTAAATGATGATGATGATGATGATATATATATAATGTGTACATGTATGATTGTATGATAGGAGTGTGAGAAAGGTGCAGTTTTACTTCGAAAGGTTTTAGGTTTTCTGCATGGAGGTCTAAAAAAAATATTATAACATGGTCTGGTGAATTAAATAAGAGGCCAGTGTGTTGAACATGTTTTTGTCTTAGCTTAGTGCAAGTTCAAAGGAATATAGATTATGTGAACAATATATGTGGCTGAAGTAGGACTCGCCTGAGGTTGGCCTGAAAAAAGTTAGTGAATAAGATTTCTCCTTGGATTAGATTTAAGTTTTAGACCTTTGGACTGTTTGTAGTTGTTAAAAGTAATTTTGTTTTTAATTCCATGTAAGTTTTTTTTCCCCCTTTTTCATGAGAGAAATACTTCATAATCATTTGTGTTTGTGTAAATTTCCATTCCTCTTTGTTATAGTTTCTATAAGAAACCAAATTTTCTAATGATTATAACAATATAAAGTTTTTTAAAAAATTATTTGTGGTTTTAATCTGGTTTTGCTGCAGTGTTATGCATGTTCCAACTTATAAGAGTTTTACAGTTGTTACTGATATGAAATGTAGAGGAAAATTCATACATCAGGTTGGAACATTTGATCTTTGGACCAGTATTATATATATACAACATTAATTGTGCAGCAACTATGACATTTGTGTATTGTTATATATAATTATTATTATTTGTTTTCTGTCCTTAATTTGATCTCAAAATCTTTGACGTATACCTCAGTATAAATTAAAAAATGTAAATGAAATTTCTGTAGGTGAATGGATGGTACCTGTACAAAGAGAAAATTCACAGATAGAAACAGACAGGGAAAAGGATTTAGTTGAAGAAGATAAAACAGAATGTACAGAACCTAAAGGTGATCCAGAAGTTGCTCCATTATATATTAAAGGGCTCCTGCCTGTGTTTGCACAAGTATTTCATGGATCCATGTTGATATCAGTCAGGTAACAATATATATATATTTTAGTGTTTTTATTTTATTTATTTTTTTTCATTCCTAAATGAAGAAAAGCCAAATTTATAAGTCTTTAAATTTTCATTTATTTTTATATAACATTCTAATATTTATTTTTTCTCTCCTCAAGGAAAGCCAGCTTATCACTCATCAGAAAAATGGTCCATTATATTAGTGGGCCTCTTTTAGCTGAAATGAGTTGCGCTGAATTTAGCAGCCCAAATTTTGGATCATCTCTTACAGAAGTCATTGCTACAGTTCTTGACAATGAAGTAAGTTCATTTACCCTTTTGCTTCTATATTTCTTTGTTTTTAATTAAAAAATAATTAATTTAGGTTGGCTTTGTGAATAATATATTAAAGTAGTGTTCAGTGTGCAACTTAACAAAAGATATTTATACAATTCTATTGTGGAATTTTTTGTCTTGAAACTACTACAGGTAAAAATCAGTGAAATGTGAAATTCAAATTTCTATTTATAGGGAGGGAAATGCCTGAGTTTCATTCAGATGTGAAGGAATCCATATTTTATCCTCCTTTTCCTTTTAGATTCTGTGTAGCAATTAATCTTTAATTGGAATAAAAACAAAGTAAATAGTCAGTGGGTTTTGAATTACGTTGAAGGGTGTTGTATGGTTTGGTTTGGTCTGAAATATTTTGAAGAGAATTATTTTAGAAGTTTTCATTTCATTCTCTTTCTAGAATTACTTCATTACTTTTGTCTGAGTTGTTTTCTGTCTCAGAAATTAAAGCATCTAGTACTATATCTATCACTTGATATATCTGTTGTGTTTAAATATTTACTTGAACCACTTTTTCCTTTAAAAAATTCTTTGAATTTCAAGTTAAAATCTGAAATGTATGTAATTTTTTCTTTAAAGTTCATAATGTTATAGAAATAAAAATAAAAATAGAAAAGAATGGTGGTAACAACGTCAGATGGTCTACAAGAAATGTTGACCTACTGGAATCTATATTAAAATGGCTATTTTTGTCTATGATTGACAATCTTAAGGCTTAATTTGATCACAAATGACCAAGGAGTTTGCACCTAGAAGGCTTTCCTCTGAGGCACAAACCTGGGCAAGATGTCTTTTTGTGAAAGATCAGCAGTCACTCATACATACCAGTCTCCCCTCTCTACGCCACCGATGTGGTCCAAGGGAAAGGCAATGGCTGAGACAGCTTTGCACCAATGATGATGCAACTCGTTTCTACAGCTGAGTGAACTGGAGCAACATGAAACAGTGCCTTGCTCAAGGACACTATACTGCCCAATCCAGGAATCGATCTCACAACTCCATGATTGTGAATCCAACGCTCTAACCATTAAGCCAGGCACAATCCCATATTATCACTAAAGTAGTAACGTGATTTTTCTGTGATATTTCAATTTTGATACGAATATGGAGGAATTTGTGATTTCTGGTGCATTGGTATCATTACAAATAACTCAGACATTTTGGTAATGAAAGTGTTAGAATAATAAACATTTTTGTGGAATGGATAATTTCATTTAGTCATGTTTTTCTCTTTTATAGGAAGATGATAATGGCCATTTAATAGCATTGCAAGTGGTGCAAGACTTGATGAAGAAAGGGCAAGAAATTTATCTGGAACACTTTGCTCGCCTTGGCTTATTTAGTCGTGTACTAACCTTGGTTGGACCATTTGAAGAAGAGAAGGACAAAGAAAAGGTTTGTATTTTTATAATAATTTTTGTAAATAGCTAAAACACTGTATAATGCTACTCTCAAATGTCTTGTATATCTAGTGTTAAGCTAAAATTCTAAAGTGAGAAATTTTGATTTTTCACCATTACTTGTTGATAAAATAAATGTAAAATAAATTTCATTCCTACAGAAATAGATTTCAAACCAAATTTGAAAGAAAAGCAATTTGATAACCTTGGAGCACATTCAAACCTTTTGTGACTATATTTCTAATGTAATACACCCTATTTCAATTAGTTAATGGAGAATTTTAGAGGATATTAATAAGATAGTAATTTAACATATGGTTTTTATATAAAATTATCTTGGAAGATTTTAATTTAAAACAAGTAGCTTTGTTTCATAGAACCAGAGCCAGTTTTGGCTGGGTTGGGCTGGCATCAAATGGGTTAACCCTTGATATCTATTTTCTCAGGAGGAGGAGGAACCAGTTATTGAAGATGCTAAAGAAATTCTACCAGGCAAGCCTTATCACTGGAAAGATTGGAGTATAGTTCGGGGACGTGATTGTCTGTATCTTTGGAGTGATGCTGCTGCCTTAGAATTATCTAATGGAAGTAATGGGTGGTTTCGTTTCATATTGGATAGCAAACTTGCTACTATGTATTCCAGTGGAAGTCCAGAAGGAGGTTCTGATAGCTCTGGTAGGTTTTATTTTATTTTATTTTTCCTTTATTTTCGCTATATTTTTCTTTAACCATTGTTTTATATCATTTAGCGAAAAAAATATTATCACTTATTTTCTTTTGAATATTTTAGAAAACCGAGGGGAATTTGTTGAAAAGTTGCAAAAAGCTCGAAGTCAAATACGTTCAGGAACGATGAGCCAACCAATTGTGTCAAAGCCTGATGCTGCCAGCTTAATTGTTGGGAATTGGGTGTTGATGTGTAAGAAAACTGGAGAAATGCAAATTCATAACTCTGATGGCCAACAGGTAAATGTTTTGTGCTGAAAAATATTTCAATCCAGAATGTGTATTGCTTTCTTCTCACTTTTTATCATCAACTGTGCCCCAGCATGGCCTTAACCAATTGGTTGGAACAGTTAGAGTTAAAGAGTATAAATATAATGGAATGACAACTGGTTATAAGATATTAACTGCCCTTTGTCATATAGTTATATTCCTTTTATATTTTGTATGAAATCTCCCCATACCTTTAATATTACTAAGATGGATAGAATCTTTTATAGTTGTGTAGTTTTGTGCTGAGTTTAGAAATCATAATTTAGGGAAATGGTAAACTCCTTGTAATTCTAAATCTCAGATTAAAGTCATTCCACCTTCTGTGTGTCTTTAATATTCTTGGCGGGAATAAAGTATAGAAACCATGAATGTCACATCCCATTTCCCCTTTCCTAATGTGAGCTTGTAACCAGCCAATTCTTTTTTTTTTTCTCGCTTCCATTTTCCTCCCATTTTTAAATGTATTAATTTCAATTTCTTTATGTCTTTTTCTAAACAGCAATCCACATTGCTAGGAGAAGATCTACCAGGATTTATTTTCGTTTCCAATAGAGGAACAAGACATTCTTTTACTGCTGAAACCACATTAGGTCCAGAATTTGCAGTTGGATGGGGTGGTAAGAAAAGCAAAAAGTTCAGGACAAAAATTGATGCTTTAAGGATGAAAGTAATTATATTTTAAATATTTAATTTGGATAATTTTTTTTTTTTTTTTTGCTTACTCATTTTTCATTTTTACAAATGAATAGAGTTGGAAATACTCATGTATAAAATGCAACTTTTTCCACAAAAATGCACGAAAAACCAGCATGTGACTTGTCTTCCAAATTTACAAAACCTCATGAAACTATATAAATGTATCTAAAATGTAGTGCAACACTATTATATGATAATTGACTACAATTTTGGATATAGGTACAGAGGTTGAATTCAACTGAGCTTGTTAAAACATACAATTTGAAATAACTCAATAAATTAATTAATTTGACTCTTAATGTTAAATTTAGCCTGTAAAATATAAAAATAAAAGGTTAATAACAAAATTCTTTCCCCAGTATCATTTTTTTTTTGCCTCCAAACTGGAATGTTTCACAACTGTTAAATAAATGGAATACTTAATATTGAATTTACATAATTTATCTTGCCCAATCATGATTAATCAAATGATTTTCTGTTTTCTATTTTTAGGTAAGGACCTTAGCCAGGGAGCTCTATGAACAGTACTTTAGAGTAGCCGAAGCTTCTCCTCGTAGCATTGTGGCTCGAATTAAAAACATTGTGCATCGACTTGAAGCTTCATATGCTAAACAGATCAGTCAAATAAAAGTAAGTAGCTGAATTTAGCAGGTTTATTTTTCATCGTTAAAACTGTGAGAACATTTTAAACACTTAATATCACTTACTCTGTAAATTTTAACCCTTTTGTTACCATATTTCTCATGAAAGACACTGCTTTATGCAGAATTTTACAAATAACAAATCTAGAGGTGTTTATAGTGATATAACTTTCTCCATTGAACTTCTTTCATTAAAGTTCTTACATAAAATTATAATGGAAGTTTTCTTTTTAGTTTTTTTTTAATATAAATATAGACACTTTAAAATAAATAGCTTAGTATTGTAGAACCAAGGGAAGTTTCAAGCACTTTTGTTATCAAAAGGGTTAAATATATGTTTAAAACCTATATATAAATTGAAGTTATAATTAAAATTTGAAATTATAACATGTATTTCATGAACCTATTATAAACATTATTTATTTATGCATTCTCTTTTAAAATTTTTATTTTATAGTCTCCTACTGGTGAAGTGGAATGGGAAGAAGATATGCATGCTGCTCTGGAAGAATTAACAGCATTATTGAAAGATGAGCATACTGTTTCATCTTTCGAACTTTCAAGTAGTGGATTAGTCCAAACTTTGCTTAACATCTTAAACAATGTAATTGTTCTTTTTTTTTCTAAACTTTATATAATGTAGCTTACATTCAATACTATAATGATATTTACATGAAAATTATTTAATAACTATAATTTTTTTCCATACACTGACGCATATGTGTAATTGCATACCCATACATTTATATGTATGGGTATATAAATATAAACGTGCAAACACAGGTACACTTACAAAAATACACACTCAGACATATATTCACACACACACATATACACTTACACACTAGTTTTTTCACCATCCCCTTCCTTCCTTTTACACACACATTCATTCAGGCAAGCAGCAGATGTAAAGAGAGACGAGTAGTATGAGGTAGTCAAATTACTCCTCTCTCTTTACGTGTGGTGACAGATTCGCAGAAATTTATATATAGATATCTGATTTTTTAATATTTTTCATGTATATATTTGTAATTCATTAAATTTTCAATTACAGTTGCCATATTTTCCCTATTTTCCCCATGGGACTAAATGTTTAAACTCCTTATTCCCTAGTACCTACCTAAACACAGAGTGGGTGAACAGAACTAAATTAGTGTGATGTGTTTTATCTAAGAGATAAATTGTATTTCAGTGGTTACTATCAAACTAATTTTGTGTATGACTGATTCTTTAAATAGACATAGTTCCCATGGTAGAATGGTAAATGTTAGGAAGGGCATCTGTTTGTAGAAGCTGTATTTAACAAATGGTGGAGAGGACTCTTTACTTGTGTCAAGGACATGTCAACCTCCTTACTGCCAGTGCCTTGATAAAATATATACACTGGAAAGGAGTTGGTGATAGGAAGGGTGTCAAGCTGTAGAAATCCTGTCAAAAACCAGTATATTTGTAAACAAGAAGTGACTACTGGCCCGGTCTGGGAGGGCAGTAACTCCAATTAAATACAGACTACTGATTTGGTCCGTGACCACCTGCCTGACTCTTGCCAATAGGGAAAGACATGTTAAGTGAAGATGATGATAATCAGGTCGCTGTATAAGTCATGGCCTTCAGATTATTAGTAATGTAAGTGATGTTACTACATTTGGAAACCAAAACCAGGTTTCAGGCTTGACTCACCGGTTGATTTCATAGATACTTGTAATAGTTAATACTAATTAACAAAGCATTCAACAGCCTAGTTTCTTTGAATTCAATTGTTAGTAACATAATAAATTTTATACCAGCAAACCTATTACTTTTTATAAATATCAGCTTATAAAATGTTCCCAGTGTTCTGTGTAAAGGAGATGGTGTTAGGAAAGGTATCCAACCGTAGAAATGAAGCCAAAAACAGATTGTACAAGCAAGACATGGTCCCGCCTGGCCTTAATATGACAACCTGTTCTACCCATGCAAGCTTGGAAAATAGATGTTAAATGATGATGATGATGATGGTAATGGTAACATACTAGATTGATTAGTTTATAAGTATCAATATATAAAATGAAGTTTTTGATGAGCTTTTATTGTAGCTATAACCTACTACAATGGTTGGTTATAAGTACACAATACATAAAGTGTTGCGTTTATAATAAGTTTTTATTTAGTTGTAACAATGACCATAATCATATACTGGAATGATTGGTAAAAAGTATTGAGTATATAAAGTATTGTGTTGATGATGATTTTCTTTTGTAGATCTAACATAGTCAACTAGATAAAGTGTTGGTATATATATATATATATGTATATATATGTATATATATATATAGAGAGAGGCACAGTCACCTGATTAATCTCGCCTCAAGTGGGACTATTCCCATCTAACGCATGTTAGCATGGAAGATAGACATTAAACGATGATGATGATATTTTAACTTCTATATTAATTCATTTCTTTTTCTTTCTTTTTTCCTTTTTTCCTTTTTCTCTGCAGAATGTTGAAGATATGCAAACTAGAGCTAGTATGAAAAGAACAAATGAAAGAATAAAATTATTCAAAAGGATATTTCAGAAAAGAGAAGGGTAAGTAGCAGAGCACTTCAGAAATGTCAAACTAGTAGATCTGAGTAAACCAGTGCTTATAGAGTAGGATGAAAAGAAAATATTAAAAAAATAATGAAAAGCCTTATACTTGTGGCAGCATCCACCTGGGGTGGTTTGAGCCAGCTCCATCGAAAGAATTCATGGTATAAGTTCATTTCAATGGAGTTTCTTTGGGCGATTGGTTTCACAAGTGTTGCCCAGCCACAAGTATATGTACTTTAGGGTAGTGCAATCCAAGCGTTGCATCGGTTATAGCGCCAAGCTCTCGTTTTCACACCCAATCCAATTTGGTGGAGCCAGTGCCAGGAGGGAGTTTGGGCAGCAGAGGTGATTAACACAACCTATTTGAGCCATTTTGTAGGCCAGCAGTAACTCACCCCACTACCCAGCTCAGGCATACTGACCCTCAGCACCTATTATTTGCATTGGGTGGGTTTGATACTACTAGCTTTTCAACCTGGTCTAATCTTTTAAATGTGATTTTTATTTTTCAGAGGTTTTAATCCAGCTGTTGCTCTTGTAAAAAAACTTGTGGCTGTATTAGAATCTATTGAAAAACTCCCTGTCTACAGCTATGATCTTCCTGGGTCTGGTTATGGCTTACAGGTAAGGTTATTTTATTGGTTTTATATCACTAATCAACATTTTATTCTTAACATCCTGTACCATTTGAAACCACATTAGGAAGACATTCTTGAAAAGTACAAAACAGTACTATAACTGAATCACGCTACATATAACAGTTTTTTCGTTTTCTGTAAATTTTCGGGAAGATACTATAAACATTTGAGTTAAACCTGATATTTTCTGCTAAATCATTACAGGTTGTTAAGAGATAATACTGAAAACCTCCACAACAATCTATTCACTAGTAAAGATACTATAAACATTTAAATTAACAAACCTATTTTTAGATATTTTCTGCTAAATCATTATAGGATTTTAACAATAACTTGATTTAATTTGATATTTCTTTTTTCTATTTAAGATTCTTACTCGTCGGCTTCGATTTCGATTAGAGCGAGCTGCTGGTGAAGCTGGGTTAATTGATCGCTCAAACCGTACTCTAAAAATGGAACCTCTTACAACAATTTCTGCACTTGAAAGATATCTTTTGAAGATGGTAAGAACATTTTATATATATATATACTAGTGAACCTATGCTGTGTCAATGATGATGGCAATGCTGTTGAACATTTAGTTTGGGGATTCCAGGACTGATATGCCATATATATATATATATATATATATATATAACACCCTTATCAAGTCCTCTTTGGATTTATTACTATATATATATATATATATATATAAATATATGCCAGGATTATTGGATATATGAACAATCATAGAATTGATAAATTAATGGTTTGCATAAAAGAAAACCTTAGTTTTTCTTTTTTACTCACACATGAAAGTTATTAGAGGCGTCTTAATAATTTATTCCTAGGATATACTTACATAAATGTTCAGCATATATGTACAAATAATATACAGGATTAAATGTATGAGTAACTCTGGAGAAATAACTATTTGCAGTGACAAATATAGGGTTAGAAACCAGGACTTTGTGATTGGAAAGTGAACTTCTTATTGTAACAACATATAGGAAATGCATCATTATCATCATACGTCCGCTTTTCCCTGCTTGCAAGGGTGGGACGGGTCCTATTCAGCACAGCATCTCTCCACTTGTCACAGTCCTGTGTACTTTTAGAGTTACAGACACACACACACATATATATATATATAAACACACATAGTGTATTATTATGGTGCATAACCAATTTATTTTAATTGCCGTATATACTCAAATATAAGTCATTCCCTCTCCTCTCCCCCTCACCCCATTTTATGTCTGAGAAATGGGCAAGAATCCAAATCCTGTTTATAAGCCAAGGCATTATGTTTAGATAGCGAATATAAACCCACCTCCCACTTTACTATTGATTTTGGGGTCACATATTCCACGGCTTATATTCAAGAATATATAGTAAATAAGTGTATATGTATGTAGATATAGATATATAAGTAGCTGATCAGATTTTCTTTTTTATAAAAAAAGAACTACATAATATATTTATTGTTATGAAGCTGTTGCAATTTAGGTATTTTTCTTGAGTGTTGTGAAGAAATTACCATCTTATTAAAAATAAATATTCTTTGGAATTTTTAGGTTGCAAAACAATGGTATGATTATGAACGATCAACCTTTACTTTTGTTAAAAAATTGAAAGAACCAGGCACAGCAATAACATTTACTCATCAGCGGGACTTTGATGAAAATGGTCTGATTTACTGGATTGGCACTAATGCTAAGTAAGTTTTTTTGATATTTTTGTACTGAAGTCTGTGATATTTTAAATCATGAAAAAATTTAATACAATTCTTTAAAAATATATATTTTAACTCTTTTAGTTAAATAATAAATTTTGACTGGTTTTGTTAAGCAACCAACTTTTTTGTTCAATGGTATATTAGTGATGTTTGAAACAATTTCAGAAAACATTTTTATATAAAATGTGACACTATTTTAATTCCTAAATGCAGGTAAATTCAGTGAAATGTAAAATTTAACCCTACAATGGACTGGCGTCTTGTCCAGGAGGTAGTCTTGTATTCTCAGTCATTTCATACCATGGAAACCGTGATAAGTACCAGCCAGATGAGCCTCTGAGCTCAAGACAGACTTTAGACTTTTAGATTACACTATTACATTCCAGCTGACAGGCTAAGGCCTTGCTGGAGCACCACCATTGATGCTACACTTCCTATAGCCAGCCTCACCTGGTTGGCTAAAGGGAGTTTGTTGCTGCTCTTATTTGCGCTTTACCTTGTGCTATAGGTTCCTCCGGGATCCCGGTCAGTAGAATGTCGAGATCATCATCATCACCATTTTATGCCCGTTCTTCCATGCTAGCATGGGTTAGACGGGTTGTCCTGTTGTGGGCAGTGTCCGGTCGGCTGATCTTGTCTTGCTCATACAGAAACTGATTCTGGCTTGATTTCTACAGCTGGATGCCCTTCCTAACACCAACCTCATTTACAGTGAGTGCTGGGTGCTTTTTACCATGGCGCCTACACGTCCACTTTACAGTGTGGGCTGGGTACTTTTTTGCAGTGGGAGGGGGTGGGGGCATATTGTCTATATGCTTCAGCTTCAGCTTGTACCCGTGGGGAGGTCGGGTCTTCTGTATTACTGCATGACGCCAGAGGTCACGGTCGTGTGTAATTGGCTAAAGTCGGCTTTTATCACCTCATCCCAGGTCTTCTTGGGTCTCCCCACTCCGTGGTTTCCATCGACTTCTAGTGCTCTGCACTTGTCTCTTGAAAACATCTACATGCACAATATGTAGATCTTTGATATTTTGGTAGCTTATTAAAAAGCTGGGGTCCCTTGAACGCCAGGCTATTGCAGTCTGTGGTCCTTATTCTTGATGTGACAGGTGGGACCTTTGGTACTACACAGTGGTGTCCTGTTCGTGGGCTGGTCCTGCCTTCAATGCTGATTATATATATCTATATATATATTCATTCTAACCCTTGCCAACATGAAGAGCAGATGTAAAATGATGAGATAGGTAGGTAGATAAGTCCTCTCTTCTGGTTTGGTAATAAAAAGGGTTAAGTAATTGATTTATAATTTCATCAACTCTTATATGAAAAAGAATTATGTATTCATCTATTAGATTTTTATTAAAATATTGCTAAAAGTTATTTTCTAAAGCCAATGTTTTCTTTTAATGCAGAACTGCTTATGAATGGGTAAATCCAGCCCAGTATGGATTAGTATGTGTAACATCATCTGAAGGGAGAAATCTTCCTTATGGAAAATTGGAGGACATACTAAGCAGGGATTCATCTGCTATCAACTGCCATACAAATGATGATAAGTAAATATATTTAAAATACTTTTTTTTTTTTACATGCGAATAATGTAACTTAGCGAATTTGTAGAGTTGTTAGAACGTTGGATAGAATGTTTTGCGGTATTCGTTTCAGCTCTCTGCTTTCTGAGTTCAAATCTCACCGAGGTCAACTTTGCTATTCATCCATTCAAGAACCAGTCAAGTACTGGGGTTGATTCTTTCTCTACATCTCTTTTTCACTTCTATTCTTTTACTCTCTATCCTTCTCTGGAAGAAATTTGCTGCATTCAGATCTGGAGAGGTGATAGGCTCTATCAGGTTTTAAAATGCCTTAAGAAATGTCAATATGACACCCCCTACGAATCCCTCGGGTGTTGTGGGATCAAGAATCATATAACTTAATGAACTCATAATTGGATATTTGATTCCCAATCCTTTTTTTTTTAAATTCAATAGTTGAACATGCTTTATTTACTTCAGCAGAATGAGATACATCACTTTTTAAATTTGAAAATACAATCACCACAATGCAGATAACTATAATAATAGCTGGAAATGGAAAAAATGTGGACATAGACTTATCTATCAACCTTTTTTTTTTTTTGTCATTTCTTGAGTTATTTTACATGATTTATTCAACAACTATTATTGTTACCTGCATTGTGGAAACTATATTTTCAAATTTCACAATGCTTTGTAAGTTAACCAAATGTTTATTATACACCACTTTTCATTTAACTTTCATAATCCAAGATATTATTTTTCATTCATGTCACCTCTCTTGCAGGAAAGCATCCTTTGCAATAGATCTTGGTGTATGGATTATACCAAATTGTTATACTCTACGACATGCAAGAGGGTATGGCCGGTGAGTGGTTTAAGAATATTTATTGTAAATTCTAATATAATATATTTCTGATCTGTTGATAATTAACATTTAATTTAATAATAGTAATTTAATCATAGGTATTTTATATATCTACAGTAGTAGTAATAGATACACAAACCCAGACAGGACTCAATAAGAGTTGTGTGTGTGTGTGCATTAAAATTTTGATTAATACGTAAAGTAAATAATCATATTGTCTGACAAAAGTATAGGTTTATCAAAGTGCTACAAGTAATCACTATTAGAACCTAAAGTCTGCTCTACCAATATCTCGACAATATCTTACCCTTGTGTGTATATAAGTATATATAAACCCGTAGAGCAAATATATATTATTAGCACAAATTAAAAGTTTAAGCAAACAATTTCTACTTTCACCCTTTCAGAAGATCCCGTTTATGGGTGAAAGCAGAAATTGTTTGCTTAAGCTTTTAATCTGTGCTAATGTGTGTTATGTATACAGCTTACTAAGGGTTATTGTAAAGGCTGAGTTTCCCACTCATCTTTATGTATACAACTATTTATAAAGTTAACTTTAGCATTATTTGAGCATCCTTCTTTCCAGTGATATGAAAATAGATGTTTAACTTCTCATATCTTTATAAAATCCTAAATAAATATAAGCAAGCATAGGTGTTTTGTTTTTGTTTTTTAGTTTATAATCTTGAATTCTTTTTTGTGTTATTAAAAAAATGTTAGGTTTAAAATATTGGCTACTTGAATATAAATTCTAGGTCTAGATTTTAAAATTTCATTTTCATATCTCAAAAAATTTCA
Source organism: Eledone cirrhosa (assembly GCA_964016885.1). NCBI lineage: Eukaryota > Metazoa > Mollusca > Cephalopoda > Octopoda > Eledonidae > Eledone > Eledone cirrhosa. The sequence goes on from OZ024744.1 coordinate 94,358,988, forward strand.
TATTTTAAGTTTTATTCAAGAAAGGTTAATTATTGCTTAATTTTTTAAATCTTTTTTTTTTTTTAGATCAGCTTTGAGGAATTGGCAATTTCAAGTTTCAAAAGATGGTCAGAACTGGCTAACTTTATACAATCATGTTGATGATTGCTCCTTAAATGAGCCTGGGTAAGACTTTTTAATATAATTTACTGGTTTTTAAACCAATTCTGGATTTATTAGTTAAAAAAAGAAGTTACAAGAAAAATAGGTGTACTAAGGTCCCTACATGTCGCAAGAGGAGACTAAAAGGGTTGGTGCCATGAAGGGTATCCAGCCATAAAACTTTGCATCAGTGTTGATGCTAATGTGAGTATGAAGTCTTTCAATGGCTCTGCAAGGCTGACGTCACTTTAGCAAGGACACTGGCCTAAAACACTTGTGTTGTATTATTTTTCAGTAGTAATTTTCTTGTGTTTATGTATTTTTAGATCTACTGCATCTTGGCCAATCGAATGTCCTACTGAAGAAACTCAGGGCTGGAGATACATCAGGCTGCAACAAACTGGTAAAAATGCCAGTGGTCAGACACATTATCTTTCACTCTCTGGTTTTGAAATTTATGGCAAAGTGACTGGAGTTTGTGATGACATTGGTGAGTATACATTTAAAAAAAATATTATGCTTATATATATATATATATATATATATATATATATATTTATATATATATATATATATATATATTTATTTATTATCATTATTATTATTATGTAAAACTAACAATCATCATCATCATCATTTTTTTTTTCTCCCCATGCTTGCATGGGTTGGGTGAGATCCTTTTCTGGCAGATTTTTCTATGACCAGATGCCCATCTTGATGCCAATCCATACCTTGTTCCAAGTCTGGTATATGTTCCAAGTCTGCTAATGTTTTGTCATACTACTACACTGCCAGACATATTGTATTGTTTATGATGGTCATAAACAAAAGTCACTGCAGTCTTTAAAACCATGTCAATGACATTTATGGCTGCTGGCATACTCACATACACATGCATACATACATATATATATATATATATATATACACAAACATACATATATATATGCATGCATGTGTAAAAGGCTTCCTACAGTTTCCATCTACCAAATTCACTCACTATATTTATTAGCTCAGAGCTATAGTGGAAGAATGTTGTCCAATGTGCCACGCAGTGGGACTGAATCCAAAACTGCGTGGTTCTAAAGCAAACTTCTTACCACACAACCATGCCTGCACCTATGCACTTCTATTTGCAATGATTTCAATTGAATACTGAATTGTTATTTTTGAGCAATACATTGATACTTCTGCAAAATGAAGATTTTTCTTTTGATTGGTGTAATTAAATTTCCTTTCCGATGATTCAAACACTCTTTATTGATACGTCAATGATTTATTGGAAAGGTTTGTTGTATTCTTTATTCGCTATATTTGTCGTTTAAGGCAAAGCTGCAAGAGAAGCGGAGGCTAATTTGAGACGTCAACGACGCTTCATCAAATGTCAAGTACTTCGACAAATACAGCAAGGTGCTCGTGTGGTACGTGGGATGGACTGGAAATGGAGAGATCAAGATGGAAATCCTCCTGGTGAGGGATTTGTAACCGGGGAATTGCACAATGGCTAGTATTTCAGTCCCCTTTTTTCTCTCTCTCTCTCTATCTCATTTAAAACAAAATTAAAACTACAGTGAACCCTCATTAAACTGTTAATTAGTAGGGGTGAAATTTTGTCTGCTATAGCCGATTGTCTGAGTTGACCAATAGTAAAGGGGTTAAAATTGTGTATATATATGTACATTTTTGGAAATATACACACTTGTAGTTGTTGGTGATGGTGTTTGGAGTGTTCCAGTTGTCCAAACAACGGAACAGCCTGCTTGTTAAATGAACATGTAAATGGCTGAACATTCCACATAGACATTTGCACCCTTATGAGAGTTCTCAGGGAGATTTTACATGTGGCAATGCTAGTCTTTTGATTTACAAGCACTCCTTAGCTTTTCCAACTGAGTGGACAAGACCAACATGATATGAAGTGTCTTGCTCAAAGACATGTCGCTCTGTCTGGGAATTAAACTCATGTCCTTATGACCGTGAGCTAAAAACCCTAACCACTAAGCCATGCATCTTCCCATACACACTGTATGTACGCTGAAAATAATAAACTAACAAAAATTAGAGAAAATACTCTAAACATCATAACTATATAAAACATAAATATTTTTGAAATTAAATCTAACTTAGAGTTAGTGGCTTCAATGCGGGTTAATTTTTTTTATGCAAAATAGTTTCATAAGTAGGGCATATAAGCCCCTAGACTTATATGCCACTGTCTCTAAGTTAGATTTTATTTCAACAATTCATAACTCACTCGACGATTCTAACGATATATATATATTAAAAAACTGTTGAACCTTAAAGTATGTTATAGATTAAAACATTAATACTTTAATTTGTTAATTTGATTAACTTGAGGATGAGCTTCATGTGGTGGTGGTGGTGGGAGTAGAATAAAATAACCCCTACACACACACTTATGTTTGAGGCAGAAGTCTCAATATAAACTAAGGTAAGAACTAAGTCAACAGGATATAGTGTAAATTGTATAAAAATTTCATTTACCTATGAGATGACAGATGAGCTTGATATAGTGGAAACAGGGATCAAGTTAGGTGAATACTTGTCATTGTGTGTTAATTTGTTAGAACTTCTGATATTCTACCGATCCTTGCTTCCCACTCATAGACGACTGCTATGACTGAGGTTAACAGTAGCTGGGTTATCAATATCATCAGCAGGCTTCACAGTTACAGCAAGGTTGGGACAAATTGGTTTAAGACTCGAATCATGTTTCAACTGTTTACATTGTTGGTGGTGCAGCTTCCAGATAGTGAGTTGCTTTTAAGGCTCTAAGATGTTGATAATGTGGCTGAACACCAGATTCTATTGATAAGTCAATGTATGAAATGATACTATCAAGGATTTTTGTATAACAGAGTTTGGGTTTCTTAGGCAATGGGCTCATTGTCTTCATCATCACAATCTTTGCTACCATCAATGATTTCTTCTTTCTCTGTTAACACTTGGTATTCAGGCTCACCTTTTGTGTTTTCTGACCAGGTTCTGATGTTTATATAGAAAACCTTCAAAATCATATTCTACCTTCGCATAGTACATCTTTTTTTTTTTTTTTTTTTTTTTTTTTTCAAAGTATTGGGCAGTGTCGTAGTCTTCAGTTGTATCCATAAAGCTGATGAATTAAATTTTGCAGATTAAAGTTTGTAGTTTTTGATGTTACTGGAAGTTATTTGTTCTCATGTGTCTTTAAGATTGTTTTCTGCTATCATCACATGAAATTTGTCCAAATATCTTTACCGGTATAATTTCTTACATAGGTGGCGAATTGGCAGGTTTGTTGGAATGTTGGATAGAATGCTTTGCAGTAATTTGTTCTTAATTCCAGTGCTCTGAGTTCAAAACCTGCCATGGTCAACTTTGCCTTTCATCCTTGATAAAATAGTACCAGTGCAATATTGAAGTCGATTTTTCCGTTACATCTTTTTTGCTTCTTCTCTACTTCACTAGAAGAAATCAACTGTGTTTGGACTTGGTAAGGGATGAGCTCCGTCCAGTTTTAAAATAGCCAAGACATTCCATATGCCATTAGGGCTCCCCCATGACTCTGCTTTGAGTTGTCAGTCCATACATAGACACATACGTAATCTCTTGCCGTCTATACCGTAATTAGTTGGATCTTCACTTTCTTAATTAAAAAATCTGTTTGATTTATCTAATATCTGGCTTAACTATATTTGCTTTAATGAGGGTTCACCAATAATTGATAAAACTTTTTTATGCTAGAATAAAATATAAGAAGAAGAGTTTGGAATTTAGGCTTTTCTGTTATGGAAGAAATTGCAGGAGCATACTTGTTTTAATCCTTTAGTTACTCTAACTTGGAAAAATTGGTTCTGGTTCTATGAAATAAAACCACTTATTTTAAAAGTTTCCAATTTAAATTAAAATCTTCCAACATAATTTTATACAAGAACCTTACATTAAGTTAATATCTTAGTTACCAACTTGGCCAAAACCAGCTCTGGTTCTAAGAAATATAACCACACATTTTAAAGGTTTCCAATTTAAATTAAAATCTTCCAAAATAATTTTATGTATTTATTACCTTACATCAAGTTGCTATCTTAGTAATGAAACAATTAATAATTTTAGTAAATCCCACAAAATTCTTCATTAATCAATTAAAATACACTGCATTTCATTACTTGAATTTTTTTTTTTATTCAAATTTTAAAAAACCTTCATTGCTTGCTTTTGGCGGGGAGGGGGGGGGGGGGGGGGGGGGGTTCTACTTAGTTCATTTTATGGTTTAAAAGAATTTCCATTTTAAGTATTTGGGATTTTATGCAGTACTTTTTTTTTTATACAAAGAGTTGTTGGTGTTGAATATGTATATAGTTTAAATGGTTGTGGATTCATTTTCCATCATTTTATATTGGAAGCTATCCTTGCTGAAACCTTGCTGTGTTTTTGTTTATTATTAAATAAATAGGAAAAGTTTTTCAGTATTTTGAAATATAAAAATGTTAATCCATTTCTAAACCACCTTATAATGCTCCTTATGATACAAAAGTGTTTTAGAATATTTATATTTATCTAAAAATCTTCCATCATGATTCCATGTAAGAAGAACCTTTAAATTTTTCTCCAAACACCAACTTAATGAGACAGTTTTATTTACTAAATTCCTTCAAATTCTTGTTTATTTTGAAATTATAGGCTCGTTTATAAGAAATATAGTTTGAAGTAATGCCATTGTTATTTTTTTTACTTATTTGTGTATTTTATTGTAAATTTTGTTTGAAATATTTAGGCTGGGTAGATGTGACATGGGACTTTGGCGGTTCCAACTCTTACCGAATGGGAGCCGAAGGAAAATTTGATTTACAGTTAGCTCCATCATATGATCCTGAAAAGGTGAGAATCCCAAAGTTAGACTCCACAACACTAAGTGTCAAACCAAGAACCAGTTCCACTTTCATGGAGAAAGTAAAGGTATTTTTTTTTTAATAATTAAAAGTAAAATTATGAAGTTGAAATATTCAATTTTTGATAATTAAGCTATGATTTCGTTAAGATATTATTTAAATTTGTAGCCTATAATTAACATTTTAATATTGAAATTCAGGAGCTTGCTTTAATGGTAGTGGCATGTGTTTCTGTGTGTTACACATGACTTTAACTGTTTTCAAACAGTTAGCTGTACCACTTTGACGTTTGAATAATTTCTTGAAGAGGACCGACCATAGACGTTTGAGCAAATCTTTCATGGAGACGTTGTCAACGAAGGCTTAGGTGCAGGCCACAAGTTCTCCTCCTTATGCACGTATGCATGCACACATACATATGCAGATATAAAGTAGTTCTCCCCTCCTCTACTCTCGTTAAATGTCCTTCGTACCCACACTACCGTACTACCCACATAACCAGATGTGGTGTTGCATCTGTCCGACTCTTTCCTCTCCTGATATTCAACCACCCACATTTATATTCACTGCACTGTGCCACCCATGTAACTAGAGCTATCTTTAGTCCACACTTTGTCTCCTCCTCCTCCTGCCATTAATCTTATCAGTTCACTTCCCTCTCCTATCATGATGGATGTTATATATAAGGAGTGTATCATATCTATTATAACCCTGACATCCTACCATCACCCTCTCTAGGTTGTCAGCCATCATTCTCTCTTCCTCTAAAAAAAAAAGCAACTTCTCATTGTCATTCGCCACTTTCTTGCTCTCCATCACAGGCAAACATGTAGCTATCATTACTCCTTTCATCATATTCCCATCTCGCTCTCGCTCTCTCTCTCTCTCTCTCTCTCTCTCTCGCTCTCGCTCGCAAACATATAGCTACCATTACTCCTTCCACCGTATTATCTCACCCTCTTTGCTACCTCTTCACTCCAGTTTATATTTTTTGTTTGTTCTTTCCTTTTCTTCAAGACTAATTGAGCAGGTTGAGTGAACGTGTACCTGTTGTTGTGTGCATGTGTCAAATGAAAAAAAAAAAAATGACATTGAAACTTAATATAATGAAAAATATGGTGGTTGTTTTACATGTGTGCCATTCAATGCATTGATTCATTCTATATTTACGCATTGAACATTTGAGCATGCTGATCTGTTTCGTATCCTAAGTTTAAATTAATATATATAAATAGTAGTGAAAAAATGGGAGGTTATATCAAAAGTTGGTAGAACACTCAGTTCAAAGGACAAGTTTAGTATAGAGTTAGTTCCACAACAGATTAACGAACCATACTGGAAGGATTGCTCAACTCGTGTGAAACACTTGTCCTTAAGTATGGTTTGTTAATCTATTGTGGAACTGACTCTATACCAAACTGTATATATATATATATTTACAGGGTGGATACAAAGTTGCAGTACATAGGAAAAATAATTGTTTTTATAAAAAATAATTTATCATATAACATGCTCTACATGGAAACTTAAAAGTGTAATTATTTTTCCCACGTATTGCGACTTTTGGTCCATCCTGTGTATGTGTATATATATATATATATATATATATATATATGATGTTATAGTATCACTATATTATATGTATATATACTATATTTAGGTTTAATCGATGCACAATATATATCGATTATTTATCAATAAAAAACTTCATGAACATTAGTTCAGGGTGCATCAATTGTACAATTGATACATATACATATGAAAATCTATATTTTTTTTTTTTTTTTTTTATATATATCTATTATTTATTGTAATTAATTTTCTGTTCCAGGTGAGCATCACCAATCGAAAGAGCAACTCAACTCCTAGCCTCAGTGAAGTATCTGAAAATAAAGCCTCTGTTGCAAGTACCGAACAGGCTTCATCAGCAGAAAACCTATCATCGGCTTTAAAGAATGTAAGCTGGTTGTTTGTCCTTTACGGTTCCCAACATTTTTCTTGTTGTTGACGTTATTTATTTTTTTTTAGCTTATAAATTTTCTAGATAAGGGCTCTTGCTATATTATGCATCAAATATCTGTTAACCCTTTAGCATTTAAACCGACCATATCCCTGTTAGAATTCTCTCATCTCTTTCTGTTCAAACCGGTTGTAATCGGCCACTCATATCAATGTTAAGGTATTGTTCTCAAAATAAATATTAAGATTTTGTAGATTCAATATTATATGAGATAAAGACTTTTCTGTGAAAATATAATAGTAAATATGTGAATGCTAAAGGGTTAATGTATGTGATTCTATTTTCTTTTTTCTTTTCTTTTTACATTTACATTGTTTGTTGGAATAAATCTGCACAGCTGCCTTTCTAGCAACCCTTTATCAGCCAGCTAACCTCTTGTATTAACTTTGAGAGTTGATAATGCTTGTTACTAGTTGCTGCTATATTCTTAATGTCCTGCACCTCGTGAAACCACATTTGCAAGACATTCTTGAAAAGTAAAGTACAAAACGGCACTATTATTGATAATTATAGTCTTTAGTTTACTGCAGATTTTGACAACAATCTGTCAACTAATAAAGACACTATAAACATTTGGATTAACAAACCTGTTCTTTTGGTGTTTTTTTTGCAAAATCATTACAGGATATTAAGAGTTGATTTAATCTTTTCCTCATTAGCAAAGACCATTTCAATGTATTTGCAGTTTTCACCATTCTTATCAGGTAGAAAGTACTATCAATACCTGTATTACCTGTAAATAACTGTTTTCTTGGATTCTCTAAATAATTTTCATTCAAAGTATGCAACAAATTTGTTTTTTTATAATTCTCGATGCATCCCTATATTGTATTATAAGAACTAATTTTGTTATTCTCTCTCTATGTATGTGTGTGTGTGTATGTATGTATATATATATATATATATATATACACTATCTCATATTGCAATATTCTTTTCTATGGTTGCACATTGTTACTGTTTTTTGGTCTCATAAATTGGATGGTTCCTACCAAGTTTCAGAGCTGTCCTATGAAAATCACCATCATCATCATCATTTTATGTCTGCTTTTCCATATATACATGGGTTGGGGTGGGGGTCTTTTCCAGCACAGCACCCCTCAATTCGTTGCATTCCTTTGTCATCACCTCTGTGAGATCGGCTCTCACTACCTCTACCAGGATCTTCTTTGGTCAACTTCTATTACAGCTACCTACTACTGGGATTGCCTGGCATTTCTCAGTGATAAGTAGCAGCAATGGGGAAGACCAAGGAGGAGCTGGGCAGAGGTGATGAGAGCTGATTTAAAAATTTTAAATTGCTGAAGCTCATGGAGGACTTTGTGAAAACATCCATAACATTTTTTATTTATATATTTATTAATTTTGATAGAACTTTGGAAACTAGAACACTATAATATGAATTTACAATCTCATTAGAATTCCTTAGAATATATCAATTAGATTGGTGGAGTAGGGGTGAAGCAAGTGTTTCTACAATAAGCTTTGTGATCAAACGTGATCTCATGCCTGTCTATATCCAACAATATAAACAGCATTTGATTCATTGCTAATCTATTATCTTCCAAGGGAGGTGGATTAGCAGTATCAGTGGAGCATCGGACACCATGCTTTGCAGCATAGTTATGGTCTGAGTTCAAATTTCGCTGAGGTTAGCTTTGCCTTTCATCCTTACAGGGTCGATAAAATAAAGTACCAGTAATGCACTGGGGTGGATTTAATCGACTTTTCCTTCCCCAAAATTGTTGGCCTTGTGCCTAAATCAGAAACAATTATGTTACAATAGTTTTCATTTCTTTCATACCTTTCGTACATATCCTTCTTATTACTTCAGTTGATATATCACTTTTTGTTTGTGTTGACCTCAATCACTGGAAATAAAACTTTCCCTATTGATCTTCTTAATTACTATTCTTAACAATTTCCACCCCTTTTATGAATTCTCCTTCAGTCACAGTTGTTTTATGAGTATTTCTTTTTTTTTTTTTATCATTAGATTTTTCTCTCATTTCTTTAAGTGGCCACACACACACACACACACACACACATATATATATATATATATATATATATATATATATATATAAACATGTAGGAGAAATATTAGGAAAGAGAAAATGCAGAAGAGACAAGCACATTGATAATTCGCGTTCATAGGCTGTCTTTTTGGTGATAATTATAGTTTTGAATGCTTCATAAGATAGGACTAAACACCACTAGGACTATTCTAGTCATCATCACCTTTTAACATCCATTTTACCATGCTAGCATGGATTAGACGAGTTACTCTGTTGTGAGACAAATCAGATCAGATGAGCGTGTCTTATACAGAACTGTTTCTGGCTTGGTTTCTACGGTTGGATGCCCTTCCTAATACCAATACAAAGATAGGTGTATTGACACCTGTTACTTAATGTTAATGTATTTGGATTAGACAGCTTTCTTTCCTTTTTTGTTGCATGCTGTGCTTCATTACAAGATGTTATCAATGGTTAAACCATATCACTGTTTCTTCCAGCTTGCATATTTGGCCATATATTTATACATCATTACTACAATATTTTATGGAGACTACCTGGGATATCTACAGTAATTACAAATCCATGCATAACATCAAGCCTTTTCTGAAAACTCTGTAGTGACTGACTAATGCTCAATGTAAAGTGCTTCTGAAAGAAACATCAATTTGAGCAGAGTGGAGGCACATGGCTTAATGGTTAGAGCAATGGGCTTGCAATCGAAAGGTTTTAAGTTCGATTCTCGGACCGGGTGATGTGCTGTGTCCTTGAGCAAGACACTTTATTTCACGTTGCTCCAGTTCACTCAGCTGTAGAAATGAGTTGTGACATCACAGGTGCCAAGCTGTATCAGCCATTGTCTTGCCTTTGGACATCATCGGTGGCATGGAGAGGAGAGGCTGGTATGCATGGGCGACTATGGTCTTCCACAAACCACCTTGCCCGGACTTGTGTCTTGGAGGGAAACTTTCTTGGTGCAGAACACATGGTAACTCATGACCGAAGGGGTTCTTTATCCTTTTACTACCGTTCAGTAATAGATTCTCCTATCTTAAAATTGTCAACACTGTTCTACATTAAATAGATAGGACTGTTAAATAGACTAAATTTTAACAATGTTTCATATTTTAGATATATAAATCTGTCATCATAGTCGTCGTTCCCTTTACATCCTAGTTTCTCCCTATATCCCAATCATATGGCGTTTGTGGTCATAGCCTTTTTTTTTTAATTTTTTTAAATAACTTCATGTAAGATAAAAAAATTTAAAAAACCTACTAGTTTTATACTGTATATTAAACCTTTATTGTCATATAATGGGTGCTATTGGCAGTATATCATATAATTACTTTATATATATATATATATATATATATATATATATATACTAACTACATTTTTTATCTTTGTATTGGTTATAATTATTTAGTATTGTTTTTAACATTTTGATAAAGACTGTACTCTCAAGTAATTTTCATGTAATTTGCAAATGGGTTTTAAAAAATGTAATCATAGTCGTAATTTTTTTTAAAAATGATTCTGAAACATAAATAAAAACTCTCAGGTCCCAAATAATAGGGTGGGGGTGGAAAATCGGTAATGTTTCTAGGTTGTCTCCGTTGATTTCTTCAACCTATCCTATTTATTTTATAACATATGGGATTTCCAGTAATGTACTTTTTTTGTCATGTATAATGCTTTTCAAATGGAAAAAGAAAATCAATTTTCAAAGAACTTAAAATAAAATTTCACTAGAGATAAATTCACAATATTTAATAAGTGAGAGGGTTGGAAAAAAATCAGGAAAATTAATATGTTAATATGTGGGTGTGGACGATTATTTGAGACATGAGAGTAGATCTTTTTTTTTTTCTCTTTGTGAATGCATTGAATGACTTTTACCAATTGTGCATGGACATCTTTAGTTTTGATACATTCTATAAAAAATGTACCGTTACAGATTTTGATAATTCATTCGCACTACTTGCTTCTTAATCCTGAAATGCTTCCTTTCTTAATTCAAACATACACATTTCTGAAATATATGAAGGTTGACAGTAACATTTCTTGGTGTAAAATTTAAAAAGCAAAACTAATACCATATTAGTGGCAGAAAGCAAAATTAATGTTTATTAATTATACAAAGCAAAATTAATACCATGTTAATTTGCTTTCGAAGCAAGCCTTAAAAATTCAAGAGTGTAAATAGATTAAGGGAAAATTATTCGTTTATGTACTTTATTTTTACTTTACTTTTTTCCTTTTGTTTTCTTTAATGAAATCTAGAAAAATGTTTTAAGTGTTTAAAATGTAAATTATTATAATGTTAAAGCGATAGAAAGTGTAGAGTGTTTATTTAATTAACACCCTTTAGTTGTGGTTCTATTTCCTGTAGGTGTGGTCAGATGAATTAACCATATGGCTACGATTTCTTGTAAATCTGTTGCCTTATGCCAATGTCAGATTTTTGTTTTGTTTTTCGATAACTTATTTTTCACATTAGGGCTCATTGTTGAGATGAATTTTTATTGATTTCCAAATTGACGCAAACCAGGAAAAACTATTTGCGTATATTGAATTTGAAATTAAATAGCCCTTAGTAGTTAAGTTTTTATGATTTTGTTAAAGATACCCTTAAACCTTATTTTAAGTTTTTCATCCCCCCATCAAAGAGTTGCTTTTGTTTATCAATATTATAAAACTGCATATTCAGAGATTTAACCTTCAGTATTTGGCCTTCAAAGTTGACTCAACAAAGTTCAGTAAAATAGAGGAAAACAAACAACTATATTCCTCTAAAGATTTTTTTTTGAAGATTTTTCAAACTATCATGAAATATCTTCCACGATGTTTTCTCTTAAATAAATAAAGCTTTAAAGGCAAATATTTGAGATTTCCCAATTGTTCTCTTTATTGTTACAGTTATTAGAAGGTCTACGAGGTTGTCCAGATCCCTTTTATTCAATGATGCATTTATCTCCACATCCATCATCACACGTCATAAGGGGCAATACCCTGGAGACTCATCAGTCTGTATCACCCACTCCTACTTGCAGCAACTACTTGGGGGTGAGCATAAAGATTTTGAAAAATGTTTCCCTGTTTGTGTGTGTGTGAGTGTGTATATATGTGTACACAGATAAGTGTTTTTTTTTTTTTATTATTATTATTATTATTATTATTATTATTATTATTATTATTCCTTTTTTTTTTTAATTCAAAAGTTATGTTATACTTACAACATTTTCAAAATTCTTAAATTAAGGAAGATAAAATTTCTCAGTTCAGAAATTATACTTCCGAAATGCTATTTTCCAGAAATTGTTCTGCAACAAAGAAATTTTCTCTTTTAGCGAGGAGTTGGTATAAGAAATTCAATGTTGTGTTGAACATAGTCTTTAACCCCTAGCAATTTTATAGAAGTGAATTAAATTTCTGTGAAATCACATTCAATTGAAAATGCTCTTGAATTTTTATCATTGGGCTTGTCTATACAAATTAGTTATGAGAAATTTAATTTTTCTTTCCTATTAAAATAATTTTTTTAAACTGAATTTTTAATTTACTCCAACTTTCTCTTGTATAAAACATTTCACTTCTTTTTATTTATTTTAAAATTGCAGGCACTAAGACTCTTATTTAACCAGAAATTGAATTTTGTAACCCAATAGCAATAAATTCAAAGAATATTTATTCATCAGGACATGTTTTAGGTTTTTAATTTTTCAAAATTTTAAAGGCTTACATCTAGATTTGAATTTTTGGTAAAAAGTCTTTTAGTCTTGACTGATCTATTATTGTTTGTTCCTTGACAGGATGTTTGCAATGTACAAAACCATGCTTAGTATTAACCCTTTTGATACCAATCCACCCTAAACCAGCTTTGGTTTTATGGACCAAAGCCACCCATTTTAAAGAGTTCCTATTTTAAACTAAAATATTCCAACATAATTTATGTAAGAATTGTATGTTGAGTTACTATTTTAGTTATGAATATGAAACAATTAATTTTAATAAATTTCTCAATTTTCAATTAATTAGAAATATGATCATGAAAGGGTTTAAAATATAAGTATTTTAAGATCATTTCCCCAGCTAATGACAGATTTCATGCCCACCATGGGATATTTTTTGAGGCAGTATTTTACAGCCAGATGCCTTTTCTCTCACCAACCCTTTTAGTCACCTCTTACAACATACAGTGATACATTGCATTTATTCTAACCAGGATATACACAGTGTTGTGCATACTTAGTATTAGATTATCATTATCATCAATTAACGTCTATCTTCTACGCTAGCATAGGTTAGACGGGTTAGTCCCATTTAGAAGCAAGTTGGGTCAGGTGGCTATGTCTCATATAGGAGAGTTTCTGGCTGTTTTTTTACGACTGGATGCCCTTCCTAACACCAACCACATTTACAGTGTGTGTTGGTTGCTTTTTGCCATGTCTATTACATTTTCCACTTTACAGTGTGGGCTGGGTGCTTTTTGTCGTGACACCTACATGATCACATTACAGTGTGGGCTGGGTGTTTAGATAAGTTTCAATAAAAAAAAAATTTTTAATAAATAAAAATTAGAAAATGTTTTAATTCAAACTTTTGAATATTTCACTTGATAAAAGAATTTTATAAATAATTCTAAATATTTTAAATTCGAAAATCAGTTATATTTATTTTATATGGCAGACATACAATTGTAGTTGACAAATAAAATAAGTGTAATCCCTGGTACTTGATAAATCTCATTAAGTATTGAAAAACTGTATATTTTGTATCTTTCAAAAGTGGATATACTGTTATCCACTGTCTCTTTAAAAGTAGAGTGAAATGATTTAAAGAAACGTTATTTCAATACAGGACAACATAACATTATCTAATGTTCCTTTGAAAATATAGTGATGTGATCTGTGTTGACACTACCTGAAATGGGCCTCTATCCAGGGTTACAGAACCCACCCACCTTTGAAACATTTGGTTAGTTTGTGTTGAGAACAGGGAAGAAATGGAGTATGAGCCTAGCAACCAAACCTCCATTAATACTACAGAAACAAGCAGATACCTGACCTGGAAGCAAGCCCTTCTGTGACAAAGCTTGTAACTTTATGGAATAGAGATTCCTTATCACTCAATGCTCCTTGGAGAGCAAAAGGAACTAAAGAAGTACTAGTTTAAGACAGACAATTTACATTGGTTTTCATATGTTTTAATATTCTTCTCTTATCCTGTAACTCCTGGTGGTGTCATATAGCGTTTCTTGAACATTTTAAAGCCTGGTGGAGCCCATCTTCTCTCCAAGTCTGAATACAGTAGATTTCTTCCAGAGAAGGGTCGAAAGTGGGAGAGAGGGTGGAAAAAGATATAGAGAAAGAATCAACCCTAGTACTCCTTTCAAGGTGGATAAAAAAAGGTACCAAAGTTGATGTTGGTGGGATTTGAACTAAGAGAGCCAGAACGAATACAAGAAAGTATACTATCCAACATTCTAATGGTTCTGCCAATTCACTGTCTTATATATATATATAAGCATCTTGATTAATAATAAAATGCTTAGCATTTAGGGGGGAAAGTCTTGTTAATAAACACATATGAGCTTAAACTGGGGGATTATCTTAATTTACAAGCTTGTGAGAATCAGCATTCTTTATTTAGTACCATTTTGTCAATTTTTAAAAACTTAGGTATTCAATTTAGATAAATATATCATTCTGTAATGATTTGGCTGATTAATAATAGTTAAAAATTACTAATTGTTTTTATTGTTTCTGAGGTTTATAACTTTTGAATGGAAAATGTACTGGAATTCTTGGTCATTTCTCAAGGGTTTGCAGGAAGTGTGTCGTCAATTGTTAATAATAATTAATACACTAAGAAACCATTTCTCTTTGCAGAAATATTTTATGGAAGCATCATCAAATTTTTTATATATTTTTTTACTTTAAATTTAATTTAAATAACTATTTGTTGTAAATTATATTTAAGATCTGGAAATACTGGTTGTTCTGTATTTGCACTCAGAAAAATTTTACATGTTATTTGTACTACCAGCTACTGAATGTCACTCAATAATTATCATAAGTAAAAAAAATAATAAATTAACGATGAAACCTGATTAATTAATACTAGCTCAGTTTCAAATAGGTTGATTTGTTGTTTTTTTTGTTGTTGTTTGGTTTGTTTGTTTTTTGGGTTTTTTTTTGTATTTAACCATAACAATGTTTAACATTAGACGTGTAATAATATCTCTCTCTTGCTAACAATTTTTTTTTTTTTTTTTGTTCCTCTGTCTCATTCTCTCTGTCATTCTCCCACTCTATATCTCACCCTCTCCCCATCACTACTCCTTGCAATTTATTTGATGTATTCTTTGATTTATTTTTTTCTCTCTCTTCCTCACAACAAAATTTACGAGATTAAAACAATTTGAGTTCTTTTGAAATATTTTATTTTTTCATCTGAAATTGAAATGATTTATTTTATACAGTTATTTCATTCAGCGTTCATTATTATGTATAATCACACACACACTTACACATTCACAGACACACACACACACACACATACTGTTGGTTTGGAATGAATGTTTCCCTTCAGTTAATCCTCTATTTCTGATATATTTCCCCAATCCTCCTTTTTCTGTTTCTCTCGCTGACTCCGAAGTTTAACCCCCCCTCTCTCTCTCTCTGTTTCTCTCGCTGACTCCGATGTTCAAACCCTATTTACACCCCCCCCCCCCCCCCTTTTTTTTCTTTTCTCTCTCACTCACTCCGATGTTCAAACCCTATTTACCCCCCCTCCCATTTTCTGTTTCTCTCACTGACTCCGATGTTTAAGCCCTATTTTACTCTCCCCTTTTCTGTTTCTCTGACCCCAATATTTAAAACCTATCTCGACCTTGGTTTGAGATAGGTTTTAAATATTGATCGTTTTTAGTATTTTCCACTGTTCATTCACAAATTTGAAATAATATCTAATCAACTAAATTTTTTAATTACTTTATTCACTGCTAATTTGAAGCAATTCCTTTGTGTCCAGGGTTGCTGATTGTCTATTTTTTTTTTGCAAGTTTATCATTTCTAAGTTTTAATAACATGCAGGCAGAAATAAAATCTTTGTAACAGCTTCATGCATATTATTACAATTTCATTACTTAGGGTTTTCAGATGAATTTACTCACAACTTATCAAGCTTTTTCAAAACAAACAAAAAACATTATTTTCATTACGTTAAGAGCATTAATTAAAGTAGGTGATTAGACTTTTTGATGAACATTTGTTCTTAGGCTTGATTGCTAGAAATTTAATTGAACAAAATCATTCACTGAAGCTGCTCTTCCTTCGTTATCATTTAATGTCCATTTTCCTCTTCTAACAAAGGTTAGATGGGTCATCACAGACCAGTAGGGAGGAGTGGCAGAGCAATCTCACTTTCATATGTTTCTGCATAGTGTACTGGGTGCATTTATTGTGCAGATCACCAGCACTAGAGAGATTCTTATGTCATTGACACAACTGACAAGTTTTCTATGGCTGGATGCCTTCCTATCACCAAACTAGCTTACAGTACAGTGTACTGGGTGTGTTTTATAATTTCACCATCAATAGGAGTAAACCAGTATGTAAGCTTCTATGTAGTTGCTCAGTGTTTTAGATGTAGCAGTAACATTTCTCTGTTGACTGTTATTTGGGGATCACATAGCTTGAATCTCAGAACAACGTACTTGCAATTAACCCTTTAATATTTAAACCAACCGTATCCGGCCAGAATTCTCTCACCTCTTTCTGTCTAAACCAGCCATAACTGGCTGCTCATACTTATATTAAGGTATTGTTCTCAAAATAAATATCAAAATATTGTAGATTCGATATTATGTGAGATAAAGTGTTTAAATATAGAGTAATGTAAATGCTAAAAGGTTAAAGCTTAATTTAATTTGATAGGTTTGGCTATCCTACTTCTATCTATGTAAGGCAGTATGCTCCACCAGCAGGGAATGGGACTGCCAGATGCAGTCTATATACTTTGTCCAAACATTAAATAAAAATTCTCATTCTCTGGGGCCTGAAGGGAAATTGATAGTATAGTATGCATTTTATCATGTCACCAGCACTAGAGAGGAGATCATACCTGTCCTCTCTACCTTTTGTTTGGCAAGTTCTCTACAGCCGGATACTCTTTCTAGAGTATACTGGGTGCATTTTATGTCACCAACACCAATCAAATGCATGAACCTGGTTTATGTTGATATAATAAAGTTAGTCATCTTCTTGTCGTATGACATATGCACAATAGTTAGAGAGGCAGGTCAAGACCAGCGAACCAGACCAGGGTGTCATTTGCTGTATTATAGATAACCTCCAGGCCTCCAGGAAAACATCTAAGAGGGCAATCCCGAACAACATGCAGTAATGTCTGGTCAGGGTCCCCACAGTCATATGATGGGTTGTCTTACATTTTCCATCTATGGAGATAATGGGCTGTCCTGGTATGTGTTGTGTGGATCTGATAAAGAGACACCCTAAAGTTAGTTATAATAAAAAGATCAATGATATTGCCATATATTGTTTTATTGTTTTGTTTTTTGCCAATAAAGTCAAATTAAGAATGGAGATGTTTCTTATAAAAAGAAACCCCAAAATTGATTCACATGAAAATCTTCAATTTATATATTTTAATTGATAGATTCACTATGCTTACACATGCATGCAAAATTGCCCCCTTTTCGTGCAGAATTTGTTGTACATGTTTTGCATTTGTTTTTCTTTTTTTAAAGGCTGCCCAACAGTTGGCTGATAGTGTTGTGAATTTGGCTAGCAATGATGCTATTGTCATGGTTACAGTTGATCCTAGTGAAGAAGGTTCAGCAAATGGCAACAATGCACAAGAATCTACTCCTGTTGTTCGTTGGGAACCTTGTCCTTCTGAACGAGATTATCTTGAAGGCGCTACAGGTGGTGGTGATAATGTAGTTGGGTTAGCAACACCTAAAGTTGAAAAACGCAGGGGTAAGCTGCCTTAATTTGCTGCAACATTTATTTAATTTTCATCTTCAACATTTCCATTGTGAATTAACCACCATTGTTTCACACAATCAGTAATAAATTTTAGCTTTGTATTTATTAAGATTATTATAAGATGTAAAATTATCCATTAAATTCTTTGAAGAAAAAGCAGATATTTATTTTATTATTTTCTTATACAACTTTTAGCTTAAATAATGCATAAAATTTGTTATATTTAAGTTTATGAACGACTAGATTGAAAATTATCATTAATTAATTGTTGGTTGAATTTTGAATGTATCGTCAGTTTTTTTTGTTTTTTTTTGTTTTATTTAAAAAATTTCTTATTTGAAATATTTTCTTTAAGGTACAGACGTCCT
Source organism: Eledone cirrhosa (assembly GCA_964016885.1). Lineage (NCBI taxonomy): Eukaryota > Metazoa > Mollusca > Cephalopoda > Octopoda > Eledonidae > Eledone > Eledone cirrhosa. The sequence goes on from OZ024744.1 coordinate 94,377,441, forward strand.
TGATGGAAGCCACAACATAGTTCCTATGAGAGAGCAAAAACGACTCTTTCGAACTGAGGCAAGGAAGTTACACGAAACACAAAATTCTCGTAGCTCACCTACTAATCCTATGAGTGTAAGTGTTCCAAATCTTCCCACTTCTTTGGAACCTGGTGCTAACTCTATGGAATCTTTTGCTGTTGTTGTTAGAAGGAATCTTACGAATGAAACCAGTAACATGGCTAGTTCCACAGCCAACAATGGTGGTTTAGTGCGACTAGCTGCTTTTGCCAACTCACCTAGTAAGTATTCCACTTTTTAAATATATATATAATCCTTTTGGTATTTGTTTTCAAATTAGTTATTCATTTTAGTATTACACACTGTAAATGTTGTTAAGGACATCTAGCTGTAAAATACCCAGCCAAATTTACAGTCCTCACCGGAGCAAGGTGCGACATGGCTAACTCTGGCCAGACTTGCCTCTCGGCTTGGACAACCCGTCTACCCCATGCAAGCATGGAAAAATGACACTAAACAGTGATGATGATGGCGATGATTACTATAAAAAGATAAAAAGTAAAAGATGATTGCTATAAGAAGTTAAGGCAGTTAATTTCTTCAGTTCACAATCATAAAGTTGTAAGTTCAATTCTTGGACCGGGCGGCACATTGTGTCCTTTAGTGAGACGCTGTTTCACGTTGATCCAGTCCCTTTAGTTAGCAAAAATGAGTTGTACCTGTTATCTAAGGGACCACTCTTGATACACACACATTGTGTCACACAGAATCTCCCTGGGAACTATGTTAAAGGTGCACATATCTGGAATGTTCTGTCACTTGCATGTTAATTTCATAAGCAAGCAATTTCTTTGGTTGATCGAATCAATTTGACCACTTATTGTCAGAAATGACGGAAGTCCAACTACTATAAAATCAAATTCTTTAGTCATTTATAGTTATATGAAAACACATATTTTTTAGATCTATGGCGGCATGCCAGCATAACACCTCAAGGATCATATTGCTTTAAGAAAACTTCAATAGATTTTAAATTTTGAAAGAATAACATAGAATCTAATGAAGAATTTTAATTTTGCATTTAACCCTTTAGCATTTACATTACTCTATTTACTATATTATTTTCATGGTAAAGGCTTTATCTTACATAATATCGAATCTATGAGATTTTGAGAACAATACCTTAACATCAGTATTAGCGGCCGGTTACAGCTAGTTTGAACAGAAAGAGGTGAGAGAATTCTGTCCGGATATGGCCAGTTTAAATGCTAAAGGGTTAAACATAGTTTTAATATTTCATTTAGACTACATTTATGCTTTCTTTTCCAAGAACCTCATTTCAATTTTTTTTTTTTTTTTTTTTCTTCTTCTATAGGTAACTTACTGAGTGCTCAAAGCTTTCCTAACCTAACTAGTACACCATCCACTACATCTAGCACTTTGACAACTGCTCAAACAATGACCAACATGACTTTAAGTCAGGCACTTACTCGCAGTTTACCGTCAACTTCAAGTGAAAGTGATAATGAATTTTTGGAAAGCTGTCAAGCAAATGCCTTGTTAGCAGATCTTGATGATGAATTGATGCCTGATATAGAAAATGATGGTGATGAGAATGACGATGAAAATGAAGACGATGATTTTGACGATGTTGTGATGGTGAGCTTTTCAAGATCCTTACACCCCACAGTAATTGCCGTATGTACTCGAATATAAACCAACCCCACTATTTTATGTCTGAGAAATGGACAAAAATTCAAACCTTATTTACATAGAATTTTGAAGTTGGTAAAAATTGTCAAAATATTGACCCTGTATATAACGCTCCCTGTTTTTAACCATCGGGGTGGGGGTAATATATTCTTCATCTTATATTTGAGTATATATGGTAGTTCTGTTGGACTAGCTACAAAAATAAGTTCAAATTTTTGTAAGAAGGGGGATATGGTCAAATAAATGGCTTCTTCTACAATGCTGGAGTCCATTCAACCTGGTATTCATTGGACACACTGGGTTATGAGTAACTTCATTATATAAGAATTTTGGTTCCTGGTTCTATGATGCTAAAGTGTTTATATTTATTTAAAAACCTTTCATCATAATTTTATGTAAAAACCTTTCTTTGTTGGGCTATGTTCCAAACACCAACTTAATAATAAAGTTGGTTATATCACTAAGTCTCTTCAAATTCTTCAATTCTTTCAAAATTATTTGCAAATCATGTCTTCCTTAGAAATAAGTAAATGAAAGGGCAAATTAGCAGTCGTTAAAATATCAGATAGAATGCTTTGCAGTATTCATATCGACTCTCTACTCTCTGAGTTCAAATCGTCATGGTCGACTTTGCCTTTCGTCCATTCAAGGACGATATAAAAAAGTACCAGTCTAGTACTGGGGACAATCCTTCTTCTATATCTCTTTCTCACTTTCTATCTTTCTCTGGCAGAAATCTGCTGTGTTCAGACCAAGAGAGAAATATAAAAAATGCCCTAGAAACGTATGTCAATACGGCACCTCTGACTTACCCAGGGGTTACAGAACCATCTCTGCATGCAATGACAGGGTTCCTACTAAATGAATTGTTTGTATGTCATATAATACTAATGTTTTTCTTTTTGAGCTAAATCAATATTATGAAGCAATTGAATATATTTAGGATTTATATACATTGTGTTTTTTTTGTTGTTTTTTTTTTACAGGATGAAGATGACATTGAATGTAGAGGTGAGAAACGGAGAATGTGGGATGATGAATTTGTCTTGAAACGGCAATTTTCAGCTCTTATACCTGCCTTTGATCCACGTCCTGGTCGTACTAATGTAAATCAAACACAAGATTTTGAAATACCTGCCCCTGGTATGTTTATTTCTGATGAAATAATTTATAAAGTTTTGTAATTGGTTCAAATATTTATTGTTCTGGTCATGCTTGGAGTGTCACTGCAAAATGTGAAAAATGAGTAGATTGATTAAGCAAAATATTCTACAGGAACGTAAACATACTTTAACAGGTTGCCAGATTGATTTCATTAAAAAGTAGCACACAATATTCAAAATATGTGGCTCATTGTGTTAGAAAATAACACAAAAGGGAAATTTTGCTTGGGGATTAAAATAATTATATCTATGCTCTGCGAAACGCGCATTACAGGTTGATACACAATAAATATCATATACATGTAAACAAAACTTGTTTTCTTCTAATATATATATATATATGAGAGAGAGAATGGGGGGGGGGGGGGGGATAAATTAGGTATGAGACCTGTTTATTATCAAATGCTAAAAAGCTGACTGTATTAATCACTTATAGAAGAATACAGAGCATAATTTTTAAATCACCTGACAAAGAAGGTATTTCAAATTATTTTATTAATGTCTACACACATCATCCTTCTTCTCTTCTCTTCTTTGCCCACTTATTACTGAGATGGTCGTGGAGGAAGGGTCCTCAAATACTCCTTCCAGTGGGTCCTGTCAGAAGCAACCATTTCCAACTGATCCAGTTGGATCTCTAAGCTCATGGATGTTATCCAACCATCTTGCTCAGGGTCTACCTCTGGGTCTCCTGCCAGTTGGTTTTGCCCGTATCGGAGAGGTAGTGGCTCTACTTGGAGTGACTCTCTGAGATCAGAGAGTCATTCCAGGTAGAGTCGCTACTTCTCTAAATTGAGATATCGTAGTTCCAATAGTATGGGTATGTGGTTAGAATGTCTCATCCAAATCCCAAATTAATACCCTGACAATGCTTTAGTATTACCTGGTAATATTGAAGTTGTAACACATGTAGACATTAATAAAATGGTTTGAAATACCTTTGGTTGTCAGGTGATTTAAAAATATGTGTGTATGTATGTGTTAGTCTTATTGCATTCAACATCGCAGATGGTGATAATTGTTTGTCCCACATAAGGTGATCCCCATTGCTTAGTGGTTAGATATACAGAGATCTGAACCTTACTCAAAAATCAGCTATGGGTTGATGTCAGGAAGTGCACTCAGCTATAGAATTCTCCTTAAAAAGAATCTTGTCCACCCCATTCCAGTATTGAAAAGCAGGCACAAAACTAATGGTGATGGTTTATAGATCTTATATATCTACTTGCCATGGAAATTTCTTATATTGAACAGAAAAATATCTTGTAATTGATATTCACTTTTTTTTTTTTTTTTTTTTTTTTTTTTTTTCATTTTTCATTTTTCATTTTTCATTTTTCATTTTTCATTTTTCATTTTTCATTTTTCATTTTTAACTAGGTTCTGAAGATAGCTCAATACTTGAATTAAGCAACCAAGTCCCTCAACCACGTCTTGCTTTATTTCTAAAAGCACCAGCTACTACAGGAGTATGTCATTTATTAATGCATTTTCTTAATTCCTTTTTTTTTTTTTTTTTTTTTTTTTAATGGGGAAAAGTAGAATGATTTTACACTTTAATTTTTAATTTGATGCAATTATTGTGCTGTGTTGTACTTTTCAAGAATGCTTTGCTAATGTGGTTTTGTGTGCTACAGGATATTAATAGTTTTAATGGATCTTAAATTGTTTACATATACAAATTATTGTTTTAAGATGGAAAAGCAAAAAATGTTGTACTGAAATGAATTCAAATAGATACATCATTCAAATAGATACATCATTTTGATAATTGTAATTTTCAGTTGAAAAAATTGCTTGTGAATTGAAATGAATTTGAGAAACATTAACATCATTATTTAATGTCCGTTTTCCCTGCTAGCAAGGGTTGGACAGGTCCATACAGACCAAGTGAGTTCTGAAGCAGGGCCACTGACATTCCTGACAGGCCAGGGAGATCTGTATCCCGCTTGCTTATGGTCATTTTCTGGTGCAGAGGAGAAGTTGTTGTTTTTTGACAGAAACTGAAGGATCCTCATAACCCCTTGTTTGGCAAGCTTTCTACAGCTAGATGCCCTTCTTAATGCCAACCTCTTTACAGCATGTACTGTAAAGAATCCTTAATTCAAAAACATATTTTTCAAATTATGTCTGAATAAAAATTGTATTTTTAGATGGATGAAATTGAAATTTATATGGGTGAAGAAAATGCATGCATCTTTAAATATGTCCAACAATTACGGGTGCAAGGTGGAAGTAATGGACGAAGTGAAAGATTGAAAAGAATATGGGAACCAACTTACATGTAAGAACACTGAATTTTATTTAACCATTTTTTAATTTTTTAAGCTTACTAACTTTTCACATTTAAAATAATGGTTTAAAAACTTTTTTTTTTTAATATATATCAAAATATTATATATAATATTTGATTATTTATATTCATATTAAAACATTTTGGATTATCATTTTAAAAAATTAATATATTTGAAAATTAGCAATTCTTCATCATCATCATCGTTTAACGTCTATCTTCCACGCTAGCATGGGTTTAGGCGGGAATTGTCCCACTTGAGGCAAGATTGGTCGTCTCGCTTGTATGGGACTGTCTGGCAGGTTTTCTACGGCTGGATGCCGTTCCTAACACCAACCACGTTTAGTGTGGACTGGGAGGTTTTTACCGTGTTACCTACACGGCCACATTACAGCGTGGACTGTGTTTTTTTGTCGTGACACCAACACAACCTCATTTATTTAGGACTGGATGTTGTGGTACCAACATAACTTTACAGAGAAAGGGGTAGTGGGAGGGGGGGTATATTTGATTAAGAGGTGCCTACTGACTATAGGTTTCGCCCTGTACTTAGGTAAGACGGCTTTCTGTATTACTGCATAGCGCCAAAGATCTCGGTCCAGTGACATTGTCTTAGAGAGGTGTAAGGTCGGAATTTATCAAATCATCCCAGGTTTTTCTGGGTCTGCCTACTCCGTAACTTCTGTCAATTTATATTATATATAACATATAATTTATTTTCTTATATAATTACTGAAGAGTATAACTTTGTTCTTAATGATAACGAATACATTTACCTTTGTTTCAGAATTACTTACAGAGAATTGAAAGAAGGTGAATCTAAATCAGATTTATCAAATGTAAGTTTTTCTTTTTATTAATTCAAACATTGGCATAAATTCAATATAATTAACTTAATGCATCATCTTTTTTTTCTTTTTTCTTTTTTTTTTTTTAACATACTAGTAATATTTTAGAGGATATTTTCTGTATGTGTCAGAGAAAACAAATCAAAATCATCACTTTTAAATATAGGATCACAAAAAAAGAATAGTTAAAACAAGTTAACACTATTTTTAATTAAATATTTATATGTACAGTTGTCCCCCGGTATTCATGGGGGTTACCTAAAGCATATGTAAAGAGTGAAAAAACGCAAGTATTGGATGTGGTCCATAAAAATGTCTATTAACATCAAAACATAACATCAAATATAGGCCAGCAAATACGGTATATTGTTATTAATAATTTAGTGTGAAAAAATATATATTGCCACGAAAAAAGCTATATAAAAATTGCGGAAGATAGTTATGATTTTGCGAACATGCGGTAGTTTACACCAACTATTAGTGAGGTTCTAAGGAAAATAAGTTACAAATAACAGGGACTGGAAATGCTGGGGTACACTGTATATATATATAAGTGTAAAGGCTATGTTCAAGCACATAGATTCTTTAAAATAGGGTGAAGACCTTTAAAAGACAGAAAAATAGGTTTCCTGCCATTAGCTGCAATGAGGAAATGAACCCCCAAAGACATCTTTTTCTGTCTTTTAAGGGTCTTCACCCTATTTTATAGCATTTATGCACTTGAGCACATCATCCTTTATACTTATATTCTCAGCACTTAAAAGTCCAAAAATTCAGCTTATGTACATTGTTTAAATATTTAACTTTTTTTTTTTTTTTTTTTTTTTCCTTTCCTTTAGGATTGCCAATCGAGTATAACATCATTGAATGAAAATTTCCCTATTTCAATGCGACTCCTCAGTGAATGGGAGTCTCCTTCTAATAATGATCCAACAGCATGTACTGTGGATCATGTTCTTAGGTTATTACAATTATGCCATTCGATATTTATTGATGGAACATCAAATTGTAATATCACAGGTAAATTTTATTTTATTAACACTTTCACCACTTTTACCACCATATTTCTAATGAAAGACATTGTCTGATTTTCAAATCATTTTGAACATAATGTAACAAAATTTTCTTAGATAAAATTATGATGGACAGTTTTTTATGAATATTAACACTTTAACCTTTTTGTTAGCATATTTCTAATGAAAGATACTGCTTAGGGATTTAATAAAATAACTAAATTTCCCATTATAAGCTGATATTTGGAATATAACTTAACAAAATTTTCTTAGATAAAATTATCTTTAGACATTAAAAAAAACATTATACATGACCTAAAAAGTACATTACTAGAAGTCTCATACGTTATAAAATAAATAGGATAGGTTGGAGTCTCTATGTAAACTAAACGACTAATTTGGTTTTTTTTTTTTTAAATCAACTGAGACAACCTCGAAAAATTTGAAATTTTCAACATGTCAGCTTATGTTTAATAGAAAAAATAAGCTGAATGAATACTTTGACTTATTTATCTTTGTTATTCATCATCATCGTTTAACGTCCATCTTCCACGCTAGCATGGGTTAGACGGTTTTGTTTCATTTGATGCGGGAATAGTCAGGAGACCATTTCTCGCTCGCACGGAAGTCCCTCTGGCAGGTTTTTTACAGCTAAGTGCCCTTCCTAACACCGACCACATTTACAGTGTGGACTGGGAGCCTTTTTACTGTGTCTTCTACACGGCCACCTTACAGTGTTGACTGTTGTGTCATCGACACAGTGGACAGAACAGAAGAGGTAGTAGGGGTGGAGTGTACATTGGGTTAAGAGCTGCCTATTGACTGTAGGTTTGTATGCAATGGCAGTCGGGTCTTCTGTACAACTGCATGGCGCCAAAGGTCTTGATCCAGTTATTATAGGTGTATAAACAGTAAGATTATTTTAATAGTTTAGATAGTTCTTTTTCTCATTAACTTCATGAGAAGGGATTATTAGAGTTATCTTTAAAATGTTGAACATAAAAAGAATACAGAAAATATGTATCTATTTTTTTTAAATGTTTACTGTATGTGTCTATCTTTGCTTCTTCTCCAGACCATATTTCTAAACTTGACGTCCATCCCGAAGACTTTATTTCTAAAAAGCTTACCAATAAAGTTGGACAACAAATACAAGTAAGTTTTTAATTATCATGTGTACTTGAATATGTCAAGGAAGATGTGACCAAAAGAATTTATGGTAAAATGATGTTGGGGTTGGGGGTCAGCTTATATATGCCGTCTAAACAATGTGTTGATTAATTGCCTTGGATTTTTGTCCATTACTCAAACATAAAATGGAGTGTGTTGGCTTATATATACGCCATCTAAACAATTAGCTGCCTCGCCTTATAAATGGGGTTCAGATTTTTGTCCATTTTACTGACATGAAATGGGAAGTGGTTATATTCAAGTATATCTGGTAGTTTTATTTTTAATGCTAATTTCTATTTTCAACATTCTATTTAACTATTAAGACGGTTAATATAATGTTGTCATAGTCTCCACAAGTGTTGAAGCATATAACATTACACCATGTTATAATGAAGTTTTGCTTGGTTTTAACTGTTATCCTTTTGCTATTAAGAATTAACATTATTTTATATTTAAAACATGTAAAGTCAAAATAGTGATACTAAATTTATATAATTATTACTGCAGAAAACTATTCAATTAATACGGCTTATTACAATCTTGTAAGAGCAGTAAACATTTGAATACATATTTAAGGTGCAGGCATGGCTGTGTGGTTAAGAAGTTTGCTTCACAACCACATGGTCTTTAGTTCTATCCCACTGTATGGCACCTTGAACAAAATGTATTTTACAGTAGCCTAGGGCCAACCAATGCCTCGTGGGTGAAAGTTGGTAACGAGGCTCATCAAGTATGTGAATACATGTGTGTATTTGTTTGTCTCCTCTCTTCACATTTGACATCGCAGGTAGTTATATTTGTTTATATTGCTTGTAAATAGAAGTCCTGTAGCTCGGGAGTTAGACATGCAACAATCCTTCTTCCTAAACACTTTTAACCCGGGCTGCAGCAACAAAATCCCTCCGCCACATGTCTTGGTCCAACATCACTGCCTTGAGGTACTGGACGGTGTGAAGGATGGTGTCTTTGATCAGGTTGTCGATGTAAAGTGTATCACCCATGAAAAGGGTTCCAAAGGAGTAACTTGGATGCTTCCAGTTCAGGCTGTCACATACAATGACCAGATACGTGGAGACGTCTTTCCCTGATCTTTTTGCTGACTATCATGTTGCTGCCATTTCACATTAAGGGGCATTTTTACTTTACTTTAAAAAAAAAAAAACAATCAGAGCTTAGCTTCAGCAAGGAAGAGTATCCAGTTGTAGGATTCTACTTTAAAAAGAAAGTAGTCAAATCCATGTCAACATAGAAAAAAAAGCAATTAAAAAACTGACAATGATATAATGATAATATTTATACAAGTTTAACAAAGGAAGGAATTTCTTAGCTTGATGTCTTTTAACCATTTCATGACAGCGGTTCTAATTAAATACTCTATTTTCATTAATTAATGAAGAATTTTGAAGGATTTACTCAAATTATTTACTATTTCATTACTAAGATTGAAACTTAATGTAAAGTTCTTATATAAAATTATGTTGGGAGAAAATGAGTGGTTTTATTTCATAGGACCCGAGCCAGTTTTGGCCTGGTTGGTAACTAACATTCTATTTTACATTTATTTATTTATTTATTTGCTAGGATCCACTAGTATTAGCTAGCAATGCATTGCCTGATTGGTGTGAACAATTAACCAAATGGTGTCCCATGCTCTTCCCATTTGAAACCAAGCAACTATATTTCAGTTGCACAGCTTTTGGAACATCAAGGTAAGAAGGCTTATTGCAATTTACCATTGCATTTTTCTACCTTTTTAAATTATTGATTTGCATATGACAAAAAGCACCCAACCCACACTGTAAAGTGGTCGTGTAGGTGTCACAACAAAAAGGGCCCAGTCCACACTGTAAAGTGGTTGTGTAGGTGTCACAATAAAAAGGGCCCAGTCCACACTGTAAAGTGGTCATGTAGGTGTCACGACAAAAGGCACCCAGTGTACACTGTAAATGTGGTTGGCGTTGGGAAAGTAATCCAGCTGTAGAAAGCAAGACACCATCACCTGACCCAAACTTGCCTTAAATGTGACAACCCAATCAACCCATGCTTGCGTGGAAAATGGACATTAAATGATGATAGGAAAATCTAGATTTCATATAGGCCTCTAATAAAAACAACTCCAAATCAAAACAAAGTTCATTAACTTCTCACAGGTTTTATTCACCATTAATAGAGGCACATGGCTTAGTGGTTAGAGCATTGGCCTTGCAATCGAAAGGTTGTGAGTTCAATTCTCAGACCGGGTGATGTGTTGTTTCCTTGAGCAAGACACTTTATTTCACATTGCTCCTGTTTACTCAGCTGTAGAAATGAGATGATAGGGACTAGGGTCCATATCAATCCACTGCAAAGTGGTCGTGGAAGTGCCACAGCAAAAAAAAAAAAGCGCCCAGCACTCACTGTAAATGAGGTTGGTGTTAGGAAGGGCATCCAGCTGTAGAAATCAAGCCAAAATCAGTTCCTATCCCAGCCTTGCAAGCAGGGAAAAGCGGACGTAAAATGAATGAATGTTACATTTATTTCTGTTAATCCTTTCTTAGTAGATTGTCTGCTGTGTTTTTTTTTTCATGCACTGAATTGTGTCTGTACATGGTTCTTTTTCTTGTAAGTGTTCATTCATATTTCGGCTATTTCTTCAGAGCAATTGTATGGTTACAAAATAAGAGAGATGCTGTTCTTGAACGAAACAGAGGGCCAACTCCAAGAAGGGATGACACACATGAATACCGAATAGGTCGACTAAAGCATGAAAGGGTCAAAGTTCCACGTGGAGACCAGTTACTAGAATGGGCCCTTCAAGTTATGCGTTTCCATGCTCGCAGAAAATCCATTTTGGAAGTAAGTTGTAATTCCGTTTTTTTTTTTGGGGGGGGGGGTATAGGTCTATTGGTCAAGTATATGAAGTATTGGATCTCAGCTCTATAGATTTCTCATCTGTGTGACCTGAACATGGTTATCAAGACCCTGATTCTATTTAAAAAGATTTGTTTCCTAATTTCCAATTGTCAAAATAATTTTAGTTTTTTTTAATCAGATATCCGTCAGTGAGTTGTTAACACTAACGACTTTGAAAGGAGAAAACTATTGATCTTCTGTGAATGATACATTGGTGTCGGGATATCCCCAGCTTTACAGGGGAGATTTGGACTCAGTATTAAAAGTTAACATCATTGCTAACAAAACTGAACTGCGCTTTTGAGATCTTGCCTACACTCAGTGCAATATTGATAGATAAAAACTGTTGAAGGTTTGGCTTGTGGGCAGATACCCTATATGCTTGGCTGGTTGCAATACTTATTAAATAATTGAAATTTTGTAGAAAAAATTCACTCCACCCTGAGAGATGATCATACTGGTGCCATGGCAAAAAAGCACCCAGTCAACTCTGTAATGTAGTTGGTGTTAAGAAGGGTATCCAGCCATTGAAAACCAAGCCAAAAACGAATCATATCAACAGTGTATGGTCAGTTGACCTGTCTAGCCCTCGTAGTATGGCAGCCCATCATAAACATGCAAGTATGGAAAATTGATGTTAAAAAGTGATGACGATGATCATGTATAATTTTTGTAAAATGTTCATACTCGTTTTTTTTTAAATTGCTTTTTTTTTTTCTTTTTTTTAGATTGAATTCATTGGGGAGGAAGGCACAGGACTTGGACCTACACTTGAATTCTATGCCCTTATTGCTGCAGAATTGCAGAGAAAGTCTCTTGGACTTTGGTTGTGTGATGATGATATTGTTGACACAACTGAACGTGAGGTGAATATATAAAAAAATTTAACCCTTTAGCATTTACATTACTCTATATATAATATTGTATTCTCACGGTAAAGGTTTTATCTTACATAATATCGAATCACTGAAATTTTGATATTATTTATTTTGAGAACAATACCTTAGTGTCGGTATGAGTGGCCGGTTAAGACCAGTTTGAACAGAAAGAGGTGAGAGAATTCTGGCTGGATACAGCCAGTTTAAATGCTAAAGGGTTAACCCTTTACCATTTACATTACTCTATATTTACTATTGTATTTTCACAGTAAAGGCTTTCTCACATAATATTGAATCTTTGAGATTTTGATATTATTTATTTTGAGAACAATACCTTAACATCAGTATGAGCGGCCAGTTACAGCCGGATTGAATTGAAAGAGGCGAGAGAATTCTGGCCAGATACAGCCAGTTTAAATGCTAATTGGTTAAAAAAATTTTTTTTACAATTTAAGATTGAAGCCCAAAAAATAATGTATTAATTATGCTTTTTTTTTTGTTTGTTTCTTTTAATATCCGCATTCACATTTATTCAATTATTATTTAAAATGTTTAACAGTTGTATAGCTAGCTGGGTAACACTAGCCCAGTACAACACCATTCCCTACTGTTATAAAGTGTGATGTAGTGTGGTAGTCAGATAGGACTAACTAGGTGTTTTTTTTAAAATGTCTAAGGTTTCTTTTTGAAAATTAATAGAATAAAATGTAAGAAGTTGTAAGAAAACTGCTAATGTATTACTTATGCTGTCTTTTTTTTTCTATTCAAATTCATATTTATTATTCAATTTTTTAAAAACTTTCAAAGACTATAAATATTTACTTGTTTATAATCAATATTTTTCTAGGTTGATATTGGTCATGGTGTGAAAGCTCCTGGTTATTATGTACAGCGTGCCGGTGGACTTTTTCCTGCACCAATTCCACAAGACAGCTCAGATTTAGAGAGGATAGAATCGCTATTCTATTTCCTCGGAACGCTTCTTGCAAAATGTATTCAAGATAATCGACTGATTGATTTACCGTTGTCTAAGCCATTCTTAAAAATGATGTGTTACGGTGGGTCAGTTCGACAGACAAGCAAACACTGTTCATATATGCCTTCACAACGTAATAGTAGTCCTTGTGAATCATTCTGGACAAACGAAGACCTAATTTCAAGTAGTGAATATGTTGATAAAGAACTTATTCTTGATCCACCTAAAACATATCAAAATACCGGGCCACCGTGGTATGCTGGTATTCTAAAAGAAGATGATTTTGCTTTTGTTGATCCCCACCGTGCATATTTCCTCAGCCAGTTGAAAGAATTGAGTACACGCAAGCAAAATATTTTAAAGAAACCAATATCAAAAGGCCAGAAAAATTTACTCATGCAGGACCTGAGAATTCCTCCTCCTTCTCCAGATTCAGAAAACGGTGTTCGTTTAGAAGATCTTGGGTAATTTATATTAAATATTTATTGATATTAATTAACAAAAACCTAACTTAAACTGGCCAGTGCATTTTCTTTTGCTATTGAACAGCTTCATTTTATTTTATTAGGACCTTTTCTAGCTAACATATACTGTGACATCATATAAATGCACTGATACTCTTGTAATACAATTGATTGTTATATTAACACAGGACCGTGACGTCTGGTGTCCTGCAGTAATACAGAAGACTCAACTTCCCACAGGTACAAGACGAAGCTGAAGCATATAGACAATATGCCCCCATGCCCCTCCCACTGTAAAGTGGACGCGTAGGTGCCATAGAAAAAAAGCACCCGGCATTCACTGTAAATAAGGTTGGTGTTAGGAAACGCATCCAGCTGTAGAAATCAAGCCAAAATCAGTTCCCATATGAGCAAGACAAGGTCAGCCAACAGGACAACCCGTCTAACTCATGCTAGCGTGGAAGAATGGATGTAAAACGGTGGTGATGATTGACCCAAGTACTTTTCTGAGTTTGATAAAATAAAAAACCAAGCTTAATGTTGGCAGGATTTGAACTCGGAATGTAGAGTCGGAACTAATACCGTAAAACATTCTGACAATTCTGCCAGTGCACTGCCATAATAATCAATAATTGTTTCTACTTTAGGCACAAGGCCAGCAATTACCCTAGTACATTACTGGTTCTTTATTTTATCGACCCCGTAAGGATGAAAGGCAAAGTTAACCTCGGCGGGATTTGAACTCAGACTGTAAAGGGACGTACTATGCTAGAAAGCATGGCGTCCGACCCTCTACCCATACTGCCAATCCACCGCCATAATAATCTATAATAACAATGATTTAGGCACAAGGCCAACAATTTTGGAGGAGGCGAAAGTCAATTAAATTGACCCCAGTGTGTTACTGGTACTTTATTTTATCAACCCTGTAAGGACGAAAGGCAAAGCTAACCTTGGAGGGATTTGAACTCAGAATGTAAAGGGCCTGAACAAATACTGCTAAGCATTTGCTTGATGCTCTATATTCTTCCAATTATAATTATAATAATTGTTTCTACTTTAGGCACAAGGCCATCAATTACCCAGTACATTACTGGTACTTTATTTTATCGACCCCGTAAGGATGAAAGGCAAAGTTAACCTCGGCGGGATTTGAACTCAGACTGTAAAAGGACGTAACTATGCTAGAAAGCATGGCGTCCAACCCTCTACCGATACTGCCAATTCACCGCCCTCGATGTTTTCTGATATAGGCACAAGGCCAACAATTTTGGGGAAGGAGATAATTGATTAAATCAACCCCAGTGCATGGCTGGTACTTTATTTTATCGACCCTGTAAGGATGAAAGGCAAAGCTAACCTTGGCTGGTGTCTGACGCTCTACCGATGCTGCCAATCCACACTGCCCTCAAATTATAGTGATAATAATAAAAGGCAGGTTTTCTATCAAATACATAGGTCACATCTACTACCTCAAAATAATATTGTATGAAAGCTAGTTTTCTTACTCTATATTTATCATTTATTTTCTGTTTTTATCAGACTGACGTTCCAATTCAATCCTTCATCAAGAGTTTATGGATACACCTCAATTAATCTCCGCCCTGGAGGAGATGAACAGGTTAGTCTTAGTCTATATAAGCACTAATTTGACATTGTCGTCTTAACGTCCACTCACCCTGCTAGCAAGACTGGGGTGGGGGCTGACTAACTAGGCTCAGTCCACGTATATTGGTAGATAAGTGGTTCAAATACCATCTGGTGACCTGTCTCTCTTATGGCAAAAATTGATCCTTATGTCATGTCTAATATCATATACCTTAAAAACGTTAAATCATAATTTAGTTTAAATATTCCAGATTTTCAGGTTTCTGTTTACATAAATTTTATTGGTACTAACACCAGTTTTATTGACTTGGGGTTTGGACTTAGACAAAAGAACTGAACAAGTTCTAATAAATTAGTTGTTACTTCTTCGAATCGAGAGAGCTCAGCTCTGATACTACAGACATGTGGTTAGAATGTTTAAGGAAAGAATTGCTGGACAGATTTTACAGGCAAAACCAACTGGTAGGAAACTCAGGTGTAGACCACAAGCAAGATGGTTGGATAACATCCATGAGCTTGATTGGTTTCACTTGGGGGATCCAGTCAGATCAATTGGAGTCAGTTGCTTCTGATAGGAATCAACTGGGAGATGTGTTTGAGGACTCTGCCCCAACAACCCGCCCAGGGATAAGTGGGCGAAGAAGATAACTTTCCAAGTATTTTATAAGCTCATGTTTCACCAAGTTAATTTTAACATTGAAGTTAGTTACTTTATGAACATATTGATTTATTGATTTTGACAGTAATGGTTAATATTGGTGAAAGAGACCAATCCAAAAATGGGTTGAGAGGATTTTTCAGTTGTGTCAAAGGCATAACAACTTCTCTGGTGTTGGTGACGTGATAAAATGCACCCAGTTCACTCTGTAACGTTATTGGTGGTATTAAGAGTATCCAGCCATAGAAAACTTGCCAAACAAAGAGCGAAGAGGGCTCTTGAGTTGTATCAATATGACAACCTGTACAGTGCAGGAGTGTAATGTATGTTGGCAATTTGCAGCCCCCTGGCATATCTGAAAGGTCAGTAACTCTGTTTCGGTCATCAAAAAGAAAGAGACATTGTAGTTGTGTACAATCAATCAGCAATAACTGGGAATCAAACATTGATTGCAATCTGTCTGCCAAGATGTTATATTAATATTTAACATCCTGTAATAATTTAGCAAAAAATATCTAAAAACAGGTTTGTTAATTTAAATGTTTGTAGTATATTTACTAGTGGACAGATTGTTGTGAAAATTTGCAAAAGACATTAATATTTAATGTGATACAGCCATAATGATGTTTCGTACTTTTCAAGATTGTTTCATTCTAAATGTTGTTTAAATGTTTATTTTTGCAGGAAGTCACATTAGACAATGTTGAAGAATATGTGACGCTTGTAACTGATTTTTGTTTCAATATGGGAATTCAACGGCAGATGGAAGCCTTTAAAAGTAATTGGATATTTTATTCTATAATTTTTAATGGAATAATTGTGTTGATTAGTCCTTATCCCCACCCCCACCCCTATTTATTAATCTCACCTGTACATTAAAGCTGCTAAGCACACATTACACTCTACACCTATTGTTGTACAGCTACATAATAAAACCAAGACCTTTCAAACATGGAAATTGTGTAATTTATGGCTAGTCTAGTACAATTGGTTTGTCCCCTCTGCTAACAATGGAGCCTCCATGTGGTTGCTTGGTGTGCTGGAAATAGCAGCCAAATTTCCTTCAGATCTTAAAAGAATTAAGAACACTTTGTCTAATGTAGTCTTAGATGCCTCTAAAAATACAGGACAGTCAGGGCTAGAATGCCTTTGATCATTAATCGATTCAACCATGGTTGATATCTAAGCCCAATTTTAAATTGACTCTCTAATTTGCCCCACCTGAAACTCGGCAAAATTATTGTACATTGTTTGTCTTTTTTGACCTAAGTTGTTTATATTGCCAACCAAAGAATTGAAGCTTCTGCACACCCACCTAAGCTGTGATCTGACCAAACTGTATAAACTATTGTTAGGCTACCCCCACTTCATCTCAATTAACTGCTTACATAAAGGTCAATGGAGTGTCGTCTGAGATTGAACTTAGCATTAACATGTTGGGATGTATGTGATCAACAGCTGCTACTATTACCACTTAATACAGAGGTTCTCAAAGTGGGCACTGCGCCCCACCCCCCTCATGGGGGTGGGGTTGATGTAATAGTATATTAAATATCAAATGATACATATATGTAAATATAGTAAAATAAAAAATATATATTTATTTATACATAGTATGTATTATATTATTTTATATATATATAAATTAACAATTTTATTCAGGGTATTATGTGGCTGTGAGATGGGGTGAAGAGGAGGGGGCAGTGGTCCAAAAAGTTTGAGATCCTCTGACTTAATAGATCTATTCAATTAGTGCCAGTTGGTGCTGTCAAAACAATTTAATCCACACATCTTCTTAATGAAACAACCGTTTTATTTTTAGATGGATTTGATCTGGTTTTCTCTATGGAAAAATTATTATTCAACCCTATGGAGTTGTCATCCTTACTCTGTGGTGACCAAGCACCAACATGGACAAAAGAAGATATTTTAAATTATACTGAGCCAAAATTAGGCTACACAAAAGATAGGTAAGTTTTTTTTATTATTGGATTGAATTTTTAAAAATTCATTTACTTTTTCATAGTAAATTAAATCTTTTAATTTTAATTATTTAAAAAAATAAATTTTAACCCTGGATTCCATAGATTTCTAATGCCTTATTAATATTGACATCTGATAAAATCTTTCATTTTTAGGTTTTTCAATACTTGCATTTAAATTATTCCATTTTTTAAAATTCATTTACTTCTTGTAGTTAAATTAAATCTTTTAATTTTAATTAATTTATTTTTTGTTTTATTTTTTAGCCCTGGATTCCAAAGATTTATAAATGTCTTATTAATGCTGACATCTGATGAAAGAAAATCATTCCTGCAGTTCACTACCGGTTGTTCTTCTCTGCCACCTGGTGGCTTGGCTAACCTTCATCCAAGGCTGACTGTCGTTCGTAAAGTAGATGGCAATGATAATAGTTATCCATCTGTGAACACATGTGTCCATTATCTGAAATTACCAGAGTATTCTACAGAAGAGATATTAAAGGAACGTTTGCTGATAGCAACAAGAGAAAAAGGGTTCCATTTGAATTGAACAAAAACTTAAGTAAAAGGGGCCCTATTTACCAGTGACTAAACTGTGCCAGTAAATACTGGTTTATTTAAAAACTGTACCTAATTTAAGGGACAACTGTCTGGCCCATTGCTGAGATTTGGCAGATTTGATTTAGGATTAAGCAAATTTGGATCTTTCACACTGGAGAGAATTTTTTCTAGTAAGTTGTTCAAAAAAGTAAAAATCTGTGAAACCATTTTATTTATTTATTTATTTATCTCCCGTTCTATTTTCCAGTCTTATTTTGTGTATCATTTTTAAAATAAAAGAAAGATAATTTCATAAGATTCTTAATACTGAAGTAGCATTTTGCATGTAAAACAAGTTTATTTAATAAACTCGAGTTCCCTATAGTTTCAGGCTAACTTTGATATTGAGTTTATAGTAACTTTTTTTATATTAATTAATATGGAAATATTTAGGTATCTTAATATAAATTTTTAAAAATTTGTACATTTTTTTTAATAAGAATTCTTTACACTCCCTTGTTACTCTTGCCGTCAGAAAGACAGTTAACCAATAAATATATTTTAAAAAAAATACTAGTTCCTTTTTTTTTTTTTTACTAACTGAAATTATCAGTGTTATTCCAACTAAATTCAACTAATTCTCCTCTCTATTTCTATCAGTATACTAATTGTTTAACTTATCTATTTTTTAAACGAAAGTCTAAAAATATTTTAACGTTAGACTAAATTATTATTATTATTATTATTTTTATACATTACTACAATACTGCTTGATTAACAGACAGCAATATTTATTTATTTTTTTATTTATTTCTGATAGAATTATATATGTTAAGGTAAGAGAATGCTCTGTAGTGTTTTGATGACATTCTATTTTAGCAGATGAAAAATCAATCTTTTATGTATTAATTTTTAATTTTATATATATATATATATATATATATATATATATATATATATATTAAATTTATTCACAATATTTTAAACATTAATAAATTTAGCCAATGCAATTTTGGGTGTAACTCTGGGATGTTTTGCTTGATATCCACATTTTTTTTCTTCACATTTAGAAAAATAGCCTTAATCTTTTATATATATATTTTTAATAAATCCTAAAATAAATACTACAAGATACTAATTTTAGTATTTTAAGAAATATTTTTTAATTTACAGCATTTGTTAATATTCTAAAACCAAAAATATACTTGAAATTTCAAACATAAGTTAATATTTTTTTAATTTTTTAATAATTTTTAAGATAAAGAGCTACTTTAGTGTCTTCATTACTTAGCATTCTCTTTGAAAGACATTAAGTTACTTTTCGGTAAGTTGATAAAGCTAAATCGTTTTGACAAAAGTAGTTTTATTTTTAATTATAAATTAAACTAAATTTTCTTTTGTAATGAAAGGTCATGGATTTTTCCTGTTGTATCAAGTTAATGTAAAATTGCTTGCTCAATACCAGCATTCAAGTATTGGTGTAGTTGTCGTTTTTAATCTGCCTCTATTAAATGATATCTGCTTTAAACAAGTTTTAATCTTTCCTTATTAGATCTCACCATCATCCCTCACTTGTCCTGTATAATAAATGCTGCCTTTTTATTCATGCCATGATGCCTTTTGAAATATATATATATATATATATATACATATATATATATATATATGTATATATATATATAATACACATTCGTATACATATATATATATATATACATATATATATATATATATATATACGTACGTATACATATATATGTATACATATAAACTCCAATTTTTGTCCATTTACTTGATCCAAAATTATTTCTGCATGATGGAAACCTTTTGAGAGCTGTGCTCATGTCTCACAGTGAAGTAATATGAATGATATTGAAGGACTTTGACCAAAGCTGCCTGCCATATTTAGAAGGGTCCCTTGTTCTACTTTCAATGTAGCATTTCAATAAGCTTGTCCCATTTTAACCTTAAATCTAAAAGGTTTGTATTTACAGTGTTGACTACTAATTTCATCACTTCTTTCCTTGTATTATATATAAATGTGATATGAAATACATTTCTGTTTAAAAACAAGTTATCCTTTTCGGCAAGTAAGATTAAATGTAAGTTAAATGCTTGGAATTTATCTATAAAAGAAAGTATAACTATTTAAAAATCTGTCAATTCTCTCTCAAAAGATTAAAACTGGAAATTTTTTAAATTGTCAGGTTTAGAATAATTTCGTTTAGAGACTTTCTCTCTCTCTCTTTCGTATACAGGTTATTCTCTTTAACATACATATATCATATATATTTGTAGGAAGAAATTATAAATATCTAAAGCCTAAAATTAGTAAAATGTGCCAAGATTTCTTTTTTTTTTTTCTTTTAATCCAATGTAAATGGCTAAAGAATGGACAGGACAATCTAAATGCCACTGTTAGTAACGAAGTGTTTCAGTTTTCTAAATTATAGAATATATGAGCAGTGAATAACTTGTGTGTAACCCCTTGCAATCTCTGAAATATGTTTACCTTTCAACAGATGTGGATTTAGATGTGTGTGTGTGTGTGTGTGTGTATATACATATACATACATATATACACACACACACACACACACATATTCATATACAAATAAATATATCTATTTACATTAACTGGTCAATATTATGGTGATAGATGTTTTTGTAAGTCAGTTAAATTATAGGATTACTGTGAAGTATTTGCTTTTTATTAAATTAAACTTTATTGGTACTTTTTACCTATATTTATTTAAATGGTATCTTGTAAGTCTTTTATACTGTATAACCTGTAATGCTTTTTTTAATCATAGCAATAATGGCTAATGTATCAAATATAAACTTAATTGAAAATATATATATATATTTAAAAAAAAAAAATTAATTTTATCAGAAGTGTTCTTCAATTTTAGTGTGCTTTTCCATTATTGTTTTATCTTAAACCATTTGACTTTAATAATCTTTATAATGGATTATATTCTTTTACTGGGTTATTCATTGGACTATGGCCAAGCTGGAGTACAGGCTTCAAAGATATATACATATATATATATATATATATACATATATATAGCCAATTACATTGACCTCCCCTCCCCTGTATTTGATTGGCATTTTAACCAAATACCATAAGATACTTTATCCATTCTGTCAGTCACCGCCACCACATGATATACATATACATATATATATATATATATATTCATACATTTGATGAATATTATTACTAGAAATATTAATTACTTTAAATCTGGGCAGGATATAATAAACAAGGCGAAAGAAAAGTTGCTTATTAAATTTTTTCCTTATCTAAACTAGTTTTGTGCATTGAATGTTTACAGAATGAAATATTGTGGGTGTGAACGATTGCCAAAACGCGCAAACACTTATACACATACATACACTTACACACACACTTTAATCATACATTTTTTTTTTTTGTCTAATTAAATAATTATTATCTTAGATAATGCATTGCCACCTTAAAAAAAACTTTCGTCAACTTAATTGATAATTAAATAATTATCAGTTAAAAAAACTTGTGGTTGGAGTTGTTAGAGGAATTAGAGTAAGTAAACGGTTGCTCTTCTTTTTGCATCGCAGTATGACTGTTAATCCCTTTCTGTGCTTTGGTCAAAGAATAGTAAAAAAAGTTCCTTCAGTTCATTTTGTAATTCATATGTAATCCTTTTCAACCTCGTAGCACAGCGATAAATATGGACTGACACCGTTGTCTTGCGGTACTAAACCTATTGTGATAGGATAACTAATAATTTTGCTGAGAATTTTTGGCAGCGTTAGTTTTTATTTTACTGTGATTTATTTGCAAAAATGTTCTGTTCAGTTGCATGCACCAAATGGTGAGTGCTTGCTAATATAAAGACTTGGAAAAAAAAAAAATTACATAAAAAGATTTTCAAGAAATATTTTAAAAAATGTACAAAAAAATAATGAAATAAAATATATATGATTTTAAGATGTGGTTGTTTTCATTTCCTTTATATTCTATATTTTTACTATTATTTTGATGTGTTAGATGTGATGTTCATGCCACTCCCTCAATGCATTTACAGCATAAGAGATAAGAAAGAATTAATGCTCTACCATTTACATAATATATAACACCCAGTCCACACTGTAAAGTGGTTGTGTAGGTGTCACGACTTAAAGCACCCAGTACTCATTGTAAATTGGTCGTGTAGGTGTCACGACAAAGCACCCACCCAGCCCACACTGTAAAGTGGTCGTGTAGATGTCATGACATAAAGCACCCAGCCAACACTGTCAATGAGGTTGGCATTAGGAAGAGCATCCAGCTGTAGAAACCAAGCCAAAATCAGTTCTGTATGAGCAAGACATGGTCACCTGACCTAGCCTTGCCCATAACTGGACAACTCGTCTAATCCATGCTAGCGTGGAAAATGAATTTAAAACGGTGATGTTGATGATACTATTGTATTTTCATGGTAAAAGCTTTCTCTTATAATATCAAATCTATGAGATTTTGATATTATTTATTTTGAGAACAATACCTCAACATCAGTATGAGTGGCCAGTTTGAGCAGAAAGAAGTGATAGAATTCTGGCATGTTTAAATTCTAATATATCAAGATAGATAGATAGATATACTGTATATACTTGAATACATGCCAAGCTAACAAAACTAAACTTCTTGAATATGAATATCATTTGCAACATAAGGGATGAGGATTTATGTAATACATTTAGCTAGATATATGTATATACTCCAATATAAGCTGACCCCACTCCTTTTTTGTGTCTGAGAAATGGACAAAAATCCAAACCCTTTTGTATAAGCCAAGACAGCTAATCAACACAGTTTAGATCAGCGGTCGCCAACCGGTGGAGAAAAATGTGGACGTTATTGGCAATTTTTATTTTATTAATAAAACAAAAATATTATTTGGTTAAAATATATTTTATAACTCCTCTAAAAAAATGGTTCTCCTCAGTAAAGAACTAACATCCATGAAAGAATTTTACACATGTATCATCTATCGACAATATGACACATGTACACTTCAGTATTGTTTCGACCATTGACCATTAATTCATATTAGTGGTCCACAGGATTTAAAATTATGAATTTAGTGTTCTGTGAGGTCCGAAAGGTTAGCGACCACTGATTTAGATGGTGCGGTTTTGAAATTCTCACGAATAGGGAATATATTTATGAAATTGAAATATTTTGATATTTAAAATGTTTTAAGAGTATAGTTTTTGTTTCACAACTCTATCACAAAATTACTGTTTTACTTTTTACCAATTTCCAACTCTTTTAAAGGCTATATTCATTCAAAACACATTAAAAAAACTATAGGAAATTTGAATTTCCAAAGTAAAATATTTTATTAGCACATCATTTACATAGAATTTTGAAGTTGGTGAAAATTGGCAAAATATTGACCTTGAATATAAGCCAAACCCTTACCCACCCACCCCATTTACTATTGATTTTATTTTTTTGTTACATATTTCTCGGCTCATATACAATTATATATGGTAACTATTTGTGCTAAACTAACCAAACCAAACACCTTTAGTATGTATATAATTTGCAGTATATGGAATGAGAATTAGGTATTAATATAAATATACGAGGAAAGGCTGACTATGAAGGAGTGATGCTAGAGCTGTGAAATCTTGCATACATTATTAATAATAATAATAACTGTGTTGTTTCTTTCCAGGAACTATGTAGAAAAATAAACCTCATTTAGTTATTCCATGAGAGTATCTTTGTCAGCCTATGAACTTTTCAACCGACCCTTTATCTAGACAGCTATAACTATTTATGCTAAGCTAAGCTGAACACTATATATCATTTGCAGCATAAGGGTTGAGAAATGGGAATTAAAACTCGATCCTATTTAACTCAGTAGCAATTTTCTTCAATTCTACAGATTGTTGCTGGAAAAAGTCTTCTGTTTTTTAAAGGATGCTGTAGCTTGCTTGAAGCATTGTAGAAAATAGGACATTAAATGTTAAGAATAACAATAACGAAGTTGTTGGAATGATATCTTGGAGGTGTTTAATTAGTCCTTAATATTTCAGGATAAAATGCTTTTGTCAAAATAAGGAAACTAAGAGTAGGGAGGTCCAAAGGATGGTATCTTCAAACTGGAGACTTGGCCTGAATATTTGCAACACAGTGGAATCCAGAAAAGGCACCCAAGGGCCAAATGGTGTTAAACTAGGTGTAGTCCTCGGCAGGATTTGAACTCAGAAGGGAAAAACGTGGGACTAATTACACAAAGAATTTTGTTCCACATCATGACAATTCTGCCACTCCACAGCCTTTGTCAAATACTTTATTTTATCAAACCCTGAAGGTTTGAAAGTTAGTTTTGAACTCAGGAGTACAGAAAAAAAAAGACATTTTGTTCAGTTCTCTAACAACTCTCTCAATTTGCTGCCTGGTACATAGAACAATTAGCTGTACCCCAATGTTTAGAATAAATACACTGATGGAAGCTACGGAGTAGGTAGACCCAGAAAAACCTGGGACAACATGATAAAATCCGACCTTGCACACTTACACCTCTCTGTCATTGGATTGAGATCTTTGGCGCCACATAGTAATACAGAAGTAATACAAAGTTAACTTACAGTCAGTAGGCACCTCTTAACCAAATATACACCCAACCCACTACTCCTACTCCATCCTCCCATTCCCACCAACACCACCCTTTCTCTGTAAAGTTATGTTGGTACCACAGAACATCCAAACTAAAGAGGTCATGTAGGTATCACCACAAAAAAACACAGTCCCTCCCTAAAGTAGTCGTGTAGGAATCAGTAAAAAGGCTCCCAGTCCGCACTGTAAATGTGGTTGGTGTTAGGAAGGGCATCCAGTTGTAGAAAGCCTGCAAGATAGTCCTATACCAGTGAGACACGGTCACCCAATCAATCTTGCCTCAAGTGGGACAATTCCCGTCTAACCCATGCTAGCGTGGAAGATAGACATTTGAATGATGATGATACCCATGTATGTTAACGGCAACTAAAATAGTTGATGAGTAGGAAGGACATCCAGCTAAAAAAACATCCCGTCCAACCCATGCCAGTGGATGATGAGGATGGAGAGTTTACAATGGCTCTTTATAAGAAAAAAACACTTATCTAAACATCGTTCTGGGTTATTGTGATTCTTCAGAGTTATGTAAGGGGATTGTGAAAATATGAAGCACATCCCTGATATTATTAGTCTCAAAAAGGGCGGTGGATTGGCAGTATCGGTAGAGGGTCGGACGCCATGCTTTCCAGCATAGTTACGTCCCTTTACGATCTGAGTTCAAATCCTGCCGAGGTTGACTTTGCCTTTCATCCTTACGGGGTCGATAAAATAAAGTACCAGTAATGCACTGGGTAATTGCTGGCCTTGTGCCTAAAGTAGAAACAATTATTAGTCTCAAAACTAGAAATAGAATGAGATTAGATCAATGCTAGTACTGTGCTGCTATCACCAAGTGGTTCCTTTGCATTTGAAATAATGTAGTCTACAGATTCATTCAATTTGATATAGTGGATTTCTATCTCTTCATATCAAAATAATTTCTCCTGAATGCTTTGTACTTCAAGGAAAGGTTTTCTATCTTTAAAAAAAAATCTAGACACTAAAATAACGATGCATGCCAGACAGTCATGGCTAGTTATGACTGCACTGAGGTGGCTTATCTCACTCTTAAAACTACTAGAAAGTAAACCTCCCCACATAACTCTGGTTTGTACATTGATGATCACACCATGAACAGATCTAAGAAAAACTTGATAGACATATTTTTATAGTTAGTTTTTAAACATAATTAAAGGCTTACCATATATACACAAATATAAGCCAAGAAATATGTGACCAAAAACTTGATAGTAAACTGGAAGGAGTCGATTTATATGTGCCATCTAAACAATGTGTTGATTAGCTGCTTTGGTTTATAAATGGGGTTTGGATTTTTGCCCATTTCTCAGACATGTGGTGTGTGGCTTATATTTGAGTATCATCATCATCGATTAACGTCCATCCTCCACGCTAGCATGGGTTAGATAGGTCCTATTTTAAGGCAAGTTGTGTCTTGCTCAAATAGGGGTGTTTCTGGCTGTTTTCTACGGTTGGATGCCCTTCCTAAAGGCAACCACATTTACAGTGTGTGCTGGGTGCTTTTTACCATGTCTTTTACACATCCACTTTACAGTGGGGGGCATACCGTACATATGCTTGTGGGAAGTCGAGTCTTCTGTATTACTGCACACCGCCAGAGATCCGGGTCATATGTCATTGCTTTTCAGAGCGGCAATTGGGCAAGGTCGGCTTTTATCACCTCATCCCAGGTCTTCCTGGGTCTCTCCACTCCAAGGCTTCCAGCGACTTTGAGCGCTCTGCACTTTTTTATGCAGCTGTCATCCTTCATACGCAACACATGTCCTCTTATGCCTAGTTTCTCTCTCAGTTCATTTATGCTTCGCCATTCTCGCATATTACTATTACACATCAATCGGAGCATGCAGGCCAATCTACGCAAATCTTCTGCACACAGCGCCCAAGTCTCACTACCATGCAACATAACTGTACGTATGCACACATCATACAGTCTGCTTTTCATTCTGAGGGAGAAGCCTTTTGTAGCCAGCAGTGGTAGTAGCTCCCTGAACTTCCTCCATCCCGTTCTTACTCTGGGTACTGTACTTTCAGAACACCCACCACTGCTGCTAATTCGGTCACCTAAGTAGCAGAAGCTATCTACTGTTACTACAGAGCCCTCCCAGAATTTGGTAGCGCTTGTTTCCTGCGGTCGTTTGCTGCTTAGTGTTCCAGTGCAACTGCCACATGTAAAGCCTATATTCTTAGTTAAACTTCCTGAGATCCCACTACATCTCTTGTGTACCCACATTTTGTATATGGGGCAGAAGATGGAATTTCTACCAATGCCTTTCCTACACACTAGACAAGGCTACGTGTACGTGAGTCATATTGTCGATAGATGATACATATGTGTAAAATTCTTTCGTGGATGTTAGTTCTTTACTGAGGAGAAACATTTCTTAGGGATGTAATAAAATAGGTAGTGGAGCTACTTTCATGGCGTGTATCAATAATCTATCCAGGCGTTTTTTGGCTAAAGTCAGACCAATCGTAAGCCGCGTATGGATATATATCAACTTCCGCCAGCTCAAAGATTTTCCCACTTCTTTTGTTTACACTACACAGTTGCTGCCTTTGACTGCAAGAAGTCAACACTTGCCATGTCAATCTCACCATGTAATGGTGAGATTTCATTTCGGCCCACATCGGCCGAGCACAGAGTCTTTCTTTGTTCATAACTCTAAATTTGTTTGTTCTTTTGTTTGACATGTCAGCTCTACTTTGTAATCAGTTGCAAATAAAACATGTAAAAAGTCATAAGGTTTTATGATTCTTTTACTACAGCCATCACCTTTGGACGTGATATGGGAAGAATCCTTTCCCAAGGTTCATATCACTACCACAACAGCTTTATACTTCTCTCGTGGCTACCAAACTTACAGCCAAACTTCAACTTCTAACATTCATCTTTTATACGAACAACATGCACTTACCAACTAACATTTTACCTTTACGGTTAACATGGCCTATCACATAATATACCATTACATTTCTCGCTATAACAATTAGCTAAACAACTCCTCGTGTACTATCATCTATAACAAATAACATCATCATCATCAAAGTTTAACATTTATTTTCCACGGTAGCATGGGTTAGACTGGTTTGTCCCATTTAGAGGCAAGCTGGATCGAGTGGTCGTGTCTTGCTCATATAGAGCTGTTTCTGGCTGGTTTTCTCTATGGCTGGATGCCCTTCCTAATGCCAACCACATTTACAGTGCATGCTGGATGATTTGTGGTACTAACATAATATATATATATATATACATATATATATATATATATATATATATATATATATATATATATATATATATAAAAGCACCCAGCCCACACTGTAAAGTGGATGTGTAGGCGCCACGAAAAAGCACCCAGCACTCACTGTAAATGAGGTTGGTGTTAGGAAGGGCATCCAGCTGTAGAAATCAAGCCAGATCAGTTCCTGTATGAGCAAGGCATGGTCAGCCGACCAGACACTGCACACAACAGGACAACCCGTCTAACCCATGCTAGCGTGGAAGAACGGACGTAAAACGGTGATGATGATGATATATATATGTGTGTGAGGATGGCTCTGAACATTAATCAGTATACACTGAGGATGAAAAACTCAGAGCTGTATGGGAGCCTCCCAAAAGTCAGCTCAAAGGTGACACAGAGGAGACTGAGGTTAGCTGGACATGCTCACAGACATCCAGAGTTGACATTGCACTCAGTGCTCCTGTGGGAGCCCCTACATGGACATGTACAGCCACCGGAAATAACAGCTGTAAAATATACAGCGCCATCTACCTGTTAGCTAGCTACTTCAATGTGAAACAAAAGAACCCTTAGAACCTACCAGAATTAGAACCTACCAGAATAAACGCCTACACATCGACTAAACAACAAAGGATTGTTCCTGTATAAATAGAGTGGTTCCTAACACTTTCGCTAGTCGACTTTTGGCAGAGTCAGCTAGCGCATCGTTGTTCCTCGCCTCTGCCACGCTTTGTCACTCACACGCCTTGTACCCCGTATCGTTGCTTCATGTGAAAATAAATAGCTGATCGAATTTACATCTCTCGCCTTGCTTCGTCCTTTCAACTTGTGCTTTCGTCTGTCCATCCTCAACAGTTCTTTTAAGGGCTATATGCGACAACAGTCCTTTTAAGGGCTATCTTCAGATCTGATCAGACCGTATGCGATAACAGTCCTTCTAAGGACTATTCTCGGATCTGATCAGAAGTAGTGACTAGACTGACCAACCACGTCGCTACAGACACACTGGAAGAGGAGGACTGAGGTTAACGTATGTTGATGCCCTAAGGACAGACACTGGTCTGTTGGAGACGCAGGACATGGCAGCGATAATGAGGGACAGAGACCGCTGGAGAGAACTCGTCCATGGATCTCGGGAATTTTACCCGCCCTAGATATATATATATGTGTGTGTGTATAAAAGGTAAACAGCAAAAGGTAAAAGGTAAACTGTGTATAAAAGGTAAAATAGCAACACTAATGGTACAGTATATGGAAGGAATATATTAGTTTAACGCTTGAAATAGCAGGAAGAGGGTCTTACCGTTTCGGACGCCAGTCCTTCATTGGAAGAAAGAATGAGAAATTAGAAAGATTGGTGGGACGGGCAGGGTATGTAAGTATCAATGAATACAAATGTATGAAAAAGGGAAACATATGTAAGCGAGATGCAGCTCCCCAGTCAGTTTGAAAGGTTAGCAGCACTGAGTGAGTACTGCCTTGGTCTGTGATGACATGTCCAAACCATTGCTATCATGGAAAACAGACATTAAATGTGTGTATTTTATGGCATCAACACTAGAGAGGTTGTCATGTCTCTGACATAACTGAAGATTTCTCGCTACCTCTTGTTTAGTATGTTTTATATGGCTGAATACTCTTTCTATCACCAACCACTTGAGTATGTTTTATCATGTGAACAACACTAGAGCAATTGTCATGCCCTTGACACAACCGAAGAGTCCTCTCAATCCATATTTGGTATAGTTTCTGCAGTTTGTTACCCTTCCTATCACCAATCACCTTACAGAGTGCATTGTTCATTGCATCAGTACTAAAGAGGATGTTGTATCAGGATTGAAGAGTCCTCTAGCCCTTTTTGACATAGTTTCTAAGGTTGAAAACTCTTTCTAACATCAACTTCTTTACAGAGTGCACTGGGTGTGTTTTATCATGGCACTAGTATGACCACCTTCCAGAGAGGACTAGGTGCCCCTATGCACTTGGTGGAACTTAAGACTGTACATAAGCTCTAGAAAGGTTGTTGGTGATTGCTGTTCTAGCAACCTCTCTCTGTGCTGGTGCCATGATAAAATGTACCCTGTATACTCTGCAAAGTGTTAGTTTTTAAGAAGGGTTTACTGCCATAGAAATCTCTCTTGTGTTAGTTTCACAAAAAATGTACCTAGTACACTCTGCAAAGTTGTTGGTGATATGAAAGGCCAGTTGTAGAAAATTTACCAGACAAAGGCTTGAAAAAACTCTTCAGCTGTGTTGAAGACATGACAACCTCTACTCTGCTGGTTCAATGATAAAATGTACCTGGTGCACTCTGTAGTGTGCAACAATGTATGTAAGCAGGGAACAGGCCCCCTGGCCCATCTGAGAGGTCACTAGCTCCAATTAAGTACTGACTTGCTTGTGACAACCCAGCCAACCCTAGCTAACAGGGAAAATGGACATTAAATGATGATTGTGATGATGATGTCATTATCATCAGCGTTTAACGTCTATCTTCCACGCTAGCATGGGTTAGACGGGAATTGTCTCATTTGAGGCAAGATTGGTCGGGTGACCGTGTCTCGCTCGTATAGGACTATCTGGCAGGTTTTCTACAGCTGGATGCCCTTCCTAACACCAACCACATGTATATAAAAAGAACTCCCTTCCCCCTTAGGTCATGAATGACCATGAGATTTGCACCTAGAAAGTTCACCTCTGAGGCACAAATCCAGGCAAGGTGTTTTTGTGGAAGACCACCAGTTGTCCATACAGTCTCCCTTCTCCATGCCACTGCTGTTTTCCAAAGGAAAGGCAAAGACCAATACAGCTTGACACCAGTGACATCACAACTTGTTTCTCTTGTTGAGTAAACAGGAGCAATGTGAAATAAAGTGTCTTGCTCAAGGACAAAACGCATACCTGGTCCAGGAATTGAACTCACAACCTCATGATTATGAATCCAGCTTTCTAACCACTAAGCAACATGCCTTCACAGAAATATATATCTACTATATATTTGAGAGTATATATGTGTATGTATGTCACTGAAACACTCTGAAATGGTGCGTCTAGAGAAAAAAAGATTTGATTTTCAAAATCTGCATCCCAAGGAGAAGGTTTTCTGGCTAATTGGAGTTTCTTAATTCTGAAAAGTCCCTATATGGGACCATCGATATTAAACTTAATTCTGAAAAGAATGAAACAAAAACAAACACATAAATATAAGCCATAAGGCTAACTCATGCTAGCGTGGAAGATGGACATTAAACAATGATGATGATGATGATGATGATGATAAGCATATCTCATTTCTATCAATAAAAATATTTATTAATGCACAGAATGAAAAGGTGAGAGACAGCCAATCAGATTAGCAAATGAGCTTCATTGACAGGGGATTTTTCAACTGTCGAAATGCTCTTTTCTTCTGTCTGTCTTTCAGTTTCATATTGTTAATGAGTGCATGACTTATTGTTGGAGTGTAGCTTAGTGTTTAGGGCATTCAGCTCACAATTGTAAGTTGGGAGTTTGATTCCTGGTGATATACTATGTCATTGAGTAAGACACTTTATTTCATGTTGCTCCAGTCACTTTCCATAAAAACCACCTTGTGGATGACTGATACTTCACGGGGAATAAGTAACACGAGGTACATAATGGGAGATGAGGTACAGAAAAGATATCGTCTGACATGGAATAAAAAAAATTGAAAGAAAGGCATTTTATGGATATTCAGTTAGTATATCATTTCATTTCATTTCATTTTACGTCCGCTTTTTCCCTGCTTACAAGGGTGGGACGGGAACTGTTTCTGGCTTGATTTCTACAGCTGGATGCCCTTCCTAACACCAACCTCATTTACAGTGAGTGCTGGGTGCTTTTTTGCCGTGGCACCTCCACGACCACTTTGCAGTGGATTGATAGGGACCCCAGTCCCTATCATCTCATTTCTAAAGCTGAGTAAACTGGAGCAATGTGAAATAAAGTGTCTTGCTCAAGGAAACAACACATCACCTGGTCTGAGAATTGAACTCACAACCTTTTGATTGCAAGGCCAATGCTCTAACCACTAAGCCATGTGCCTCCATCGATATATATATGTATATATATCATCATCATCATCATCATCATCATCATAGTTTGATGTCCACTTTCCATGCTAGCATGGGTAGAACTGGCAGTGCCATTGTGAAAGATCCAGGTCAGAGGACTGTGTTTTGCTCACACAGAACTGGTTTTGGCATGGTTTCTACAGTCGGATGCCCTTCCTAATATCAACCACATTTACAGTGTGGGCTGGGTGCTTTTTGTCATGTCTCTGACACAACCACATTATAGTGTGGGCTGGGCACTTTTTTGTCGTGACACCAACACAACCACTTTACAGTGTGACTGGGTGCTTTTTGTCATGACACCAACACAACCACTTTAGAGTGTGGACTGGGCACTTTTTGTTGTGACACCAGCACAACCACTTTACAGTGTGGGCTGGGTGCTTTTTGTCGTGACACCAACACAACCACTTTAGAGTGTGGACTGGGTGCTTTTTGTCGTGACACTAACACAACCACTTTACAGTGTGGACTGGGTGCTTTTTGTTGTGACACCAGCACAACCACTTTACAGTGTGGACTGGGTGCTTTTTGTTGTGACACCAACACAACCACTTTACAGTGTGGGCTGGGTGCTTTTTGTCATGACACTAATACAACCACTTTACAGTGTGGGCTGGGTGCTTTTTGTTGTGACACCAACACAACCACTTCACAGTGTGGGGTGGGTGCTTTTTGTCATGACACCAACACAACCACTTTACAGTGTGGACTGGGAGCTTTTTATCGTGACACCAACACAACCACTTCACAGTGTGGGCTGGGTGCTTTTTGTCATGACACCAACACAACCACTTTACAGTGTGGGCTGGGTGCTTTTTGTCGTGACACAAACACAGCCACTTTACAGTGTGGGCTGGGTGCTTTTTGTCGTGACACTAATACAACCACTTTACAGTGTGGGCTGGGTGCTTTTTGTCGTGACACTAACACAACCACTTTACAGTGTGGGCTGGGTGCTTTTTGTTGTGACACCAACACAACCACTTCACAGTGTGGGCTGGGTGCTTTTTGTCATGACACCAACACAACCACTTTACAGTGTGGACTGGGAGCTTTTTATCGTGACACCAACACAACCACTTCACAGTGTGGGCTGGGTGCTTTTTGTCATGACACCAACACAACCACTTTACAGTGTGGGCTGGGTGCTTTTTGTCGTGACACAAACACAGCCACTTTACAGTGTGGGCTGGGTGCCTTCTGTCGTGACACCAACACAACCACTTTACAGTGTGGGCTGGGTGCTTTTTGTCGTGACACCAACACAATCACTTTACAGTGTGGACTGGGTGCTTTTTGTCGTGACACCAACACAACCACTTTAGAGTGTGGACTGGGTGCTTTTTGTCGTGACACTTACATGACCACTTTACAGTGTAGGCTGGATGCTTTTTGTCGTGACACCAACACAACCACTTTACAGTGTGGACTGGGTGCTTTTTGTCGTGACACCAACACAACCACTTCACAGTGTGGACTGGGTGCTTTTTGTCATGACACCAACACAACGACTTTGCAGTGTGGACTGGGAGCTTTTTGTCGTGACACCAACACAACCACTTCACAGTGTGGGCTGGGTGCTTTTTGTCATGACACCAACACAACCACTTTACAGTGTGGACTGGGTGCTTTTTGTCGTGACACTAACACAACCACTTTACAGTGTGGGCTGGGTGCTTTTTGTCGTGACACCAACACAAACACTTTACAGTGTGGACTGGGTGCTTTTTATCGTGACACCAACACAACCACTTTACAGTGTGGGCTGGGTGCTTTTTGTCGTGACACAAACACAACCACTTTACAGTGTGGGCTGGGTGCTTTTTGTCATGACACCTACATGACCACCTTACAGTGTGGGCTGGGTGCCTTCTGTCGTGACACCAACACAACCACTTTACAGTGTGGGCTGGGTGCTTTTTGTCGTGACACCAACACAACCACTATACAGTGTGGACTGGGTGCTTTTTGTCGTGACACCAACACAACCACTTTAGAGTGTGGACTGGGTGCTTTTTGTCGTGACACTTACATGACCACTTTACAGTGTAGGCTGGATGCTTTTTGTCGTGACACCAACACAACCACTTTACAGTGTGGACTGGGTGCTTTTTGTCGTGACACCAACACAACCACTTTACAGTGTGGACTGGGTGCTTTTTGTCATGACACCAACACAACGACTTTGCAGTGTGGACTGGGAGCTTTTTGTCGTGACACCAACACAACCACTTCACAGTGTGGGCTGGGTGCTTTTTGTTGTGACACCTACACAACCACTTCACAGTGTGGGCTGGGTGCTTTTTGTCATGACACCAAAACAACCACTTTACAGTGTGGACTGGGAGCTTTTTGTCGTGACACCAACACAACCACTTCACAGTGTGGGCTGGGTGCTTTTTGTCATGACACCAACACAACCACTTTACAGTGTGGACTGGGTGCTTTTTGTCGTGACACTAACACAACCACTTTACAGTGTGGACTGGGAGCTTTTTGTCGTGACACCAACACAACCACTTTACTGTGTGGGCTGGGTGCTTTTTGTCGTGACACCAACGCAACCACTTTACAGTGTGGGCTGGGTGCTTTTTGTCGTGACACGAACACAACCACTTTACAGTGTGGACTGGGTGCTTTTTGTTGTGACACCAACACAACCACTTTACAGTGTGGGCTGGGTACTTTTTGTCGTGACACCAACACAACCACTTTACAGTGTGGGCTTGGTGCTTTCTGTCATGACATCAACACAACCACTTTACAGTGTGGACTGGCTGCTTTTTGTCGTGACACTAACACAACCACTTTACAGTGTGGGCTGGGTGCTTTTTGTCGTGACACCAACAAAACCACTTTACAGTGTGGACTGGGTGCTTTTTGTTGTGACACCAACACAACCACTTTACAGTGTGGACTGGGAGCTTTTTGTCGTGACACCAACACAACCACTTTACAGTGTGGACTGGGTGCTTTTTGTTGTGACACCAACACAACCACTTTACAGTGTGGGCTGGGTACTTTTTGTCATGACACTAATACAACCACTTTACAGTGTGGGCTGGGTGCTTTTTGTCGTGACACCAACACAATCACTTTACAGTGTGGACTGGGTGCTTTTTGTCGTGACACCAACACAACCACTTTACAGTGTGGACTGGGTGCTTTTTGTCATGACACCTACATGACCACTTTACAGTGTGGGCTGGGTACTTTTTGTCATGACACTAATACAACCACTTTACAGTGTGGGCTGGGTGCTTTTTGTCATGACACCTACATGACCACCTTACAGTGTGGAATGGGTGCTTTTTGTCGTGACACCAACACAACCACTTTACAGTGTGGGCTGGGTGCTTTTTGTCGTGACACGAACACAACCACTTTACAGTGTGGACTGGGTGCTTTTTGTCGTGACACCAACACAACCACTTTACAGTGTGGGCTGGGTGCTTTCTGTCGTGACATCAACACAACCACTTTACAGTGTGGACTGGGTGGTTTTTGTCATGACACCTACATGACCACCTTACAGTGTGGGCTGGGTGCTTTCTGTCGTGACACCAACACAACCACTTTACAGTGTGGACTGGGTGCTTTTTGTCGTGACACCAACACAACCACTTTACAGTGTGGGCTGGGTGCTTTTTGTCGTGACACTTACATGACCACTTTACATTGTGGGCTGGGTGCTTTTTGTCATGACACCAACACAACCACTTTACAGTGTGGACTGGGTGCTTTTTGTCGTGACACTAACACAACCACTTTACAGTGTGGGCTGGGTGCTTTTTGTTGTGACACCTACACAACCACTTCACAGTGTGGGCTGGGTGCTTTTTGTCATGACACCAACACAACCACTTTACAGTGTGGACTGGGAGCTTTTTGTCGTGACACCAACACAACCACTTCACAGTGTGGGCTGGGTGCTTTTTGTCATGACACCAACACAACCACTTTACAGTGTGGACTGGGTGCTTTTTGTCGTGACACTAACACAACCACTTTACAGTGTGGACTGGGAGCTTTTTGTCGTGACACCAACACAACCACTTTACAGTGTGGGCTGGGTGCTTTTTGTCGTGACACCAACGCAACCACATTACAGTGTGGGCTGGGTGCTTTTTGTCGTGACACGAACACAACCACTTTACAGTGTGGACTGGGTGCTTTTTGTCGTGACACCAACACAACCACTTTACAGTGTGGGCTGGGTGCTTTCTGTCGTGACATCAACACAACCACTTTACAGTGTGGACTGGGTGCTTTTTGTCGTGACACTAACACAACCACTTTACAGTGTGGGCTGGGTGCTTTTTGTCGTGACACCAACACAAACACTTTACAGTGTGGGCTGGGTGCTTTTTGTCGTGACACCAACACAACCACTTTACAATGTGGGCTGGGTGCTTTTTGTCATGACACCTACATGACCACCTTACAGTGTGGGCTGGGTGCCTTCTGTCGTGACACCAACACAACCACTTTACAGTGTGGGCTGGGTGCTTTTTGTCGTGACACCAACACAACCACTTTACAGTGTGGACTGGGTGCTTTTTGTCGTGACACCAACACAACAACTTTAGAGTGTGGACTGGGTGCTTTTTGTCGTGACACTTACATGACCACTTTACAGTGTAGGCTGGATGCTTTTTGTCGTGACACCAACACAACCACTTTACAGTGTGGACTGGGTGCTTTTTGTCGTGACACCAACACAACCACTTTACAGTGTGGACTGGGTGCTTTTTGTCATGACACCAACGCAACGACTTTGCAGTGTGGACTGGGAGCTTTTTGTCGTGACACCAACACAACCACTTTACAGTGTGGGCTGGGTGCTTTTTGTCATGACACCAACGCAACGACTTTGCAGTGTGGACTGGGAGCTTTTTGTTGTGACACCAACACAACCACTTCACAGTGTGGGCTGGGTGCTTTTTGTCATGACACCAACACAACCACTTTACAGTGTGGACTGGGTGCTTTTTGTCGTGACACTAACACAACCACTTTACAGTGTGGGCTGGGTGATTTTGTTGTGACACCTACACAACCACTTCACAGTGTGGGCTGGGTGCTTTTTGTCATGACACCAACACAACCACTTTACAGTGTGGACTGGGAGCTTTTTGTCGTGACACCAACACAACCACTTCACAGTGTGGGCTGGGTGCTTTTTGTCATGACACCAAAACAACCACTTTACAGTGTGGACTGGGTGCTTTTTGTCGTGACACTAACACAACCACTTTACAGTGTGGACTGGGAGCTTTTTGTCGTGACACCAACACAACCACTTTACAGTGTGGGCTGGGTGCTTTTTGTCATGACACCAACGCAACCACTTTACAGTGTGGGCTGGGTGCTTTTTGTCGTGACACGAACACAACCACTTTACAGTGTGGACTGGGTGCTTTTTGTCGTGACACCAACACAACCACTTTACAGTGTGGACTGGGTGCTTTTTGTCATGACACCAACGCAACGACTTTGCAGTGTGGACTGGGAGCTTTTTGTCGTGACACCAACACAACCACTTCACAGTGTGGGCTGGGTGCTTTTTGTCATGACACCAACACAACCACTTTACAGTGTGGACTGGGTGCTTTTTGTCGTGACACTAACACAACCACTTTACAGTGTGGGCTGGGTGCTTTTTGTCGTGACACCAACACAAACACTTTACAGTGTGGACTGGGTGCTTTTTGTCGTGACACCAACACAACCACTTTACAGTGTGGGCTGGGTGCTTTTTGTCGTGACACAAACACAACCACTTTACAGTGTGGGCTGGGTACTTTTTGTCATGACACTAATACAACCACTTTACAGTGTGGGCTGGGTGCTTTTTGTCGTGACACCAACACAATCACTTTACAGTGTGGACTGGGTGCTTTTTGTCGTGACACCAACACAACCACTTTACAGTGTGGACTGGGTGCTTTTTGTCATGACACCTACATGACCACTTTACAGTGTGGGCTGGGTACTTTTTGTCATGACACTAATACAACCACTTTACAGTGTGGGCTGGGTGCTTTTTGTCATGACACCTACATGACCACCTTACAGTGTGGAATGGGTGCTTTTTGTCGTGACACCAACACAACCACTTTACAGTGTGGGCTGGGTGCTTTTTGTCGTGACACGAACACAACCACTTTACAGTGTGGACTGGGTGCTTTTTGTCGTGACACCAACACAACCACTTTACAGTGTGGGCTGGGTGCTTTCTGTCGTGACATCAACACAACCACTTTACAGTGTGGACTGGGTGGTTTTTGTCATGACACCTACATGACCACCTTACAGTGTGGGCTGGGTGCTTTCTGTCGTGACACCAACACAACCACTTTACAGTGTGGACTGGGTGCTTTTTGTCGTGACACCAACACAACCACTTTACAGTGTGGGCTGGGTGCTTTTTGTCGTGACACTTACATGACCACTTTACAGTGTGGGCTGGGTGCTTTTTGTCATGACACCAACACAACCACTTTACAGTGTGGACTGGGTGCTTTTTGTCGTGACACTAACACAACCACTTTACAGTGTGGGCTGGGTGCTTTTTGTTGTGACACCTACAGAACCACTTCACAGTGTGGGCTGGGTGCTTTTTGTCATGACACCAACACAACCACTTTACAGTGTGGACTGGGTGCTTTTTGTCGTGACACTAACACAACCACTTTACAGTGTGGACTGGGAGCTTTTTGTCGTGACACCAACACAACCACTTTACAGTGTGGGCTGGGTGCTTTTTGTCGTGACACCAACGCAACCACATTACAGTGTGGGCTGGGTGCTTTTTGTCGTGACACGAACACAACCACTTTACAGTGTGGACTGGGTGCTTTTTGTCGTGACACCAACACAACCACTTTACAGTGTGGGCTGGGTGCTTTCTGTCGTGACATCAACACAACCACTTTACAGTGTGGACTGGGTGCTTTTTGTCGTGACACTAACACAACCACTTTACAGTGTGGGCTGGGTGCTTTTTGTCGTGACACCAACACAAACACTTTACAGTGTGGGCTGGGTGCTTTTTGTCGTGACACCAACACAACCACTTTACAGTGTGGGCTGGGTGCTTTTTGTCATGACACCTACATGACCACCTTACAGTGTGGGCTGGGTGCCTTCTGTCGTGACACCAACACAACCACTTTACAGTGTGGGCTGGGTGCTTTTTGTCGTGACACCAACACAACCACTTTACAGTGTGGACTGGGTGCTTTTTGTCGTGACACCAACACAACAACTTTAGAGTGTGGACTGGGTGCTTTTTGTCGTGACACTTACATGACCACTTTACAGTGTAGGCTGGATGCTTTTTGTCGTGACACCAACACAACCACTTTACAGTGTGGACTGGGTGCTTTTTGTCGTGACACCAACACAACCACTTTACAGTGTGGACTGGGTGCTTTTTGTCATGACACCAACGCAACGACTTTGCAGTGTGGACTGGGAGCTTTTTGTCGTGACACCAACACAACCACTTTACAGTGTGGGCTGGGTGCTTTTTGTCATGACACCAACGCAACGACTTTGCAGTGTGGACTGGGAGCTTTTTGTTGTGACACCAACACAACCACTTCACAGTGTGGGCTGGGTGCTTTTTGTCATGACACCAACACAACCACTTTACAGTGTGGACTGGGTGCTTTTTGTCGTGACACTAACACAACCACTTTACAGTGTGGGCTGGGTGATTTTGTTGTGACACCTACACAACCACTTCACAGTGTGGGCTGGGTGCTTTTTGTCATGACACCAACACAACCACTTTACAGTGTGGACTGGGAGCTTTTTGACGTGACACCAACACAACCACTTCACAGTGTGGGCTGGGTGCTTTTTGTCATGACACCAAAACAACCACTTTACAGTGTGGACTGGGTGCTTTTTGTCGTGACACTAACACAACCACTTTACAGTGTGGACTGGGAGCTTTTTGTCGTGACACCAACACAACCACTTTACAGTGTGGGCTGGGTGCTTTTTGTCATGACACCAACGCAACCACTTTACAGTGTGGGCTGGGTGCTTTTTGTCGTGACACGAACACAACCACTTTACAGTGTGGACTGGGTGCTTTTTGTCGTGACACCAACACAACCACTTTACAGTGTGGACTGGGTGCTTTT
The DNA here is from genome assembly GCA_964016885.1 of Eledone cirrhosa. Classification (NCBI taxonomy): domain Eukaryota; kingdom Metazoa; phylum Mollusca; class Cephalopoda; order Octopoda; family Eledonidae; genus Eledone; species Eledone cirrhosa. Next base: position 94,417,819 of record OZ024744.1, read on the forward strand.
TGTCATGACACCAACGCAACGACTTTGCAGTGTGGACTGGGAGCTTTTTGTCGTGACACCAACACAACCACTTCACAGTGTGGGCTGGGTGCTTTTTGTCATGACACCAACACAACCACTTTACAGTGTGGACTGGGTGCTTTTTGTCGTGACACTAACACAACCACTTTACAGTGTGGGCTGGGTGCTTTTTGTCGTGACACCAACACAAACACTTTACAGTGTGGACTGGGTGCTTTTTGTCGTGACACCAACACAACCACTTTACAGTGTGGGCTGGGTGCTTTTTGTCGTGACACAAACACAACCACTTTACAGTGTGGGCTGGGTGCTTTTTGTCATGACACCTACATGACCACCTTACAGTGTGGGCTGGGTGCCTTCTGTCGTGACACCAACACAACCACTTTACAGTGTGGGCTGGGTGCTTTTTGTCGTGACACGAACACAATCACTATACAGTGTGGTCTGGGTGCTTTTTGTCGTGACACCAACACAACCACTTTACAGTGTGGACTGGGTGCTTTTTGTCATGACACCAACACAACGACTTTGCAGTGTGGACTGGGAGCTTTTGGTCGTGACACCAACACAACCACTTCACAGTGTGGGCTGGGTGCTTTTTGTTGTGACACCTACACAACCACTTCACAGTATGGGCTGGGTGCTTTTTGTCATGACACCAAAACAACCACTTTACAGTGTGGACTGGGAGCTTTTTGTCGTGACACCAACACAACCACTTCACAGTGTGGGCTGGGTGCTTTTTGTCATGACACCAACACAACCACTTTACAGTGTGGACTGGGTGCTTTTTGTCGTGACACTAACACAACCACTTTACAGTGTGGACTGGGAGCTTTTTGTCATGACACCAACACAACCGCTTTACTGTGTGGGCTGGGTGCTTTTTGTCGTGACACCAACGCAACCACTTTACAGTGTGGGCTGGGTGCTTTTTGTCGTGACACGAACACAACCACTTTACAGTGTGGACTGGGTGCTTTTTGTCGTGACACCAACACAACCACTTTACAGTGTGGGCTGGGTGCTTTATGTCATGACATCAACACAACCACTTTACAGTGTGGACTGGCTGCTTTTTGTCGTGACACTAACACAACCACTTTACAGTGTGGGCTGGGTGCTTTTTGTCGTGACACCAACACAACCACTTTACAGTGTGGACTGGGTGCTTTTTGTTGTGACACCAACACAACCACTTTACAGTGTGGACTGGGAGCTTTTTGTCGTGACACCAACACAACCACTTTACAGTGTGGGCTGGGTGCTTTTTGTTGTGACACCAACACAACCACTTTACAGTGTGGGCTGGGTACTTTTTGTCATGACACTAATACAACCACTTTACAGTGTGGGCTGGGTGCTTTTTGTCGTGACACCAACACAATCACTTTACAGTGTGGACTGGGTGCTTTTTGTCGTGACACCAACACAACCACTTTACAGTGTGGGCTGGGTGCTTTTTGTCGTGACACCAACACAAACACTTTACAGTGTGGGCTGGGTGCTTTTTGTCATTACACCTACATGACCACCTTACAGTGTGGAATGGGTGCTTTTTGTCGTGACACCAACACAACCACTTTACAGTGTGGGCTGGGTCCTTTTTGTCGTGACACGAACACAACCACTTTACAGTGTGGACTGGGTACTTTTTGTCGTGACACCAACACAACCACTTTACAGTGTGGGCTGGGTGCTTTCTGTCGTGACATCAACACAACCACTTTACAGTGTGGACTGGGTGGTTTTTGTCATGACACCTACATGACCACCTTACAGTGTGGGCTGGGTGCTTTCTGTCGTGACACCAACACAACCACTTTACAGTGTGGACTGGGTGCTTTTTGTCGTGACACCAACACAACCACTTTACAGTGTGGGCTGGGTGCTTTTTGTCGTGACACTTACATGACCACTTTACAGTGTGGGCTGGGTGCTTTTTGTCATGACACCAACACAACCACTTTACAGTGTGGACTGGGTGCTTTTTGTCGTGACACTAACACAACCACTTTACAGTGTGGGCTGGGCGCTTTTTGTTGTGACACCTACACAACCACTTCACAGTGTGGGCTGGGTGCTTTTTGTCATGACACCAACACAACCACTTTACAGTGTGGACTGGGAGCTTTTTGTCGTGACACCAACACAACCACTTCACAGTGTGGGCTGGGTGCTTTTTGTCATGACACCAACACAACCACTTTACAGTGTGGGCTGGGTGCTTTTTGTCGTGACACCAACACAACCACTTTACAGTGTGGGCTGGGTGCTTTTTGTCGTGACACAAACACAGCCACTTTACAGTGTGGACTGGGAGCTTTTTGTCGTGACACCAACACAACCACTTTACAGTGTGGGCTGGGTGCTTTTTGTCGTGACACCAACGCAACCACATTACAGTGTGGGCTGGGTGCTTTTTGTCGTGACACGAACACAACCACTTTACAGTGTGGACTGGGTGCTTTTTGTCGTGACACCAACACAACCACTTTACAGTGTGGGCTGGGTGCCTTCTGTCGTGACACCAACACAACCACTTTACTGTGTGGGCTGGGTGCTTTTTGTCGTGACACCAACACAACCACTTTACAGTGTGGACTGGGTGCTTTTTGTCGTGACACCAACACAACCACTTTAGAGTGTGGACTGGGTGCTTCTTGTCGTGACACTTACATGACCACTTTACAGTGTAGGCTGGATGCTTTTTGTCGTGACACCAACACAACCACTTCACAGTGTGGACTGGGTGCTTTTTGTCGTGACACCAACACAACCACTTCACAGTGTGGGCTGGGTGCTTTTTGTCATGACACCAACACAAGCACTTTAGAGTGTGGACTGGGAGCTTTTTGTCGTAACACCAACACAACCACTTCACAGTGTGGGCTGGGTGCTTTTTGTCATGACACCAAAACAACCACTTTACAGTGTGGACTGGGTGCTTTTTGTCGTGACACTAACACAACCACTTTACAGTGTGGACTGGGAGCTTTTTGTCATGACACCAACGCAACGACTTTGCAGTGTGGACTGGGTGCTTTTTGTCGTGACACCAACACAACCACTTTAGAGTGTGGACTGGGTGCTTCTTGTCGTGACACTTACATGACCACTTTACAGTGTAGGCTGGATGCTTTTTGTCGTGACACCAACACAACCACTTCACAGTGTGGACTGGGTGCTTTTTGTCGTGACACCAACACAACCACTTCACAGTGTGGGCTGGGTGCTTTTTGTCATGACACCAACACAAGCACTTTAGAGTGTGGACTGGGAGCTTTTTGTCGTAACACCAACACAACCACTTCACAGTGTGGGCTGGGTGCTTTTTGTCATGACACCAACACAACCACTTTACAGTGTGGACTGGGAGCTTTTTGTCGTGACACCAACACAACCACTTCACAGTGTGGGCTGGGTGCTTTTTGTCATGACACCAAAACAACCACTTTACAGTGTGGACTGGGTGCTTTTTGTCGTGACACTAACACAACCACTTTACAGTGTGGACTGGGAGCTTTTTGTCGTGACACCAACACAACCACTTTACAGTGTGGGCTGGGTGCTTTTTGTCATGACACCAACGCAACCACTTTACAGTGTGGGCTGGGTGCTTTTTTTCGTGACACGAACACAACCACTTTACAGTGTGGACTGGGTGCTTTTTGTCGTGACACCAACACAACCACTTTACAGTGTGGACTGGCTGCTTTTTGTCGTGACACTAACACAACCACTTTACAGTGTGGGCTGGTCACTTTTTGTTGTGACACCAACACAACCACTTTACAGTGTGGACTGGGTGCTTTTTGTCGTGACACCAACGCAACCACTTTACAGTGTGGGCTGGGTGCTTTTTGTCGTGACACGAACACAACCACTTTACAGTGTGGACTGGGTGCTTTTTGTCGTGACACCAACACAACCACTTTACAGTGTGGGCTGGGTGCTTTATGTCATGACATCAACACAACCACTTTACAGTGTGGACTGGCTGCTTTTTGTCGTGACACTAACACAACCACTTTACAGTGTGGGCTGGGTGCTTTTTGTCGTGACACCAACACAACCACTTTACAGTGTGGACTGGGTGCTTTTTGTTGTGACACCAACACAACCACTTTACAGTGTGGACTGGGAGCTTTTTGTCGTGACACCAACACAACCACTTTACAGTGTGGGCTGGGTGCTTTTTGTTGTGACACCAACACAACCACTTTACAGTGTGGGCTGGGTACTTTTTGTCATGACACTAATACAACCACTTTACAGTGTGGGCTGGGTGCTTTTTGTCGTGACACCAACACAATCACTTTACAGTGTGGACTGGGTGCTTTTTGTCGTGACACCAACACAACCACTTTAAAGTGTGGGCTGGGTGCTTTTTGTCGTGACACCAACACAAACACTTTACAGTGTGGGCTGGGTGCTTTTTGTCATTACACCTACATGACCACCTTACAGTGTGGAATGGGTGCTTTTTGTCGTGACACCAACACAACCACTTTACAGTGTGGGCTGGGTGCTTTTTGTCGTGACACGAACACAACCACTTTACAGTGTGGACTGGGTACTTTTTGTCGTGACACCAACACAACCACTTTACAGTGTGGGCTGGGTGCTTTCTGTCGTGACATCAACACAACCACTTTACAGTGTGGACTGGGTGGTTTTTGTCATGACACCTACATGACCACCTTACAGTGTGGGCTGGGTGCTTTCTGTCGTGACAACAACACAACCACTTTACAGTGTGGACTGGGTGCTTTTTGTCGTGACACCAACACAACCACTTTACAGTGTGGGCTGGGTGCTTTTTGTCGTGACACTTACATGACCACTTTACAGTGTGGGCTGGGTGCTTTTTGTCATGACACCAACACAACCACTTTACAGTGTGGACTGGGTGCTTTTTGTCGTGACACTAACACAACCACTTTACAGTGTGGGCTGGGCGCTTTTTGTTGTGACACCTACACAACCACTTCACAGTGTGGGCTGGGTGCTTTTTGTCATGACACCAACACAACCACTTTACAGTGTGGACTGGGAGCTTTTTGTCGTGACACCAACACAACCACTTCACAGTGTGGGCTGGGTGCTTTTTGTCATGACACCAACACAACCACTTTACAGTGTGGGCTGGGTGCTTTTTGTCGTGACACCAACACAACCACTTTACAGTGTGGGCTGGGTGCTTTTTGTCGTGACACAAACACAGCCACTTTACAGTGTGGACTGGGAGCTTTTTGTCGTGACACCAACACAACCACTTTACAGTGTGGGCTGGGTGCTTTTTGTCGTGACACCAACGCAACCACATTACAGTGTGGGCTGGGTGCTTTTTGTCGTGACACGAACACAACCACTTTACAGTGTGGACTGGGTGCTTTTTGTCGTGACACCAACACAACCACTTTACAGTGTGGGCTGGGTGCCTTCTGTCGTGACACCAACACAACCACTTTACTGTGTGGGCTGGGTGCTTTTTGTCGTGACACCAACACAACTACTTTACAGTGTGGACTGGGTGCTTTTTGTCGTGACACCAACACAACCACTTTAGAGTGTGGACTGGGTGCTTCTTGTCGTGACACTTACATGACCACTTTACAGTGTAGGCTGGATGCTTTTTGTCGTGACACCAACACAACCACTTCACAGTGTGGACTGGGTGCTTTTTGTCGTGACACCAACACAACCACTTCACAGTGTGGGCTGGGTGCTTTTTGTCATGACACCAACACAAGCACTTTAGAGTGTGGACTGGGAGCTTTTTGTCGTAACACCAACACAACCACTTCACAGTGTGGGCTGGGTGCTTTTTGTCATGACACCAACACAACCACTTTACAGTGTGGACTGGGTGCTTTTTGTCGTGACACTAACACAACCACTTTACAGTGTGGGCTGGGTGCTTTTTGTTGTGACACCTACACAACCACTTCACAGTGTGGGCTGGGTGCTTTTTGTCATGACACCAACACAACCACTTTACAGTGTGGACTGGGAGCTTTTTGTCGTGACACCAACACAACCACTTCACAGTGTGGGCTGGGTGCTTTTTGTCATGACACCAAAACAACCACTTTACAGTGTGGACTGGGTGCTTTTTGTCGTGACACTAACACAACCACTTTACAGTGTGGACTGGGAGCTTTTTGTCGTGACACCAACACAACCACTTTACAGTGTGGGCTGGGTGCTTTTTGTCATGACACCAACGCAACCACTTTACAGTGTGGGCTGGGTGCTTTTTTTCGTGACACGAACACAACCACTTTACAGTGTGGACTGGGTGCTTTTTGTCGTGACACCAACACAACCACTTTACAGTGTGGACTGGCTGCTTTTTGTCGTGACACTAACACAACCACTTTACAGTGTGGGCTGGTCACTTTTTGTTGTGACACCAACACAACCACTTTACAGTGTGGACTGGGTGCTTTTTGTCGTGACACCAACACAACCACTTTACAGTGTGGGCTGGGTGCTTTTTGTCGTGACACCAACACAACCACTTTACAGTGTGGACTGGGTGCTTTTTGTCGTGACACTAACACAACCACTTTACAGTGTGGACTGGGAGCTTTTTGTCGTGACACCAACACAACCACTTTACAGTGTGGGCTGGGTGCTTTTTGTCATGACACCAACGCAACCACTTTACAGTGTGGGCTGGGTGCTTTTTTTCGTGACACGAACACAACCACTTTACAGTGTGGACTGGGTGCTTTTTGTCGTGACACCAACACAACCACTTTACAGTGTGGACTGGCTGCTTTTTGTCGTGACACTAACACAACCACTTTACAGTGTGGGCTGGTCACTTTTTGTTGTGACACCAACACAACCACTTTACAGTGTGGACTGGGTGCTTTTTGTCGTGACACCAACGCAACCACTTTACAGTGTGGGCTGGGTGCTTTTTGTCGTGACACGAACACAACCACTTTACAGTGTGGACTGGGTGCTTTTTGTCGTGACACCAACACAACCACTTTACAGTGTGGGCTGGGTGCTTTATGTCATGACATCAACACAACCACTTTACAGTGTGGACTGGCTGCTTTTTGTCGTGACACTAACACAACCACTTTACAGTGTGGGCTGGGTGCTTTTTGTCGTGACACCAACACAACCACTTTACAGTGTGGACTGGGTGCTTTTTGTTGTGACACCAACACAACCACTTTACAGTGTGGACTGGGAGCTTTTTGTCGTGACACCAACACAACCACTTTACAGTGTGGGCTGGGTGCTTTTTGTTGTGACACCAACACAACCACTTTACAGTGTGGGCTGGGTACTTTTTGTCATGACACTAATACAACCACTTTACAGTGTGGGCTGGGTGCTTTTTGTCGTGACACCAACACAATCACTTTACAGTGTGGACTGGGTGCTTTTTGTCGTGACACCAACACAACCACTTTACAGTGTGGGCTGGGTGCTTTTTGTCGTGACACCAACACAAACACTTTACAGTGTGGGCTGGGTGCTTTTTGTCATTACACCTACATGACCACCTTACAGTGTGGAATGGGTGCTTTTTGTCGTGACACCAACACAACCACTTTACAGTGTGGGCTGGGTGCTTTTTGTCGTGACACGAACACAACCACTTTACAGTGTGGACTGGGTACTTTTTGTCGTGACACCAACACAACCACTTTACAGTGTGGGCTGGGTGCTTTCTGTCGTGACATCAACACAACCACTTTACAGTGTGGACTGGGTGGTTTTTGTCATGACACCTACATGACCACCTTACAGTGTGGGCTGGGTGCTTTCTGTCGTGACAACAACACAACCACTTTACAGTGTGGACTGGGTGCTTTTTGTCGTGACACCAACACAACCACTTTACAGTGTGGGCTGGGTGCTTTTTGTCGTGACACTTACATGACCACTTTACAGTGTGGGCTGGGTGCTTTTTGTCATGACACCAACACAACCACTTTACAGTGTGGACTGGGTGCTTTTTGTCGTGACACTAACACAACCACTTTACAGTGTGGGCTGGGCGCTTTTTGTTGTGACACCTACACAACCACTTCACAGTGTGGGCTGGGTGCTTTTTGTCATGACACCAACACAACCACTTTACAGTGTGGACTGGGAGCTTTTTGTCGTGACACCAACACAACCACTTCACAGTGTGGGCTGGGTGCTTTTTGTCATGACACCAACACAACCACTTTACAGTGTGGGCTGGGTGCTTTTTGTCGTGACACCAACACAACCACTTTACAGTGTGGGCTGGGTGCTTTTTGTCGTGACACAAACACAGCCACTTTACAGTGTGGACTGGGAGCTTTTTGTCGTGACACCAACACAACCACTTTACAGTGTGGGCTGGGTGCTTTTTGTCGTGACACCAACGCAACCACATTACAGTGTGGGCTGGGTGCTTTTTGTCGTGACACGAACACAACCACTTTACAGTGTGGACTGGGTGCTTTTTGTCGTGACACCAACACAACCACTTTACAGTGTGGGCTGGGTGCCTTCTGTCGTGACACCAACACAACCACTTTACTGTGTGGGCTGGGTGCTTTTTGTCGTGACACCAACACAACCACTTTACAGTGTGGACTGGGTGCTTTTTGTCGTGACACCAACACAACCACTTTAGAGTGTGGACTGGGTGCTTCTTGTCGTGACACTTACATGACCACTTTACAGTGTAGGCTGGATGCTTTTTGTCGTGACACCAACACAACCACTTCACAGTGTGGACTGGGTGCTTTTTGTCGTGACACCAACACAACCACTTCACAGTGTGGGCTGGGTGCTTTTTGTCATGACACCAACACAAGCACTTTAGAGTGTGGACTGGGAGCTTTTTGTCGTAACACCAACACAACCACTTCACAGTGTGGGCTGGGTGCTTTTTGTCATGACACCAACACAACCACTTTACAGTGTGGACTGGGTGCTTTTTGTCGTGACACTAACACAACCACTTTACAGTGTGGGCTGGGTGCTTTTTGTTGTGACACCTACACAACCACTTCACAGTGTGGGCTGGGTGCTTTTTGTCATGACACCAACACAACCACTTTACAGTGTGGACTGGGAGCTTTTTGTCGTGACACCAACACAACCACTTCACAGTGTGGGCTGGGTGCTTTTTGTCATGACACCAAAACAACCACTTTACAGTGTGGACTGGGTGCTTTTTGTCGTGACACTAACACAACCACTTTACAGTGTGGACTGGGAGCTTTTTGTCGTGACACCAACACAACCACTTTACAGTGTGGGCTGGGTGCTTTTTGTCATGACACCAACGCAACCACTTTACAGTGTGGGCTGGGTGCTTTTTTTCGTGACACGAACACAACCACTTTACAGTGTGGACTGGGTGCTTTTTGTCGTGACACCAACACAACCACTTTACAGTGTGGACTGGCTGCTTTTTGTCGTGACACTAACACAACCACTTTACAGTGTGGGCTGGTCACTTTTTGTTGTGACACCAACACAACCACTTTACAGTGTGGACTGGGTGCTTTTTGTCGTGACACCAACACAACCACTTTACAGTGTGGGCTGGGTGCTTTTTGTCGTGACACCAACACAACCACTTTACAGTGTGGGCTGGGTGCTTTTTGTCATGACACCAAAACAACCACTTTACAGTGTGGACTGGGTGCTTTTTGTCGTGACACTAACACAACCACTTTACAGTGTGGACTGGGTGCTTTTTGTCATGACACTAATACAACCACTTTACAGTGTGGGCTGGGTACTTTTTGTCATGACACTAATACAACCACTTTACAGTGTGGGCTGGGTGCTTTTTGTCATGACACCTACATGACCACCTTACAGTGTGGAATGGGTGCTTTTTGTCGTGACACCAACACAACCACCTTACAGTGTGGGCTGGGTGCTTTTTGTCGTGACACCAACGCAACCACTTTACAGCGTGGGCTTGGTGCTTTTTGTCGCGACACCAACACAACCACTTTACAGTGTGGACTGGGTGCTTTTTGTTGTGACACCTACACAACCACTTCACAGTGTGGGCTGGGTGCTTTTTGTCATGACACCAACACAACCACTTTACAGTGTGGACTGGGAGCTTTTTGTCGTGACACTAACACAACCACTTTACAGTGTGGGCTGGGTGCTTTTTGTTGTGACACCTACAGAACCACTTCACAGTGTGGGCTGGGTGCTTTTTGTCATGACACCAACACAACCACTTTACAGTGTGGACTGGGAGCTTTTTGTCGTGACACCAACACAACCACTTCACAGTGTGGGCTGGGTGCTTTTTGTCATGACACCAACACAACCACTTTACAGTGTGGACTGGGTGCTTTTTGTCGTGACACTAACACAACCACTTTACAGTGTGGACTGGGAGCTTTTTGTCGTGACACCAACACAACCACTTTACAGTGTGGGCTGGGTGCTTTTTGTCGTGACACGAACACAACCACTTTACAGTGTGGACTGGGTGCTTTTTGTCGTGACACCAACACAACCACTTTACAGTGTGGGCTGGGTGCCTTCTGTCGTGACATCAACACAACCACTTTACAGTGTGGACTGGGTGCTTTTTGTCGTGACACTAACACAACCACTTTACAGTGTGGGCTGGGTGCTTTTTGTCGTGACACCAACACAAACACTTTACAGTGTGGACTGGGTGCTTTTTGTCGTGACACCAACACAACCACTTTACAGTGTGGGCTGGGTGCTTTTTGTCGTGACACAAACACAACCACTTTACAGTGTGGGCTGGGTGCTTTTTGTCATGACACCTACATGACCACCTTACAGTGTGGGCTGGGTGCCTTCTGTCGTGACACCAACACAACCACTTTACAGTGTGGACTGGGTGCTTTTTGTCGTGACACTTACATGACCACTTTACAGTGTGGGCTGGGTGCTTTTTGTCATGACACCAACACAACCACTTTACAGTGTGGACTGGGTGCTTTTTGTCGTGACACTAACACAACCACTTTACAGTGTGGGCTGGGCGCTTTTTGTTGTGACACCTACACAACCACTTCACAGTGTGGGCTGGGTGCTTTTTGTCATGACACCAACACAACCACTTTACAGTGTGGACTGGGAGCTTTTTGTCGTGACACCAACACAACCACTTCACAGTGTGGGCTGGGTGCTTTTTGTCATGACACCAACACAACCACTTTACAGTGTGGGCTGGGTGCTTTTTGTCGTGACACCAACACAACCACTTTACAGTGTGGGCTGGGTGCTTTTTGTCGTGACACAAACACAGCCACTTTACAGTGTGGACTGGGAGCTTTTTGTCGTGACACCAACACAACCACTTTACAGTGTGGGCTGGGTGCTTTTTGTCGTGACACCAACGCAACCACATTACAGTGTGGGCTGGGTGCTTTTTGTCGTGACACGAACACAACCACTTTACAGTGTGGACTGGGTGCTTTTTGTCGTGACACCAACACAACCACTTTACAGTGTGGGCTGGGTGCTTTCTGTCGTGACATCAACACAACCACTTTACAGTGTGGACTGGGTGCTTTTTGTCGTGACACTAACACAACCACTTTACAGTGTGGGCTGGGTGCTTTTTGTCGTGACACCAACACAAACACTTTACAGTGTGGACTGGGTGCTTTTTGTCGTGACACCAACACAACCACTTTACAGTGTGGGCTGGGTGCTTTTTGTCGTGACACAAACACAACCACTTTACAGTGTGGGCTGGGTGCTTTTTGTCATGACACCTACATGACCACCTTACAGTGTGGGCTGGGTGCCTTCTGTCGTGACACCAACACAACCACTTTACAGTGTGGGCTGGGTGCTTTTTGTCGTGACACCAACACAACCACTTTACAGTGTGGACTGGGTGCTTTTTGTCGTGACACCAACACAACCACTTTAGAGTGTGGACTGGGTGCTTTTTGTCGTGACACTTACATGACCACTTTACAGTGTAGGCTGGATGCTTTTTGTCGTGACACCAACACAACCACTTCACAGTGTGGACTGGGTGCTTTTTGTCGTGACACCAACACAACCACTTCACAGTGTGGACTGGGTGCTTTTTGTCGTGACACCAACACATCCACTTCACAGTGTGGGCTGGGTGCTTTTTGTCATGACACCAACACAACCACTTTACAGTGTGGACTGGGTGCTTTTTGTCGTGACACTAACACAACCACTTTACAGTGTGGGCTGGGTGCTTTTTGTTGTGACACCTACACAACCACTTCACAGTGTGGGCTGGGTGCTTTTTGTCATGACACCAACACAACCACTTTACAGTGTGGACTGGGAGCTTTTTGTCGTGACACCAACACAACCACTTCACAGTGTGGGCTGGGTGCTTTTTGTCATGACACCAAAACAACCACTTTACAGTGTGGACTGGGTGCTTTTTGTCGTGACACTAACACAAACACTTTACAGTGTGGACTGGGAGCTTTTTGTCGTGACACCAACACAACCACTTTACAGTGTGGGCTGGGTGCTTTTTGTCATGACACCAACGCAACCACTTTACAGTGTGGGCTGGGTGCTTTTTTTCGTGACACGAACACAACCACTTTACAGTGTGGACTGGGTGCTTTTTGTCGTGACACCAACACAACCACTTTACAGTGTGGACTGGCTGCTTTTTGTCGTGACACTAACACAACCACTTTACAGTGTGGGCTGGTCACTTTTTGTTGTGACACCAACACAACCACTTTACAGTGTGGGCTGGGTGCTTTTTGTCGTGACACCAATGCAACCACATTACAGTGTGGGCTGGGTGCTTTTTGTCGTGACACCAACACAACCACTTTACAGTGTGGGCTGGGTGCTTTTTGTCGTGACACCAACACAACCACTTTACAGTGTGGACTGGGTGCTTTTTGTCATGACACTAATACAACCACTTTACAGTGTGGGCTGGGTACTTTTTGTCATGACACTAATTCAACCACTTTACAGTGTGGGCTGGGTGCTTTTTGTCATGACACCTACATGACCACCTTACAGTGTGGAATGGGTGCTTTTTGTCGTGACACCTACACAACCACCTTACAGTGTGGGCTGGGTGCTTTTTGTCGTGACACCAACGCAACCACTTTACAGCGTGGGCTTGGTGCTTTTTGTCGCGACACCAACACAACCACTTTACAGTGTGGACTGGGTGCTTTTTGTTGTGACACCTACTCAACCACTTCACAGTGTGGGCTGGGTGCTTTTTGTCATGACACCAACACAACCACTTTACAGTGTGGACTGGGAGCTTTTTGTCGTGACACTAACACAACCACTTTACAGTGTGGGCTGGGTGCTTTTTGTCATGACACCTACATGACCACCTTACAGTGTGGGCTGGGTGCTTTCTGTCGTGACACCAACACAACCACTTTACAGTGTGGACTGGGTGCTTTTTGTCGTGACACCAACACAACCACTTTAGAGTGTGGACTGGGTGCTTTTTGTCGTGACACTTACATGACCACTTTACAGTGTAGGCTGGATGCTTTTTGTCGTGACACCAACACAACCACTTCACAGTGTGGACTGGGTGCTTTTTGTCGTGACACCAACACAACCACTTCACAGTGTGGGCTGGGTGCTTTTTGTCATGACACCAACACAACCACTTTAGAGTGTGGACTGGGAGCTTTTTGTCGTGACACCAACACATCCACTTCACAGTGTGGGCTGGGTGCTTTTTGTCATGACACCAACACAACCACTTTACAGTGTGGACTGGGTGCTTTTTGTCGTGACACTAACACAACCACTTTACAGTGTGGGCTGGGTGCTTTTTGTTGTGACACCTACACAACCACTTCACAGTGTGGGCTGGGTGCTTTTTGTCATGACACCAACACAACCACTTTACAGTGTGGACTGGGAGCTTTTTGTCGTGACACCAACACAACCACTTCACAGTGTGGGCTGGGTGCTTTTTGTCATGACACCAAAACAACCACTTTACAGTGTGGACTGGGTGCTTTTTGTCGTGACACTAACACAAACACTTTACAGTGTGGACTGGGAGCTTTTTGTCGTGACACCAACACAACCACTTTACAGTGTGGGCTGGGTGCTTTTTGTCATGACACCAACGCAACCACTTTACAGTGTGGGCTGGGTGCTTTTTTTCGTGACACGAACACAACCACTTTACAGTGTGGACTGGGTGCTTTTTGTCGTGACACCAACACAACCACTTTACAGTGTGGACTGGCTGCTTTTTGTCGTGACACTAACACAACCACTTTACAGTGTGGGCTGGTCACTTTTTGTTGTGACACCAACACAACCACTTTACAGTGTGGGCTGGGTGCTTTTTGTCGTGACACCAATGCAACCACATTACAGTGTGGGCTGGGTGCTTTTTGTCGTGACACCAACACAACCACTTTACAGTGTGGGCTGGGTGCTTTTTGTCGTGACACCAACACAACCACTTTACAGTGTGGACTGGGTGCTTTTTGTCATGACACTAATACAACCACTTTACAGTGTGGGCTGGGTACTTTTTGTCATGACACTAATTCAACCACTTTACAGTGTGGGCTGGGTGCTTTTTGTCATGACACCTACATGACCACCTTACAGTGTGGAATGGGTGCTTTTTGTCGTGACACCTACACAACCACCTTACAGTGTGGGCTGGGTGCTTTTTGTCGTGACACCAACGCAACCACTTTACAGCGTGGGCTTGGTGCTTTTTGTCGCGACACCAACACAACCACTTTACAGTGTGGACTGGGTGCTTTTTGTTGTGACACCTACTCAACCACTTCACAGTGTGGGCTGGGTGCTTTTTGTCATGACACCAACACAACCACTTTACAGTGTGGACTGGGAGCTTTTTGTCGTGACACTAACACAACCACTTTACAGTGTGGGCTGGGTGCTTTTTGTCATGACACCTACATGACCACCTTACAGTGTGGGCTGGGTGCTTTCTGTCGTGACACCAACACAACCACTTTACAGTGTGGACTGGGTGCTTTTTGTCGTGACACCAACACAACCACTTTACAGTGTGGGCTGGGTGCTTTTTGTCGTGACACTTACATGACCACTTTACAGTGTGGGCTGGGTGCTTTTTGTCATGACACCAACACAACCACTTTACAGTGTGGACTGGGTGCTTTTTGTCGTGACACTAACACAACCACTTTACAGTGTGGGCTGGGCGCTTTTTGTTGTGACACCTACACAACCACTTCACAGTGTGGGCTGGGTGCTTTTTGTCATGACACCAACACAACCACTTTACAGTGTGGACTGGGAGCTTTTTGTCGTGACACCAACACAACCACTTCACAGTGTGGGCTGGGTGCTTTTTGTCATGACACCAACACAACCACTTTACAGTGTGGGCTGGGTGCTTTTTGTCGTGACACCAACACAACCACTTTACAGTGTGGGCTGGGTGCTTTTTGTCGTGACACAAACACAGCCACTTTACAGTGTGGACTGGGAGCTTTTTGTCGTGACACCAACACAACCACTTTACAGTGTGGGCTGGGTGCTTTTTGTCGTGACACCAACGCAACCACATTACAGTGTGGGCTGGGTGCTTTTTGTCGTGACACGAACACAACCACTTTACAGTGTGGACTGGGTGCTTTTTGTCGTGACACCAACACAACCACTTTACAGTGTGGGCTGGGTGCTTTCTGTCGTGACATCAACACAACCACTTTACAGTGTGGACTGGGTGCTTTTTGTCGTGACACTAACACAACCACTTTACAGTGTGGGCTGGGTGCTTTTTGTCGTGACACCAACACAAACACTTTACAGTGTGGACTGGGTGCTTTTTGTCGTGACACCAACACAACCACTTTACAGTGTGGGCTGGGTGCTTTTTGTCGTGACACAAACACAACCACTTTACAGTGTGGGCTGGGTGCTTTTTGTCATGACACCTACATGACCACCTTACAGTGTGGGCTGGGTGCCTTCTGTCGTGACACCAACACAACCACTTTACAGTGTGGGCTGGGTGCTTTTTGTCGTGACACCAACACAACCACTTTACAGTGTGGACTGGGTGCTTTTTGTCGTGACACCAACACAACCACTTTAGAGTGTGGACTGGGTGCTTCTTGTCGTGACACTTACATGACCACTTTACAGTGTAGGCTGGATGCTTTTTGTCGTGACACCAACACAACCACTTCACAGTGTGGACTGGGTGCTTTTTGTCGTGACACCAACACAACCACTTCACAGTGTGGGCTGGGTGCTTTTTGTCATGACACCAACACAACCACTTTAGAGTGTGGACTGGGAGCTTTTTGTCGTGACACCAACACAACCACTTCACAGTGTGGGCTGGGTGCTTTTTGTCATGACACCAACACAACCACTTTACAGTGTGGACTGGGTGCTTTTTGTCGTGACACTAACACAACCACTTTACAGTGTGGGCTGGGTGCTTTTTGTAGTGACACCTACACAACCACTTCACAGTGTGGGCTGGGTGCTTTTTGTCATGACACCAACACAACCACTTTACAGTGTGGACTGGGAGCTTTTTGTCGTGACACCAACACAACCACTTCACAGTGTGGGCTGGGTGCTTTTTGTCATGACACCAAAACAACCACTTTACAGTGTGGACTGGGTGCTTTTTGTCGTGACACTAACACAACCACTTTACAGTGTGGACTGGGAGCTTTTTGTCGTGACACCAACACAACCACTTTACAGTGTGGGCTGGGTGCTTTTTGTCATGACACCAACGCAACCACTTTACAGTGTGGGCTGGGTGCTTTTTTTCGTGACACGAACACAACCACTTTACAGTGTGGACTGGGTGCTTTTTGTCGTGACACCAACACAACCACTTTACAGTGTGGACTGGCTGCTTTTTGTCGTGACACTAACACAACCACTTTACAGTGTGGGCTGGTCACTTTTTGTTGTGACACCAACACAACCACTTTACAGTGTGGACTGGGTGTTTTTGTCGTGACACCAACACAACCACTTTACAGTGTGGGCTGGGTGCTTTTTGTCGTGACACCAACACAACCACTTTACAGTGTGGGCTGGGTGCTTTTTGTCATGACACCAAAACAACCACTTTACAGTGTGGACTGGGTGCTTTTTGTCGTGACACTAACACAACCACTTTACAGTGTGGACTGGGTGCTTTTTGTCATGACACTAATACAACCACTTTACAGTGTGGGCTGGGTACTTTTTGTCATGACACTAATACAACCACTTTACAGTGTGGGCTGGGTGCTTTTTGTCATGACACCTACATGACCACCTTACAGTGTGGAATGGGTGCTTTTTGTCGTGACACTAACACAACCACTTTACAGTGTGGGCTGGGTGCTTTTTGTTGTGACACCTACACAACCACTTCACAGTGTGGGCTGGGTGCTTTTTGTCATGACACCAACACAACCACTTTACAGTGTGGACTGGGTGCTTTTTGTTGTGACACCAACACAACCACTTCACAGTGTGGGCTGGGTGCTTTTTGTCATGACACCAACACAACCACTTTACAGTGTGGACTGGGAGCTTTTTGTCGTGACACTAACACAACCACTTTACAGTGTGGGCTGGGTGCTTTTTGTTGTGACACCTACAGAACCACTTCACAGTGTGGGCTGGGTGCTTTTTGTCATGACACCAACACAACCACTTTACAGTGTGGACTGGGAGCTTTTTGTCGTGACACCAACACAACCACTTCACAGTGTGGGCTGGGTGCTTTTTGTCATGACACCAACACAACCACTTTACAGTGTGGACTGGGTGCTTTTTGTCGTGACACTAACACAACCACTTTACAGTGTGGACTGGGAGCTTTTTGTCGTGACACCAACACAACCACTTTACAGTGTGGGCTGGGTGCTTTTTGTCGTGACACCAATGCAACCACATTACAGTGTGGGCTGGGTGCTTTTTGTCGTGACACCAACACAACCACTTTACAGTGTGGGCTGGGTGCTTTTTGTCGTGACACCAACACAACCACTTTACAGTGTGGACTGGGTGCTTTTTGTCGTGACACTAATACAACCACTTTACAGTGTGGGCTGGGTACTTTTTGTCATGACATCAACACAACCACTTTACAGTGTGGACTGGGTGCTTTTTGTCGTGACACTAACACAACCACTTTACAGTGTGGGCTGGGTGCTTTTTGTCGTGACACCAACACAAACACTTTACAGTGTGGACTGGGTGCTTTTTGTCGTGACACCAACACAACCACTTTACAGTGTGGGCTGGGTGCTTTTTGTCGTGACACAAACACAACCACTTTACAGTGTGGGCTGGGTGCTTTTTGTCATGACACCTACATGACCACCTTACAGTGTGGGCTGGGTGCCTTCTGTCGTGACACCAACACAACCACTTTACAGTGTGGGCTGGGTGCTTTTTGTCGTGACACCAACACAATCACTTTACAGTGTGGACTGGGTGCTTTTTGTAGTGACACTTACATGACCACTTTACAGTGTGGGCTGGGTGCTTTTTGTCGTGACACCAACACAACCACCTTACAGTGTGGGCTGGGCGCTTTTTGTTGTGACACCTACACAACCACTTCACAGTGTGGGCTGGGTGCTTTTTGTCATGACACCAACACAACCACTTTACAGTGTGGACTGGGAGCTTTTTGTCGTGACACCAACACAACCACTTCACAGTGTGGGCTGGGTGCTTTCTGTCATGACACCAACACAACCACTTTACAGTGTGGGCTGGGTGCTTTTTGTCGTGACACCAACACAACCACTTTACAGTGTGGGCTGGGTGCCTTCTGTCGTGACACCAACACAACCACTTTACAGTGTGGGCTGGGTGCTTTTTGTCGTGACACCAACACAACCACTTTACAGTGTGGACTGGCTGCTTTTTGTCGTGACACTAACACAACCACTTTACAGTGTGGGCTGGTCACTTTTTGTTGTGACACCAACACAACCACTTTACAGTGTGGACTGGGTGTTTTTGTCGTGACACCAACACAACCACTTTACAGTGTGGGCTGGGTGCTTTTTGTCGTGACACCAACACAACCACTTTACAGTGTGGGCTGGGTGCTTTTTGTCATGACACCAAAACAACCACTTTACAGTGTGGACTGGGTGCTTTTTGTCGTGACACTAACACAACCACTTTACAGTGTGGACTGGGTGCTTTTTGTCATGACACTAATACAACCACTTTACAGTGTGGGCTGGGTACTTTTTGTCATGACACTAATACAACCACTTTACAGTGTGGGCTGGGTGCTTTTTGTCATGACACCTACATGACCACCTTACAGTGTGGAATGGGTGCTTTTTGTCGTGACACCAACACAACCACCTTACAGTGTAGGCTGGGTGCTTTTTGTCGTGACACCAACGCAACCACTTTACAGCGTGGGCTTGGTGCTTTTTGTCGCGACACCAACACAACCACTTTACAGTGTGGACTGGGTGCTTTTTGTTGTGACACCTACACAACCACTTCAGAGTGTGGGCTGGGTGCTTTTTGTCATGACACCAACACAACCACTTTACAGTGTGGACTGGGAGCTTTTTGTCGTGACACTAACACAACCACTTTACAGTGTGGGCTGGGTGCTTTTTGTTGTGACACCTACAGAACCACTTCACAGTGTGGGCTGGGTGCTTTTTGTCATGACACCAACACAACCACTTTACAGTGTGGACTGGGAGCTTTTTGTCGTGACACCAACACAACCACTTCACACTGTGGGCTGGGTGCCTTCTGTCGTGACATCAACACAACCACTTTACAGTGTGGACTGGGTGCTTTTTGTCGTGACACTAACACAACCACTTTACAGTGTGGGCTGGGTGCTTTTTGTCGTGACACCAACACAAACACTTTACAGTGTGGACTGGGTGCTTTTTGTCGTGACACCAACACAACCACTTTACAGTGTGGGCTGGGTGCTTTTTGTCGTGACACAAACACAACCACTTTACAGTGTGGGCTGGGTGCTTTTTGTCATGACACCTACATGACCACCTTACAGTGTGGGCTGGGTGCCTTCTGTCGTGACACCAACACAACCACTTTACAGTGTGGGCTGGGTGCTTTTTGTCGTGACACCAACACAACCACTTTACAGTGTGGGCTGGGTGCTTTTTGTCGTGACACCAACACAACCACTTTACAGTGTGGGCTGGGTGCTTTTTGTCGTGACACAAACACAACCACTTTACAGTGTGGGCTGGGTGCTTTTTGTCATGACACCTACATGACCACCTTACAGTGTGGGCTGGGTGCCTTCTGTCGTGACACCAACACAACCACTTTACAGTGTGGGCTGGGTGCTTTTTGTCGTGACACCAACACAATCACTTTACAGTGTGGACTGGGTGCTTTTTGTAGTGACACTTACATGACCACTTTACAGTGTGGGCTGGGTGCTTTTTGTCATGACACCAACACAACCACTTTACAGTGTGGACTGGGTGCTTTTTGTCGTGACACTAACACAACCACCTTACAGTGTGGGCTGGGCGCTTTTTGTTGTGACACCTACACAACCACTTCACAGTGTGGGCTGGGTGCTTTTTGTCATGACACCAACACAACCACTTTACAGTGTGGACTGGGAGCTTTTTGTCGTGACACCAACACAACCACTTCACAGTGTGGGCTGGGTGCTTTTTGTCATGACACCAACACAACCACTTTACAGTGTGGGCTGGGTGCTTTTTGTCGTGACACCAACACAACCACTTTACAGTGTGGGCTGGGTGCTTTTTGTCATGACACAAACACAGCCACTTTACAGTGTGGACTGGGAGCTTTTTGTCGTGACACCAACACAACCACTTTACAGTGTGGGCTGGGTGCTTTTTGTCGTGACACCAACGCAACCACATTACAGTGTGGGCTGGGTGCTTTTTGTCGTGACACGAACACAACCACTTTACAGTGTGGACTGGGTGCTTTTTGTCGTGACACCAACACAACCACTTTACAGTGTGGGCTGGGTGCTTTCTGTCGTGACATCAACACAACCACTTTACAGTGTGGACTGGGTGCTTTTTGTCGTGACACTAACACAACCACTTTACAGTGTTGGCTGGGTGCTTTTTGTCGTGACACCAACACAAACACTTTACAGTGTGGACTGGGTGCTTTTTGTCGTGACACCAAAACAACCACTTTACAGTGTGGGCTGGGTGCTTTTTGTCGTGACACAAACACAACCACTTTACAGTGTGGGCTGGGTGCTTTTTGTCATGACACCTACATGACCACCTTACAGTGTGGGCTGGGTGCCTTCTGTCGTGACACCAACACAACCACTTTACAGTGTGGGCTGGGTGCTTTTTGTCGTGACACCAACACAACCACTTTACAGTGTGGACTGGGTGCTTTTTGTCGTGACACCAACACAACCACTTTAGAGTGTGGACTGGGTGCTTTTTGTCGTGACACTTACATGACCACTTTACAGTGTAGGCTGGATGCTTTTTGTTGTGACACCAACACAACCACTTCACAGTGTGGACTGGGTGCTTTTTGTCGTGACACCAACACAACCACTTCACAGTGTGGGCTGGGTGCTTTTTGTCATGACACCAACACAACCACTTTAGAGTGTGGACTGGGAGCTTTTTGTCGTGACACCAACACATCCACTTCACAGTGTGGGCTGGGTGCTTTTTGTCATGACACCAACACAACCACTTTACAGTGTGGACTGGGTGCTTTTTGTCGTGACACTAACACAACCACTTTACAGTGTGGGCTGGGTGCTTTTTGTTGTGACACCTACACAACCACTTCACAGTGTGGGCTGGGTGCTTTTTGTCATGACACCAACACAACCACTTTACAGTGTGGACTGGGAGCTTTTTGTCGTGACACCAACACAACCACTTCACAGTGTGGGCTGGGTGCTTTTTGTCATGACACCAAAACAACCACTTTACAGTGTGGACTGGGTGCTTTTTGTCGTGACACTAACACAAACACTTTACAGTGTGGACTGGGAGCTTTTTGTCGTGACACCAACACAACCACTTTACAGTGTGGGCTGGGTGCTTTTTGTCATGACACCAACGCAACCACTTTACAGTGTGGGCTGGGTGCTTTTTTTCGTGACACGAACACAACCACTTTACAGTGTGGACTGGGTGCTTTTTGTCGTGACACGAACACAACCACTTTACAGTGTGGACTGGCTGCTTTTTGTCGTGACACTAACACAACCACTTTACAGTGTGGGCTGGTCACTTTTTGTTGTGACACCAACACAACCACTTTACAGTGTGGACTGGGTGCTTTTTGTCGTGACACCAACACAACCACTTTACAGTGTGGGCTGGGTGCTTTTTGTCGTGACACCAACACAACCACTTTACAGTGTGGGCTGGGTGCTTTTTGTCGTGACACCAACACAACCACTTTACAGTGTGGACTGGGTGCTTTTTGTCATGACACTAATACAACCACTTTACAGTGTGGGCTGGGTACTTTTTGTCATGACACTAATACAACCACTTTACAGTGTGGGCTGGGTGCTTTTTGTCATGACACCTACATGACCACCTTACAGTGTGGAATGGGTGCTTTTTGTCGTGACACCAACACAACCACCTTACAGTGTGGGCTGGGTGCTTTTTGTCGTGACACCAACGCAACCACTTTACAGCGTGGGCTTGGTGCTTTTTGTCGCGACACCAACACAACCACTTTACAGTGTGGACTGGGTGCTTTTTGTTGTGACACATACACAACCACTTCACAGTGTGGGCTGGGTGCTTTTTGTCATGACACCAACACAACCACTTTACAGTGTGGACTGGGAGCTTTTTGTCGTGACACTAACACAACCACTTTACAGTGTGGGCTGGGTGCTTTTTGTTGTGACACCTACAGAACCACTTCACAGTGTGGGCTGGGTGCTTTTTGTCATGACACCAACACAACCACTTTACAGTGTGGACTGGGAGCTTTTTGTCGTGACACCAACACAACCACTTCACAGTGTGGGCTGGGTGCTTTTTGTCATGACACCAACACAACCACTTTACAGTGTGGACTGGGTGCTTTTTGTCGTGACACTAACACAACCACTTTACAGTGTGGACTGGGAGCTTTTTGTCGTGACACCAACACAACCACTTCACAGTGTGGGCTGGGTGCTTTTTGTCGTGACACCAACGCAACCACATTACAGTGTGGGCTGGGTGCTTTTTGTCGTGACACGAACACAACCACTTTACAGTGTGGACTGGGTGCTTTTTGTCGTGACACCAACACAACCACTTTACAGTGTGGGCTGGGTGCCTTCTGTCGTGACATCAACACAACCACTTTACAGTGTGGACTGGGTGCTTTTTGTCGTGACACTAACACAACCACTTTACAGTGTGGGCTGGGTGCTTTTTGTCGTGACACCAACGCAACCACTTTACAGCGTGGGCTTGGTGCTTTTTGTCGTGACACCAACACAACCACTTTACAGTGTGGACTGGGTGCTTTTTGTTGTGACACATACACAACCACTTCACAGTGTGGGCTGGGTGCTTTTTGTCATGACACCAACACAACCACTTTACAGTGTGGACTGGGAGCTTTTTGTCGTGACACTAACACAACCACTTTACAGTGTGGGCTGGGTGCTTTTTGTTGTGACACCTACAGAACCACTTCACAGTGTGGGCTGGGTGCTTTTTGTCATGACACCAACACAACCACTTTACAGTGTGGACTGGGAGCTTTTTGTCGTGACACCAACACAACCACTTCACAGTGTGGGCTGGGTGCTTTTTGTCATGACACCAACACAACCACTTTACAGTGTGGACTGGGTGCTTTTTGTCGTGACACTAACACAACCACTTTACAGTGTGGACTGGGAGCTTTTTGTCGTGACACCAACACAACCACTTCACAGTGTGGGCTGGGTGCTTTTTGTCGTGACACCAACGCAACCACATTACAGTGTGGGCTGGGTGCTTTTTGTCGTGACACGAACACAACCACTTTACAGTGTGGACTGGGTGCTTTTTGTCGTGACACCAACACAACCACTTTACAGTGTGGGCTGGGTGCCTTCTGTCGTGACATCAACACAACCACTTTACAGTGTGGACTGGGTGCTTTTTGTCGTGACACTAACACAACCACTTTACAGTGTGGGCTGGGTGCTTTTTGTCGTGACACCAACACAAACACTTTACAGTGTGGACTGGGTGCTTTTTGTCGTGACACCAACACAACCACTTTACAGTGTGGGCTGGGTGCTTTTTGTCATGACACCTACATGACCACCTTACAGTGTGGGCTGGGTGCCTTCTGTCGTGACACCAACACAACCACTTTACAGTGTGGGCTGGGTGCTTTTTGTCGTGACACCAACACAACCACTTTACAGTGTGGACTGGGTGCTTTTTGTCGTGACACTTACATGACCACTTTACAGTGTGGGCTGGGTGCTTTTTGTCATGACACCAACACAACCACTTTACAATGTGGACTGGGTGCTTTTTGTCGTGACACTAACACAACCACTTTACAGTGTGGGCTGGGCGCTTTTTGTTGTGACACCTACACAACCACTTCACAGTGTGGGCTGGGTGCTTTTTGTCATGACACCAACACAACCACTTTACAGTGTGGACTGGGAGCTTTTTGTCGTGACACCAACACAACCACTTCACAGTGTGGGCTGGGTGCTTTTTGTCATGACACCAACACAACCACTTTACAGTGTGGGCTGGGTGCTTTTTGTCGTGACACCAACACAACCACTTTACAGTGTGGGCTGGGTGCTTTTTGTCGTGACACAAACACAGCCACTTTACAGTGTGGACTGGGAGCTTTTTGTCGTGACACCAACACAACCACTTTACAGTGTGGGCTGGGTGCTTTTTGTCGTGACACCAACGCAACCACATTACAGTGTGGGCTGGGTGCTTTTTGTCGTGACACGAACACAACCACTTTACAGTGTGGACTGGGTGCTTTTTGTCGTGACACCAACACAACCACTTTACAGTGTGGGCTGGGTGCTTTCTGTCGTGACATCAACACAACCACTTTACAGTGTGGACTGGGTGCTTTTTGTCGTGACACTAACACAACCACTTTACAGTGTGGGCTGGGTGCTTTTTGTCGTGACACCAACACAAACACTTTACAGTGTGGACTGGGTGCTTTTTGTCGTGACACCAACACAACCACTTTACAGTGTGGGCTGGGTGCTTTTTGTCGTGACACAAACACAACCACTTTACAGTGTGGGCTGGGTGCTTTTTGTCATGACACCTACATGACCACCTTACAGTGTGGGCTGGGTGCCTTCTGTCGTGACACCAACACAACCACTTTACAGTGTGGGCTGGGTGCTTTTTGTCGTGACACCAACACAACCACTTTACAGTGTGGACTGGGTGCTTTTTGTCGTGACACCAACACAACCACTTTAGAGTGTGGACTGGGTGCTTTTTGTCGTGACACTTACATGACCACTTTACAGTGTAGGCTGGATGCTTTTTGTCGTGACACCAACAAAACCACTTCACAGTGTGGACTGGGTGCTTTTTGTCGTGACACCAACACAACCACTTCACAGTGTGGGCTGGGTGCTTTTTGTCATGACACCAACACAACCACTTTAGAGTGTGGACTGGGAGCTTTTTGTCGTGACACCAACACAACCACTTCACAGTGTGGGCTGGGTGCTTTTTGTCATGACACCAACACAACCACTTTACAGTGTGGACTGGGTGCTTTTTGTCGTGACACTAACACAACCACTTTACAGTGTGGGCTGGGTGCTTTTTGTTGTGACACCTACACAACCACTTCACAGTGTGGGCTGGGTGCTTTTTGTCATGACACCAACACAACCACTTTACAGTGTGGACTGGGAGCTTTTTGTCGTGACACCAACACAACCACTTCACAGTGTGGGCTGGGTGCTTTTTGTCATGACACCAAAACAACCACTTTACAGTGTGGACTGGGTGCTTTTTGTCGTGACACTAACACAACCACTTTACAGTGTGGACTGGGAGCTTTTTGTCGTGACACCAACACAACCACTTTACAGTGTGGGCTGGGTGCTTTTTGTCCTGACACCAACGCAACCACTTTACAGTGTGGGCTGGGTGCTTTTTTTCGTGACACGAACACAACCACTTTACAGTGTGGACTGGGTGCTTTTTGTCGTGACACCAACACAACCACTTTACAGTGTGGACTGGCTGCTTTTTGTCGTGACACTAACACAACCACTTTACAGTGTGGGCTGGTCACTTTTTGTTGTGACACCAACACAACCACTTTACAGTGTGGACTGGGTGCTTTTTGTCATGACACTAATACAACCACTTTACAGTGTGGGCTGGGTACTTTTTGTCATGAGACTAATACAACCACTTTACAGTGTGGGCTGGGTGCTTTTTGTCATGACACCTACATGACCACCTTACAGTGTGGAATGGGTGCTTTTTGTCGTGACACCAACACAACCACCTTACAGTGTGGGCTGGGTGCTTTTTGTCGTGACACCAACGCAACCACTTTACAGCGTGGGCTTGGTGCTTTTTGTCGCGACAGCAACACAACCACTTTACAGTGTGGACTGGGTGCTTTTTGTTGTGACACCTACACAACCACTTCACAGTGTAGGCTGGGTGCTTTTTGTCATGACACCAACACAACCACTTTACAGTGTGGACTGGGAGCTTTTTGTCGTGACACTAACACAACCACTTTACAGTGTGGGCTGGGTGCTTTTTGTTGTGACACCTACAGAACCACTTCACAGTGTGGGCTGGGTGCTTTTTGTCATGACACCAACACAACCACTTTACAGTGTGGACTGGGAGCTTTTTGTCGTGACACCAACACAACCACTTCACAGTGTGGGCTGGGTGCTTTTTGTCATGACACCAACACAACCACTTTACAGTGTGGACTGGGTGCTTTTTGTCGTGACACTAACACAACCACTTTACAGTGTGGACTGGGAGCTTTTTGTCGTGACACCAACACAACCACTTTACAGTGTGGGCTGGGTGCTTTTTGTCGTGACACCAACGCAACCACATTACAGTGTGGGCTGGGTGCTTTTTGTCGTGACACGAACACAACCACTTTACAGTGTGGACTGGGTGCTTTTTGTCGTGACACCAACACAACCACTTTACAGTGTGGGCTGGGTGCCTTCTGTCG
Source organism: Eledone cirrhosa (assembly GCA_964016885.1). NCBI lineage: Eukaryota > Metazoa > Mollusca > Cephalopoda > Octopoda > Eledonidae > Eledone > Eledone cirrhosa. The sequence goes on from OZ024744.1 coordinate 94,445,038, forward strand.
TGACATCAACACAACCACTTTACAGTGTGGACTGGGTGCTTTTTGTCGTGACACTAACACAACCACTTTACAGTGTGGGCTGGGTGCTTTTTGTCGTGACACCAACACAAACACTTTACAGTGTGGACTGGGTGCTTTTTGTCGTGACACCAACACAACCACTTTACAGTGTGGGCTGGGTGCTTTTTGTCGTGACACAAACACAACCACTTTACAGTGTGGGCTGGGTGCTTTTTGTCATGACACCTACATGACCACCTTACAGTGTGGGCTGGGTGCCTTCTGTCGTGACACCAACACAACCACTTTACAGTGTGGGCTGGGTGCTTTTTGTCGTGACACCAACACAACCACTTTACAGTGTGGACTGGGTGCTTTTTGTCGTGACACCAACACAACCACTTTAGAGTGTGGACTGGGTGCTTTTTGTCGTGACACTTACATGACCACTTTACAGTGTAGGCTGGATGCTTTTTGTCGTGACACCAACACAACCACTTTACAGTGTGGACTGGGTGCTTTTTGTCGTGACACCAACACAACCACTTCACAGTGTGGGCTGGGTGCTTTTTGTCATGACACCAACACAACCACTTTACAGTGTGGACTGGGTGCTTTTTGTCGTGACACTAACACAACCACTTTACAGTGTGGGCTGGGTGCTTTTTGTCGTGACACCAACACAAACACTTTACAGTGTGGACTGGGTGCTTTTTGTCGTGACACCAACACAACCACTTTACAGTGTGGGCTGGGTGCTTTTTGTCGTGACACAAACACAACCACTTTACAGTGTGGGCTGGGTGCTTTTTGTCATGACACCTACATGACCACCTTACAGTGTGGGCTGGGTGCCTTCTGTCGTGACACCAACACAACCACTTTACAGTGTGGGCTGGGTGCTTTTTGTCGTGACACCAACACAACCACTTTACAGTGTGGACTGGGTGCTTTTTGTCGTGACACCAACACAACCACTTTAGAGTGTGGACTGGGTGCTTTTTGTCGTGACACTTACATGACCACTTTACAGTGTAGGCTGGATGCTTTTTGTCGTGACACCAACACAACCACTTCACTGTGTGGACTGGGTGCTTTTTGTCGTGACACCAACACAACCACTTCACAGTGTGGGCTGGGTGCTTTTTGTCATGACACCAACACAACCACTTTAGAGTGTGGACTGGGAGCTTTTTGTCGTGACACCAACACAACCACTTCACAGTGTGGGCTGGGTGCTTTTTGTCGTGACACCAACGCAACCACTTTACAGTGTGGGCTGGGTGCTTTTTGTTGTGACACCAACACAACCACTTTACAGTGTGGACTGGGTGCTTTTTGTCGTGACACCAACACAACCACTTTACAGTGTGGGCTGGGTGCTTTTTGTCGTGACACCAACACAACCACTTTACAGTGTGGGCTGGGTGCTTTTTGTCGTGACACCAACGCAACCACTTTACAGTGTGGACTGGGTGCTTTTTGTCATGACACTAATACAACCACTTTACAGTGTGGGCTGGGTACTTTTTGTCATGACACTAATACAACCACTTTACAGTGTGGGCTGGGTGCTTTTTGTCATGACACCTACATGACCACCTTACAGTGTGGAATGGGTGCTTTTTGTCGTGACACCAACACAACCACCTTACAGTGTGGGCTGGGTGCTTTTTGTCGTGACACCAACGCAACCACTTTACAGCGTGGGCTTGGTGCTTTTTGTCGCGACAGCAACACAACCACTTTACAGTGTGGACTGGGTGCTTTTTGTTGTGACACCTACACAACCACTTCACAGTGTAGGCTGGGTGCTTTTTGTCATGACACCAACACAACCACTTTACAGTGTGGACTGGGAGCTTTTTGTTGTGACACTAACACAACCACTTTACAGTGTGGGCTGGGTGCTTTTTGTTGTGACACCTACAGAACCACTTCACAGTGTGGGCTGGGTGCTTTTTGTCATGACACCAACACAACCACTTTACAGTGTGGACTGGGAGCTTTTTGTCGTGACACCAACACAACCACTTCACACTGTGGGCTGGGTGCTTTTTGTCATGACACCAACACAACCACTTTACAGTGTGGACTGGGTGCTTTTTGTCGTGACACTAACACAACCACTTTACAGTGTGGACTGGGAGCTTTTTGTCGTGACACCAACACAACCACTTTACAGTGTGGGCTGGGTGCTTTTTGTCGTGACACCAACGCAACCACATTACAGTGTGGGCTGGGTGCTTTTTGTCGTGACACGAACACAACCACTTTACAGTGTGGACTGGGTGCTTTTTGTCGTGACACCAACACAACCACTTTACAGTGTGGGCTGGGTGCCTTCTGTCGTGACATCAACACAACCACTTTACAGTGTGGGCTGGGTGCTTTTTGTCGTGACACTAACACAACCACTTTACAGTGTGGGCTGGGTGCTTTTTGTCGTGACACCAACACAAACACTTTACAGTGTGGACTGGGTGCTTTTTGTCGTGACACAAACACAACCACTTTACAGTGTGGGCTGGGTGCTTTTTGTCATGACACCTACATGACCACCTTACAGTGTGGGCTGGGTGCCTTCTGTCGTGACACCAACACAACCACTTTACAGTGTGGGCTGGGTGCTTTTTGTCGTGACACCAACACAACCACTTTACAGTGTGGACTGGGTGCTTTTTGTCGTGACACCAACACAACCACTTTAGAGTGTGGACTGGGTGCTTTTTGTCGTGACACTTACATGACCACTTTACAGTGTAGGCTGGATGCTTTTTGTCGTGACACCAACACAACCACTTTACAGTGTGGACTGGGTGCTTTTTGTCGTGACACCAACACAACCACTTCACAGTGTGGGCTGGGTGCTTTTTGTCATGACACCAACACAACCACTTTACAGTGTGGACTGGGTGCTTTTTGTCGTGACACTAACACAACCACTTTACAGTGTGGGCTGGGTGCTTTTTGTCGTGACACCAACACAAACACTTTACAGTGTGGACTGGGTGCTTTTTGTCGTGACACCAACACAACCACTTTACAGTGTGGGCTGGGTGCTTTTTGTCGTGACACAAACACAACCAATTTACAGTGTGGGCTGGGTGCTTTTTGTCATGACACCTACATGACCACCTTACAGTGTGGGCTGGGTGCCTTCTGTCGTGACACCAACACAACCATTTTACAGTGTGGGCTGGGTGCTTTTTGTCGTGACACCAACACAACCACTTTACAGTGTGGACTGGGTGCTTTTTGTCGTGACACCAACACAACCACTTTAGAGTGTGGACTGGGTGCTTTTTGTCGTGACACTTACATGACCACTTTACAGTGTAGGCTGGATGCTTTTTGTCGTGACACCAACACAACCACTTCACTGTGTGGACTGGGTGCTTTTTGTCGTGACACCAACACAACCACTTCACAGTGTGGGCTGGGTGCTTTTTGTCATGACACCAACACAACCACTTTAGAGTGTGGACTGGGAGCTTTTAGTCGTGACACCAACACAACCACTTCACAGTGTGGGCTGGGTGCTTTTTGTCGTGACACCAACGCAACCACTTTACAGTGTGGGCTGGGTGCTTTTTGTTGTGACACCAACACAACCACTTTACAGTGTGGACTGGGTGCTTTTTGTCGTGACACCAACACAACCACTTTACAGTGTGGGCTGGGTGCTTTTTGTCGTGACACCAACACAACCACTTTACAGTGTGGGCTGGGTGCTTTTTGTCGTGACACCAACGCAACCACTTTACAGTGTGGACTGGGTGCTTTTTGTCATGACACTAATACAACCACTTTACAGTGTGGGCTGGGTACTTTTTGTCATGACACTAATACAACCACTTTACAGTGTGGGCTGGGTGCTTTTTGTCATGACACCTACATGACCACCTTACAGTGTGGAATGGGTGCTTTTTGTCGTGACACCAACACAACCACCTTACAGTGTGGGCTGGGTGCTTTTTGTCGTGACACCAACGCAACCACTTTACAGCGTGGGCTTGGTGCTTTTTGTCGCGACAGCAACACAACCACTTTACAGTGTGGACTGGGTGCTTTTTGTTGTGACACCTACACAACCACTTCACAGTGTAGGCTGGGTGCTTTTTGTCATGACACCAACACAACCACTTTACAGTGTGGACTGGGAGCTTTTTGTTGTGACACTAACACAACCACTTTACAGTGTGGGCTGGGTGCTTTTTGTTGTGACACATACAGAACCACTTCACAGTGTGGGCTGGGTGCTTTTTGTCATGACACCAACACAACCACTTTACAGTGTGGACTGGGAGCTTTTTGTCGTGACACCAACACAACCACTTCACACTGTGGGCTGGGTGCTTTTTGTCATGACACCAACACAACCACTTTACAGTGTGGACTGGGTGCTTTTTGTCGTGACACTAACACAACCACTTTACAGTGTGGACTGGGAGCTTTTTGTCGTGACACCAACACAACCGCTTTACAGTGTGGGCTGGGTGCTTTTTGTCGTGACACCAACGCAACCACATTACAGTGTGGGCTGGGTGCTTTTTGTCGTGACACGAACACAACCACTTTACAGTGTGGACTGGGTGCTTTTTGTCGTGACACCAACACAACCACTTTACAGTGTGGGCTGGGTGCCTTCTGTCGTGACATCAACACAACCACTTTACAGTGTGGGCTGGGTGCTTTTTGTCGTGACACTAACACAACCACTTTACAGTGTGGGCTGGGTGCTTTTTGTCGTGACACCAACACAAACACTTTACAGTGTGGACTGGGTGCTTTTTGTCGTGACACAAACACAACCACTTTACAGTGTGGGCTGGGTGCTTTTTGTCATGACACCTACATGACCACCTTACAGTGTGGGCTGGGTGCCTTCTGTCGTGACACCAACACAACCACTTTACAGTGTGGGCTGGGTGCTTTTTGTCGTGACACCAACACAACCACTTTACAGTGTGGACTGGGTGCTTTTTGTCGTGACACCAACACAACCACTTTAGAGTGTGGACTGGGTGCTTTTTGTCGTGACACTTACATGACCACTTTACAGTGTAGGCTGGATGCTTTTTGTCGTGACACCAACACAACCACTTTACAGTGTGGACTGGGTGCTTTTTGTCGTGACACCAACACAACCACTTCACAGTGTGGGCTGGGTGCTTTTTGTCATGACACCAACACAACCACTTTACAGTGTGGACTGGGTGCTTTTTGTCGTGACACTAACACAACCACTTTACAGTGTGGGCTGGGTGCTTTTTGTCGTGACACCAACACAAACACTTTACAGTGTGGACTGGGTGCTTTTTGTCGTGACACCAACACAACCACTTTACAGTGTGGGCTGGGTGCTTTTTGTCGTGACACAAACACAACCACTTTACAGTGTGGGCTGGGTGCTTTTTGTCATGACACCTACATGACCACCTTACAGTGTGGGCTGGGTGCCTTCTGTCGTGACACCAACACAACCATTTTACAGTGTGGGCTGGGTGCTTTTTGTCGTGACACCAACACAACCACTTTACAGTGTGGACTGGGTGCTTTTTGTCGTGACACCAACACAACCACTTTAGAGTGTGGACTGGGTGCTTTTTGTCGTGACACTTACATGACCACTTTACAGTGTAGGCTGGATGCTTTTTGTCGTGACACCAACACAACCACTTCACAGTGTGGACTGGGTGCTTTTTGTCGTGACACCAACACAACCACTTCACAGTGTGGGCTGGGTGCTTTTTGTCATGACACCAACACAACCACTTTAGAGTGTGGACTGGGAGCTTTTTGTCGTGACACCAACACAACCACTTCACAGTGTGGGCTGGGTGCTTTTTGTCATGACACCAACACAACCACTTAACAGTGTGGACTGGGTGCTTTTTGTCGTGACACTAACACAACCACTTTACAGTGTGGGCTGGGTGCTTTTTGTTGTGACACCTACACAACCACTTCACAGTGTGGGCTGGGTGCTTTTTGTCATGACACCAACACAATCACTTTACAGTGTGGACTGGGAGCTTTTTGTCGTGACACCAACACAACCACTTCACAGTGTGGGCTGGGTGCTTTTTGTCATGACACCAAAACAACCACTTTACAGTGTGGACTGGGTGCTTTTTGTCGTGACACTAACACAACCACTTTACAGTGTGGACTGGGTGCTTTTTGTCGTGACACTAACACAACCACTTTACAGTGTGGGCTGGGTGCTTTTTGTCATGACACCAACGCAACCACTTTACAGTGTGGGCTGGGTGCTTTTTTTCGTGACACGAACACAACCACTTTACAGTGTGGACTGGGTGCTTTTTGTCGTGACACCAACACAACCACTTTCCAGTGTGGACTGGCTGCTTTTTGTCGTGACACTAACACAACCACTTTACAGTGTGGGCTGGTCACTTTTTGTTGTGACACCAACACAACCACTTTACAGTGTGGACTGGGTGCTTTTTGTCGTGACACCAACACAACCACTTTACAGTGTGGGCTGGGTGCTTTTTGTCGTGACACCAACACAACCACTTTACAGTGTGGGCTGGGTGCTTTTTGTCGTGACACCAACACAACCACTTTACAGTGTGGACTGGGTGCTTTTTGTCATGACACTAATACAACCACTTTACAGTGTGGGCTGGGTACTTTTTGTCATGACACTAATACAACCACTTTACAGTGTGGGCTGGGTGCTTTTTGTCATGACACCTACATGACCACCTTACAGTGTGGAATGGTTGCTTTTTGTCGTGACACCAACACAACCACCTTACAGTGTGGGCTGGGTGCTTTTTGTCGTGACACCAACGCAACCACTTTACAGCGTGGGCTTGGTGCTTTTTGTCGCGACACCAACACAACCACTTTACAGTGTGGACTGGGTGCTTTTTGTTGTGACACCTACACAACCACTTCACAGTGTAGGCTGGGTGCTTTTTGTCATGACACCAACACAACCACTTTACAGTGTGGACTGGGAGCTTTTTGTCGTGACACTAACACAACCACTTTACAGTGTGGGCTGGGTGCTTTTTGTTGTGACACCTACAGAACCACTTCACAGTGTGGCCTGGGTGCTTTTTGTCATGACACCAACACAACCACTTTACAGTGTGGACTGGGAGCTTTTTGTCGTGACACCAACACAACCACTTCACAGTGTGGGCTGGGTGCTTTTTGTCATGACACCAACACAACCACTTTACAGTGTGGACTGGGTGCTTTTTGTCGTGACACTAACACAACCACTTTACAGTGTGGACTGGGAGCTTTTTGTCGTGACACCAACACAACCACTTTACAGTGTGGGCTGGGTGCTTTTTGTCGTGACACCAACGCAACCACATTACAGTGTGGGCTGGGTGCTTTTTGTCGTGACACGAACACAACCACTTTACAGTGTGGACTGGGTGCTTTTTGTCGTGACACCAACACAACCACTTTACAGTGTGGGCTGGGTGCCTTCTGTCGTGACATCAACACAACCACTTTACAGTGTGGACTGGGTGCTTTTTGTCGTGACACTAACACAACCACTTTACAGTGTGGGCTGGGTGCTTTTTGTCGTGACACCAACACAAACACTTTACAGTGTGGACTGGGTGCTTTTTGTCGTGACACCAACACAACCACTTTACAGTGTGGGCTGGGTGCTTTTTGTCGTGACACAAACACAACCACTTTACAGTGTGGGCTGGGTGCTTTTTGTCATGACACCTACATGACCACCTTACAGTGTGGGCTGGGTGCCTTCTGTCGTGACACCAACACAACCACTTTACAGTGTGGGCTGGGTGCTTTTTGTCGTGACACCAACACAACCACTTTACAGTGTGGACTGGGTGCTTTTTGTCGTGACACCAACACAACCACTTTAGAGTGTGGACTGGGTGCTTTTTGTCGTGACACTTACATGACCACTTTACAGTGTAGGCTGGATGCTTTTTGTCGTGACACCAACACAACCACTTTACAGTGTGGACTGGGTGCTTTTTGTCGTGACACCAACACAACCACTTCACAGTGTGGGCTTGGTGCTTTTTGTCATGACACCAACACAACCACTTTACAGTGTGGACTGGGTGCTTTTTGTCGTGACACTAACACAACCACTTTACAGTGTGGGCTGGGTGCTTTTTGTCGTGACACCAACACAAACACTTTACAGTGTGGACTGGGTGCTTTTTGTCGTGACACCAACACAACCACTTTACAGTGTGGGCTGGGTGCTTTTTGTCGTGACACAAACACAACCACTTTACAGTGTGGGCTGGGTGCTTTTTGTCATGACACCTACATGACCACCTTACAGTGTGGGCTGGGTGCCTTCTGTCGTGACACCAACACAACCACTTTACAGTGTGGGCTGGGTGCTTTTTGTCGTGACACCAACACAACCACTTTACAGTGTGGACTGGGTGCTTTTTGTCGTGACACCAACACAACCACTTTAGAGTGTGGACTGGGTGCTTTTTGTCGTGACACTTACATGACCACTTTACAGTGTAGGCTGGATGCTTTTTGTCGTGACACCAACACAACCACTTCACTGTGTGGACTGGGTGCTTTTTGTCGTGACACCAACACAACCACTTCACAGTGTGGGCTGGGTGCTTTTTGTCATGACACCAACACAACCACTTTAGAGTGTGGACTGGGAGCTTTTTGTCGTGACACCAACACAACCACTTCACAGTGTGGGCTGGGTGCTTTTTGTCGTGACACCAACGCAACCACTTTACAGTGTGGGCTGGGTGCTTTTTGTTGTGACACCAACACAACCACTTTACAGTGTGGACTGGGTGCTTTTTGTCGTGACACCAACACAACCACTTTACAGTGTGGGCTGGGTGCTTTTTGTCGTGACACCAACACAACCACTTTACAGTGTGGGCTGGGTGCTTTTTGTCGTGACACCAACGCAACCACTTTACAGTGTGGACTGGGTGCTTTTTGTCATGACACTAATACAACCACTTTACAGTGTGGGCTGGGTACTTTTTGTCATGACACTAATACAACCACTTTACAGTGTGGGCTGGGTGCTTTTTGTCATGACACCTACATGACCACCTTACAGTGTGGAATGGGTGCTTTTTGTCGTGACACCAACACAACCACCTTACAGTGTGGGCTGGGTGCTTTTTGTCGTGACACCAACGCAACCACTTTACAGCGTGGGCTTGGTGCTTTTTGTCGCGACAGCAACACAACCACTTTACAGTGTGGACTGGGTGCTTTTTGTTGTGACACCTACACAACCACTTCACAGTGTAGGCTGGGTGCTTTTTGTCATGACACCAACACAACCACTTTACAGTGTGGACTGGGAGCTTTTTGTTGTGACACTAACACAACCACTTTACAGTGTGGGCTGGGTGCTTTTTGTTGTGACACCTACAGAACCACTTCACAGTGTGGGCTGGGTGCTTTTTGTCATGACACCAACACAACCACTTTACAGTGTGGACTGGGAGCTTTTTGTCGTGACACCAACACAACCACTTCACACTGTGGGCTGGGTGCTTTTTGTCATGACACCAACACAACCACTTTACAGTGTGGACTGGGTGCTTTTTGTCGTGACACTAACACAACCACTTTACAGTGTGGACTGGGAGCTTTTTGTCGTGACACCAACACAACCACTTTACAGTGTGGGCTGGGTGCTTTTTGTCGTGACACCAACGCAACCACATTACAGTGTGGGCTGGGTGCTTTTTGTCGTGACACGAACACAACCACTTTACAGTGTGGACTGGGTGCTTTTTGTCGTGACACCAACACAACCACTTTACAGTGTGGGCTGGGTGCCTTCTGTCGTGACATCAACACAACCACTTTACAGTGTGGGCTGGGTGCTTTTTGTCGTGACACTAACACAACCACTTTACAGTGTGGGCTGGGTGCTTTTTGTCGTGACACCAACACAAACACTTTACAGTGTGGACTGGGTGCTTTTTGTCGTGACACAAACACAACCACTTTACAGTGTGGGCTGGGTGCTTTTTGTCATGACACCTACATGACCACCTTACAGTGTGGGCTGGGTGCCTTCTGTCGTGACACCAACACAACCACTTTACAGTGTGGGCTGGGTGCTTTTTGTCGTGACACCAACACAACCACTTTACAGTGTGGACTGGGTGCTTTTTGTCGTGACACCAACACAACCACTTTAGAGTGTGGACTGGGTGCTTTTTGTCGTGACACTTACATGACCACTTTACAGTGTAGGCTGGATGCTTTTTGTCGTGACACCAACACAACCACTTTACAGTGTGGACTGGGTGCTTTTTGTCGTGACACCAACACAACCACTTCACAGTGTGGGCTGGGTGCTTTTTGTCATGACACCAACACAACCACTTTACAGTGTGGACTGGGTGCTTTTTGTCGTGACACTAACACAACCACTTTACAGTGTGGGCTGGGTGCTTTTTGTCGTGACACCAACACAAACACTTTACAGTGTGGACTGGGTGCTTTTTGTCGTGACACCAACACAACCACTTTACAGTGTGGGCTGGGTGCTTTTTGTCGTGACACAAACACAACCACTTTACAGTGTGGGCTGGGTGCTTTTTGTCATGACACCTACATGACCACCTTACAGTGTGGGCTGGGTGCCTTCTGTCGTGACACCAACACAACCATTTTACAGTGTGGGCTGGGTGCTTTTTGTCGTGACACCAACACAACCACTTTACAGTGTGGACTGGGTGCTTTTTGTCGTGACACCAACACAACCACTTTAGAGTGTGGACTGGGTGCTTTTTGTCGTGACACTTACATGACCACTTTACAGTGTAGGCTGGATGCTTTTTGTCGTGACACCAACACAACCACTTCACAGTGTGGACTGGGTGCTTTTTGTCGTGACACCAACACAACCACTTCACAGTGTGGGCTGGGTGCTTTTTGTCATGACACCAACACAACCACTTTAGAGTGTGGACTGGGAGCTTTTTGTCGTGACACCAACACAACCACTTCACAGTGTGGGCTGGGTGCTTTTTGTCATGACACCAACACAACCACTTAACAGTGTGGACTGGGTGCTTTTTGTCGTGACACTAACACAACCACTTTACAGTGTGGGCTGGGTGCTTTTTGTTGTGACACCTACACAACCACTTCACAGTGTGGGCTGGGTGCTTTTTGTCATGACACCAACACAATCACTTTACAGTGTGGACTGGGAGCTTTTTGTCGTGACACCAACACAACCACTTCACAGTGTGGGCTGGGTGCTTTTTGTCATGACACCAAAACAACCACTTTACAGTGTGGACTGGGTGCTTTTTGTCGTGACACTAACACAACCACTTTACAGTGTGGACTGGGTGCTTTTTGTCGTGACACTAACACAACCACTTTACAGTGTGGGCTGGGTGCTTTTTGTCATGACACCAACGCAACCACTTTACAGTGTGGGCTGGGTGCTTTTTTTCGTGACACGAACACAACCACTTTACAGTGTGGACTGGGTGCTTTTTGTCGTGACACCAACACAACCACTTTACAGTGTGGACTGGCTGCTTTTTGTCGTGACACTAACACAACCACTTTACAGTGTGGGCTGGTCACTTTTTGTTGTGACACCAACACAACCACTTTACAGTGTGGACTGGGTGCTTTTTGTCGTGACACCAACACAACCACTTTACAGTGTGGGCTGGGTGCTTGTTGTCGTGACACCAACACAACCACTTTACAGTGTGGGCTGGGTGCTTTTTGTCGTGACACCAACACAACCACTTTACAGTGTGGACTGGGTGCTTTTTGTCATGACACTAATACAACCACTTTACAGTGTGGGCTGGGTACTTTTTGTCATGACACTAATACAACCACTTTACAGTGTGGGCTGGGTGCTTTTTGTCATGACACCTACATGACCACCTTACAGTGTGGAATGGTTGCTTTTTGTCGTGACACCAACACAACCACCTTACAGTGTGGGCTGGGTGCTTTTTGTCGTAACACCAACGCAACCACTTTACAGCGTGGGCTTGGTGCTTTTTGTCGCGACACCAACACAACCACTTTACAGTGTGGACTGGGTGCTTTTTGTTGTGACACCTACACAACCACTTCACAGTGTAGGCTGGGTGCTTTTTGTCATGACACCAACACAACCACTTTACAGTGTGGACTGGGAGCTTTTTGTCGTGACACTAACACAAACACTTTACAGTGTGGGCTGGGTGCTTTTTGTTGTGACACCTACAAAACCACTTCACAGTGTGGGCTGGGTGCTTTTTGTCATGACACCAACACAACCACTTTACAGTGTGGACTGGGAGCTTTTTGTCGTGACACCAACACAACCACTTCACAGTGTGGGCTGGGTGCTTTTTGTCATGACACCAACACAACCACTTTACAGTGTGGACTGGGTGCTTTTTGTCGTGACACTAACACAACCACTTTACAGTGTGGACTGGGAGCTTTTTGTCGTGACACCAACACAACCACTTTACAGTGTGGGCTGGGTGCTTTTTGTCGTGACACCAACGCAACCACATTACAGTGTGGGCTGGGTGCTTTTTGTCGTGACACGAACACAACCACTTTACAGTGTGGACTGGGTGCTTTTTGTCGTGACACCAACACAACCACTTTACAGTGTGGGCTGGGTGCCTTCTGTCGTGACATCAACACAACCACTTTACAGTGTGGACTGGGTGCTTTTTGTCGTGACACTAACACAACCACTTTACAGTGTGGGCTGGGTGCTTTTTGTCGTGACACCAACACAAACACTTTACAGTGTGGACTGGGTGCTTTTTGTCATGACACCAACACAACCACTTTACAGTGTGGGCTGGGTGCTTTTTGTCGTGACACAAACACAACCACTTTACAGTGTGGGCTGGGTGCTTTTTGTCATGACACCTACATGACCACCTTACAGTGTGGGCTGGGTGCCTTCTGTCGTGACACCAACACAACCACTTTACAGTGTGGGCTGGGTGCTTTTTGTCGTGACACCAACACAACCACTTTACAGTGTGGACTGGGTGCTTTTTGTCGTGACACCAACACAACCACTTTAGAGTGTGGACTGGGTGCTTTTTGTCGTGACACTTACATGACCACTTTACAGTGTAGGCTGGATGCTTTTTGTCGTGACACCAACACAACCACTTTACAGTGTGGACTGGGTGCTTTTTGTCGTGACACCAACACAACCACTTCACAGTGTGGGCTGGGTGCTTTTTGTCATGACACCAACACAACCACTTTACAGTGTGGACTGGGTGCTTTTTGTCGTGACACTAACACAACCACTTTACAGTGTGGGCTGGGTGCTTTTTGTTGTGACACCTACACAACCACTTCACAGTGTTGGCTGGGTGCTTTTTGTCATGACACCAACACAACCACTTTACAGTGTGGACTGGGAGCTTTTTGTCGTGACACCAACACAACCACTTCACAGTGTGGGCTGGGTGCTTTTTGTCATGACACCAAAACAACCACTTTACAGTGTGGACTGGGTGCTTTTTGTCGTGACACTAACACAACCACTTTACAGTGTGGACTGGGAGCTTTTTGTCGTGACACCAACACAACCACTTTACAGTGTGGGCTGGGTGCTTTTTGTCATGACACCAACGCAACCACTTTACAGTGTGGGCTGGGTGCTTTTTTTCGTGACACGAACACAACCACTTTACAGTGTGGACTGGGTGCTTTTTGTCGTGACACCAACACAACCACTTTACAGTGTGGACTGGCTGCTTTTTGTCGTGACACTAACACAACCACTTTACAGTGTGGGCTGGTCACTTTTTGTCGTGACACCAACACAACCACTTTACAGTGTGGACTGGGTGCTTTTTGTCGTGACACCAACACAACCACTTTACAGTGTGGGCTGGGTGCTTTTTGTCGTGACACCAACACAACCACTTTACAGTGTGCGCTGGGTGCTTTTTGTCGTGACACCAACACAACCACTTTACAGTGTGGACTGGGTACTTTTTGTCATGACACTAATACAACCACTTTACAGTGTGGGCTGGGTGCTTTTTGTCATGACACCTACATGACCACCTTACAGTGTGGAATGGGTGCTTTTTGTCGTGACACCAACACAACCACCTTACAGTGTGGGCTGGGTGCTTTTTGTCGTGACACCAACGCAACCACTTTACAGCGTGGGCGTGGTGCTTTTTGTCGCGACACCAACACAACCACTTTACAGTGTGGACTGGGTGCTTTTTGTTGTGACACCTTCACAACCACTTCACAGTGTGGGCTGGGTGCTTTTTGTCATGACACCAACACAACCACTTTACAGTGTGGACTGGGAGCTTTTTGTCGTGACACCAACACAACCACTTCACAGTGTGGGCTGGGTGCTTTTTGTCATGACACCAAAACAACCACTTTACAGTGTGGACTGGGTGCTTTTTGTCGTGACACTAACACAACTACTTTACAGTGTGGACTGGGATCTTTTTGTCGTGACACCAACACAAACACTTTACAGTGTGGGCTGGGTGCTTTTTGTCATGACACCAACGCAACCACTTTACAGTGTGGGCTGGGTGCTTTTTTTCGTGACACGAACACAACCACTTTACAGTGTGGACTGGGTGCTTTTTGTCGTGACACCAACACAATCACTTTACAGTGTGGACTGGCTGCTTTTTGTCGTGACACTAACACAACCACTTTACAGTGTGGGCTGGTCACTTTTTGTCGTGACACCAACACAACCACTTTACAGTGTGGGCTGGGTGCTTTTTGTTGTGACACCTTCACAACCACTTCACAGTGTGGGCTGGGTGCTTTTTGTCATGACACCAACACAACCACTTTACAGTGTGGACTGGGAGCTTTTTGTCGTGACACCAACACAACCACTTCACAGTGTGGGCTGGGTACTTTTTGTCATGACACCAACACAACCACTTTACAGTGTGGACTGGGTGCTTTTTGTCGTGACACTAACACAACCACTTTACAGTGTGGACTGGGAGCTTTTTGTCGTGACACCAACACAACCACTTTACAGTGTGGGCTGGGTGCTTTTTGTCGTGACACCAACGCAACCACATTACAGTGTGGGCTGGGTGCTTTTTGTCGTGACACGAACACAACCACTTTACAGTGTGGACTGGGTGCTTTTTGTCGTGACACCAACACAACCACTTTACAGTGTGGGCTGGGTGCTTTCTGTCGTGACATCAACACAACCACTTTACAGTGTGGACTGGGTGCTTTTTGTCGTGACACTAACACAACCACTTTACAGTGTGGGCTGGGTGCTTTTTGTCGTGACACCAACACAAACACTTTACAGTGTGGGCTGGGTGCTTTTTGTCGTGACACCAACACAACCACTTTACAGTGTGGGCTGGGTGTTTTTGTCATGACACCTACATGACCACCTTACAGTGTGGGCTGGGTGCCTTCTGTCGTGACACCAACACAACCACTTTACAGTGTGGGCTGGGTGCTTTTTGTCGTGACACCAACACAACCACTTTACAGTGTGGACTGGGTGCTTTTTGTCGTGACACCAACACAACCACTTTAGAGTGTGGACTGGGTGCTTTTTGTCGTGACACTTACATGACCACTTTACAGTGTAGGCTGGATGCTTTTTGTCGTGACACCAACACAACCACTTTACAGTGTGGACTGGGTGCTTTTTGTCGTGACACCAACACAACCACTTTACAGTGTGGAGTGGGTGCTTTTTGTCATGACACCAACGCAACGACTTTGCAGTGTGGGCTGGGAGCTTTTTGTCGTGACACCAACACAACCACTTCACAGTGTGGGCTGGGTGCTTTTTGTCATGACACCAACACAACCACTTTACAGTGTGGACTGGGTGGTTTTTGTCGTGACACTAACACAACCACTTTACAGTGTGGGCTGGGTGATTTTGTTGTGACAGCTACACAACCACTTCACAGTGTGGGCTGGGTGCTTTTTGTCATGACACCAACACAACCACTTTACAGTGTGGACTGGGAGCTTTTTGTCGTGACACCAACACAACCACTTCACAGTGTGGGCTGGGTGCTTTTTGTCATGACACCAAAACAACCACTTTACAGTGTGGACTGGGTGCTTTTTGTCGTGACACTAACACAACCACTTTACAGTGTGGACTGGGAGCTTTTTGTCATGACACCAACACAACCACTTTACAGTGTGGGCTGGGTGCTTTTTGTCATGACACCAACGCAACCACTTTACAGTGTGGGCTGGGTGCTTTTTGTCGTGACACGAACACAACCACTTTACAGTGTGGACTGGGTGCTTTTTGTCGTGACACCAACACAACCACTTTACAGTGTGGACTGGGTGCTTTTTGTCATGACACCAACGCAACGACTTTGCAGTGTGGACTGGGAGCTTTTTGTCGTGACACCAACACAACCACTTCACAGTGTGGGCTGGGTGCTTTTTGTCATGACACCAACACAACCACTTTACAGTGTGGACTGGGTGCTTTTTGTCGTGACACTAACACAACCACTTTACAGTGTGGGCTGGGTGCTTTTTGTCGTGACACCAACACAAACACTTTACAGTGTGGACTGGGTGCTTTTTGTCATGACACCAACACAACCACTTTACAGTGTGGGCTGGGTGCTTTTTGTCGTGACACAAACACAACCACTTTACAGTGTGGGCTGGGTGCTTTTTGTCATGACACCTACATGACCACCTTACAGTGTGGGCTGGGTGCCTTCTGTCGTGACACCAACACAACCACTTTACAGTGTGGGCTGGGTGCTTTTTGTCGTGACACCAACACAATCACTATACAGTGTGGACTGGGTGCTTTTTGTCATGACACCAACACAACGACTTTGCAGTGTGGACTGGGAGCTTTTGGTCGTGACACCAACACAACCACTTCACAGTGTGGGCTGGGTGCTTTTTGTTGTGACACCTACACAACCACTTCACAGTATGGGCTGGGTGCTTTTTGTCATGACACCAAAACAACCACTTTACAGTGTGGACTGGGTGCTTTTTGTCGTGACACTAACACAACCACTTTACAGTGTGGACTGGGAGCTTTTTGTCGTGACACCAACACAACCACTTTACTGTGTGGGCTGGGTGCTTTTTGTCGTGACACCAACGCAACCACTTTACAGTGTGGGCTGGGTGCTTTTTGTCGTGACACGAACACAACCACTTTACAGTGTGGACTGGGTGCTTTTTGTCGTGACACCAACACAACCACTTTACAGTGTGGGCTGGGTGCTTTCTGTCATGACATCAACACAACCACTTTACAGTGTGGACTGGCTGCTTTTTGTCGTGACACTAACACAACCACTTTACAGTGTGGGCTGGGTGCTTTTTGTCGTGACACCAACACAACCACTTTACAGTGTGGACTGGGTGCTTTTTGTTGTGACACCAACACAACCACTTTACAGTGTGGACTGGGAGCTTTTTGTCGTGAGACCAACACAACCACTTTACAGTGTGGGCTGGGTGCTTTTTGTTGTGACACCAACACAACCACTTTACAGTGTGGGCTGGGTACTTTTTGTCATGACACTAATACAACCACTTTACAGTGTGGGCTGGGTGCTTTTTGTCGTGACACCAACACAATCACTTTACAGTGTGGACTGGGTGCTTTTTGTCGTGACACCAACACAACCACTTTACAGTGTGGGCTGGGTGCTTTTTGTCGTGACACCAACACAACCACTTTACAGTGTGGGCTGGGTGCTTTTTGTCATTACACCTACATGACCACCTTACAGTGTGGAATGGGTGCTTTTTGTCGTGACACCAACACAACCACTTTACAGTGTGGGCTGGGTGCTTTTTGTCGTGACACGAACACAACCACTTTACAGTGTGGACTGGGTGCTTTTTGTCGTGACACCAACACAACCACTTTACAGTGTGGGCTGGGTGCTTTCTGTCGTGACATCAACACAACCACTTTACAGTGTGGACTGGGTGGTTTTTGTCATGACACCTACATGACCACCTTACAGTGTGGGCTGGGTGCTTTCTGTCGTGACACCAACACAACCACTTTACAGTGTGGACTGGGTGCTTTTTGTCGTGACACCAACACAACCACTTTACAGTGTGGGCTGGGTGCTTTTTGTCGTGACACTTACATGACCACTTTACAGTGTGGGCTGGGTGCTGTTTGTCATGACACCAACACAACCACTTTACAGTGTGGACTGGGTGCTTTTTGTCGTGACACTAACACAACCACTTTACAGTGTGGGCTGGGCGCTTTTTGTTGTGACACCTACACAACCACTTCACAGTGTGGGCTGGGTGCTTTTTGTCATGACACCAACACAACCACTTTACAGTGTGGACTGGGAGCTTTTTGTCGTGACACCAACACAACCACTTCACAGTGTGGGCTGGGTGCTTTTTGTCATGACACCAACACAACCACTTTACAGTGTGGGCTGGGTGCTTTTTGTCGTGACACCAACACAACCACTTTACAGTGTGGGCTGGGTGCTTTTTGTCGTGACACAAACACAGCCACTTTACAGTGTGGACTGGGAGCTTTTTGTCGTGACACCAACACAACCACTTTACAGTGTGGGCTGGGTGCTTTTTGTCGTGACACCAACGCAACCACATTACAGTGTGGGCTGGGTGCTTTTTGTCTTGACACGAACACAACCACTTTACAGTGTGGACTGGGTGCTTTTTGTCGTGACACCAACACAACCACTTTACAGTGTGGGCTGGGTGCTTTCTGTCGTGACATCAACACAACCACTTTACAGTGTGGACTGGGTGCTTTTTGTCGTGACACTAACACAACCACTTTACAGTGTGGGCTGGGTGCTTTTTGTCGTGACACCAACACAAACACTTTACAGTGTGGACTGGGTGCTTTTTGTCGTGACACCAACACAACCACTTTACAGTGTGGGCTGGGTGCTTTTTGTCGTGACACGAACACAACCACTTTACAGTGTGGGCTGGGTGCTTTTTGTCATGACACCTACATGACCACCTTACAGTGTGGGCTGGGTGCCTTCTGTCGTGACACCAACACAACCACTTTACAGTGTGGGCTGGGTGCTTTTTGTCGTGACACCAACACAACCACTTTACAGTGTGGACTGGGTGCTTTTTGTCGTGACACCAACACAACCACTTTAGAGTGTGGACTGGGTGCTTTTTGTCGTGACACTTACATGACCACTTTACAGTGTAGGCTGGATGCTTTTTGTCGTGACACCAACACAACCACTTTACAGTGTGGACTGGGTGCTTTTTGTCGTGACACCAACACAACCACTTCACAGTGTGGGCTGGGTGCTTTTTGTCATGACACCAACACAACCACTTTAGAGTGTGGACTGGGAGCTTTTTGTCGAGACACCAACACAACCACTTCACAGTGTGGGCTGGGTGCTTTTTGTCATGGCACCAACACAACCACTTTACAGTGTGGACTGGGTGCTTTTTGTCGTGACACTAACTCAACCACTTTACAGTGTGGGCTGGGTGCTTTTTGTTGTGACACCTACACAACCACTTCACAGTGTGGGCTGGGTGCTTTTTGTCATGACACCAACACAACCACTTTACAGTGTGGACTGGGAGCTTTTTGTCGTGACACCAACACAACCACTTCACAGTGTGGGCTGGGTGCTTTTTGTCATGACACCAAAACAACCACTTTACAGTGTGGACTGGGTGCTTTTTGTCGTGACACTAACACAACCACTTTACAGTGTGGACTGGGAGCTTTTTGTCGTGACACCAACACAACCACTTTACAGTGTGGGCTGGGTGCTTTTTGTCATGACACCAACGCAACCACTTTACAGTGTGGGCTGGGTGCTTTTTTTCGTGACACGAACACAACCACTTTACAGTGTGGACTGGGTGCTTTTTGTCGTGACACCAACACAACCACTTTACAGTGTGGACTGGCTGCTTTTTGTGGTGACACTAACACAACCACTTTACAGTGTGGGCTGGTCACTTTTTGTTGTGACACCAACACAACCACTTTACAGTGTGGACTGGGTGCTTTTTGTCGTGACACCAACACAACCACTTTACAGTGTGGGCTGGGTGCTTTTTGTTGTGACACCAACACAACCACTTTACAGTGTGGACTGGGTGCTTTTTGTCATGACACTAATACAACCACTTTACAGTGTGGGCTGGGTACTTTTTGTCATGACACTAATACAACCACTTTACAGTGTGGGCTGGGTGCTTTTTGTCATGACACCTACATGACCACCTTACAGTGTGGAATGGGTGCTTTTTGTCGTGACACCAACACAACCACCTTACAGTGTGGGCTGGGTGCTTTTTGTCGTGACACCAACGCAACCACTTTACAGCGTGGGCTTGGTGCTTTTTGTCGCGACACCAACACAACCACTTTACAGTGTGGGCTGGGTGCTTTTTGTTGTGACACCTACACAACCACTTCACAGTGTGGGCTGGGTGCTTTTTGTCATGACACCAACACAACCACTTTACAGTGTGGACTGGGAGCTTTTTGTCGTGACACTAACACAACCACTCTACAGTGTGGGCTGGGTGCTTTTTGTTGTGACACCTACAGAACCACTTCACAGTGTGGGCTGGGTGCTTTTTGTCATGACACCAACACAACCACTTTACAGTGTGGACTGGGAGCTTTTTGTCGTGACACCAACACAACCACTTCACAGTGTGGGCTGGGTGCTTTTTGTCATGACACCAACACAACCACTTTACAGTGTGGACTGGGTGCTTTTTGTCGTGACACTAACACAACCACTTTACAGTGTGGACTGGGAGCTTTTTGTCGTGACACCAACACAACCACTTTACAGTGTGGGCTGGGTGCTTTTTGTCGTGACACCAACGCAACCACATTACAGTGTGGGCTGGGTGCTTTTTGTCGTGACACGAACACAACCACTTTACAGTGTGGACTGGGTGCTTTTTGTCGTGACACCAACACAACCACTTTACAGTGTGGGCTGGGTGCCTTCTGTCGTGACATCAACACAACCACTTTACAGTGTGGACTGGGTGCTTTTTGTCGTGACACTAACACAACCACTTTACAGTGTGGGCTGGGTGCTTTTTGTCGTGACACCAACACAAACACTTTACAGTGTGGACTGGGTGCTTTTTGTCGTGACACCAACACAACCACTTTACAGTGTGGGCTGGGTGCTTTTTGTCGTGACACAAACACAACCACTTTACAGTGTGGGCTGGGTGCTTTTTGTCATGACACCTACATGACCACCTTACAGTGTGGGCTGGGTGCCTTCTGTCGTGACACCAACACAACCACTTTACAGTGTGGGCTGGGTGCTTTTTGTCGTGACACCAACACAATCACTATACAGTGTGGACTGGGTGCTTTTTGTCATGACACCAACACAACGACTTTGCAGTGTGGACTGGGAGCTTTTGGTCGTGACACCAACACAACCACTTCACAGTGTGGGCTGGGTGCTTTTTGTTGTGACACCTACACAACCACTTCACAGTATGGGCTGGGTGCTTTTTGTCATGACACCAAAACAACCACTTTACAGTGTGGACTGGGAGCTTTTTGTCGTGACACCAACACAACCACTTCACAGTGTGGGCTGGGTGCTTTTTGTCATGACACCAACACAACCACTTTACAGTGTGGACTGGGTGCTTTTTGTCGTGACACTAACACAACCACTTTACAGTGTGGACTGGGAGCTTTTTGTCGTGACACCAACACAACCACTTTACTGTGTGGGCTGGGTGCTTTTTGTCGTGACACCAACGCAACCACTTTACAGTGTGGGCTGGGTGCTTTTTGTCGTGACACGAACACAACCACTTTACAGTGTGGACTGGGTGCTTTTTGTCGTGACACCAACACAACCACTTTACAGTGTGGGCTGGGTGCTTTCTGTCATGACATCAACACAACCACTTTACAGTGTGGACTGGCTGCTTTTTGTCGTGACACTAACACAACCACTTTACAGTGTGGGCTGGGTGCTTTTTGTCGTGACACCAACACAACCACTTTACAGTGTGGACTGGGTGCTTTTTGTTGTGACACCAACACAACCACTTTACAGTGTGGACTGGGAGCTTTTTGTCGTGACACCAACACAACCACTTTACAGTGTGGGCTGGGTGCTTTTTGTTGTGACACCAACACAACCACTTTACAGTGTGGGCTGGGTACTTTTTGTCATGACACTAATACAACCACTTTACAGTGTGGGCTGGGTGCTTTTTGTCGTGACACCAACACAATCACTTTACAGTGTGGAATGGGTGCTTTTTGTCGTGACACCAACACAACCACTTTACAGTGTGGGCTGGGTGCTTTTTGTCGTGACACCAACACAACCACTTTACAGTGTGGGCTGGGTGCTTTTTGTCATTACACCTACATGACCACCTTACAGTGTGGAATGGGTGCTTTTTGTCGTGACACCAACACAACCACTTTACAGTGTGGGCTGAGTGCTTTTTGTCGTGACACGAACACAACCACTTTACAGTGTGGACTGGGTGCTTTTTGTCGTGACACCAACACAACCACTTTACAGTGTGGGCTGGGTGCTTTCTGTCGTGACATCAACACAACCACTTTACAGTGTGGACTGGGTGGTTTTTGTCATGACACCTACATGACCACCTTACAGTGTGGGCTGGGTGCTTTCTGTCGTGACACCAACACAACCACTTTACAGTGTGGACTGGGTGCTTTTTGTCGTGACACCAACACAACCACTTTACAGTGTGGGCTGGGTGCTTTTTGTCGTGACACTTACATGACCACTTTACAGTGTGGGCTGGGTGCTGTTTGTCATGACACCAACACAACCACTTTACAGTGTGGACTGGGTGCTTTTTGTCGTGACACTAACACAACCACTTTACAGTGTGGGCTGGGCGCTTTTTGTTGTGACACCTACACAACCACTTCACAGTGTGGGCTGGGTGCTTTTTGTCATGACACCAACACAACCACTTTACAGTGTGGACTGGGAGCTTTTTGTCGTGACACCAACACAACCACTTCACAGTGTGGGCTGGGTGCTTTTTGTCATGACACCAACACAACCACTTTACAGTGTGGGCTGGGTGCTTTTTGTCGTGACACCAACACAACCACTTTACAGTGTGGGCTGGGTGCTTTTTGTCGTGACACAAACACAGCCACTTTACAGTGTGGACTGGGAGCTTTTTGTCGTGACACCAACACAACCACTTTACAGTGTGGGCTGGGTGCTTTTTGTCGTGACACCAACGCAACCACATTACAGTGTGGGCTGGGTGCTTTTTGTCGTGACACGAACACAACCACTTTACAGTGTGGACTGGGTGCTTTTTGTCGTGACACCAACACAACCACTTTACAGTGTGGGCTGGGTGCTTTCTGTCGTGACATCAACACAACCACTTTACAGTGTGGACTGGGTGCTTTTTGTCGTGACACTAACACAACCACTTTACAGTGTGGGCTGGGTGCTTTTTGTCGTGACACCAACACAAACACTTTACAGTGTGGACTGGGTGCTTTTTGTCGTGACACCAACACAACCACTTTACAGTGTGGGCTGGGTGCTTTTTGTCGTGACACAAACACAACCACTTTACAGTGTGGGCTGGGTGCTTTTTGTCATGACACCTACATGACCACCTTACAGTGTGGGCTGGGTGCCTTCTGTCGTGACACCAACACAACCACTTTACAGTGTGGGCTGGGTGCTTTTTGTCGTGACACCAACACAACCACTTTACAGTGTGGACTGGGTGCTTTTTGTCGTGACACCAACACAACCACTTTAGAGTGTGG
The DNA here is from genome assembly GCA_964016885.1 of Eledone cirrhosa. NCBI lineage: Eukaryota > Metazoa > Mollusca > Cephalopoda > Octopoda > Eledonidae > Eledone > Eledone cirrhosa. The sequence goes on from OZ024744.1 coordinate 94,468,874, forward strand.
ACTGGGTGCTTTTTGTCGTGATACTTACATGACCACTTTACAGTGTAGGCTGGATGCTTTTTGTTGTGACACCTACACAACCACTTCACAGTGTGGGCTGGGTGCTTTTTGTCATGACACCAACACAACCACTTTACAGTGTGGACTGGGAGCTTTTTGTCGTGACACCAACACAACCACTTCACAGTGTGGGCTGGGTGCTTTTTGTCATGACACCAAAACAACCACTTTACAGTGTGGACTGGGTGCTTTTTGTCGTGACACTAACACAACCACTTTACAGTGTGGGCTGGGTGCTTTTTGTTGTGACACCTACACAACCACTTCACAGTGTGGGCTGGGTGCTTTTTGTCATGACACCAACACAACCACTTTACAGTGTGGACTGGGAGCTTTTTGTCGTGACACCAACACAACCACTTCACAGTGTGGGCTGGGTGCTTTTTGTCATGACACCAAAACAACCACTTTACAGTGTGGACTGGGTGCTTTTTGTCGTGACACTAACACAACCACTTTACAGTGTGGACTGGGAGCTTTTTGTCGTGACACCAACACAACCACTTTACAGTGTGGGCTGGGTGCTTTTTGTCATGACACCAACGCAACCACTTTACAGTGTGGGCTGGGTGCTTTTTTTCGTGACACGAACACAACCACTTTACAGTGTGGACTGGGTGCTTTTTGTTGTGACACCAACACAACCACTTTACAGTGTGGCCTGGGTGCTTTTTGTCGTGACACCAACACAACCACTTTACAGTGTGGGCTGGGTGCTTTTTGTCGTGACACCAACACAACCACTTTACAGTGTGGGCTGGGTGCTTTTTGTTGTGACACCAACACAACCACTTTACAGTGTGGACTGGGTGCTTTTTGTCATGACACTAATACAACCACTTTACAGTGTGGGCTGGGTACTTTTTGTCATGACACTAATACAACCACTTTACAGTGTGGGCTGGGTGCTTTTTGTCATGACACCTACATGACCACCTTACAGTGTGGAATGGGTGCTTTTTGTCGTGACACCAACACAACCACCTTACAGTGTGGGCTGGGTGCTTTTTGTCGTGACACCAACGCAACCAATTTACAGCGTGGGCTTGGTGCTTTTTGTCGTGACACCAACACAACCACTTTACAGTGTGGACTGGGTGCTTTTTGTTGTGACACCTACACAACCACTTCACAGTGTGGGCTGGGTGCTTTTTGTTATGACACCAACACAACCACTTTACAGTGTGGACTGGGAGCTTTTCGTCGTGACACTAACACAACCACTTTACAGTGTGGGCTGGGTGCTTTTTGTTGTGACACCTACAGAACCACTTCACAGTGTGGGCTGGGTGCTTTTTGTCATGACACCAACACAACCACTTTACAGTGTGGACTGGGAGCTTTTTGTCGTGACACCAACACAACCACTTCACAGTGTGGGCTGGGTGCTTTTTGTCATGACACCAACACAACCACTTTACAGTGTGGACTGGGTGCTTTTTGTCGTGACACTAACACAACCACTTTACAGTGTGGACTGGGAGCTTTTTGTCGTGACACCAACACAACCACTTTACAGTGTGGGCTGGGTGCTTTTTGTCGTGACACCAACGCAACCACATTACAGTGTGGGCTGGGTGCTTTTTGTCGTGACACGAACACAACCACTTTACAGTGTGGACTGGGTGCTTTTTGTCGTGACACCAACACAACCACTTTACAGTGTGGGCTGGGTGCCTTCTGTCGTGACATCAACACAACCACTTTACAGTGTGGACTGGGTGCTTTTTGTCGTGACACTAACACAACCACTTTACAGTGTGGGCTGGGTGCTTTTTGTCGTGACACCAACACAAACACTTTACAGTGTGGACTGGGTGCTTTTTGTCGTGACACCAACACAACCACTTTACAGTGTGGGCTGGGTGCTTTTTGTCGTGACACAAACACAACCACTTTACAGTGTGGGCTGGGTGCTTTTTGTCATGACACCTACATGACCACCTTACAGTGTGGGCTGGGTGCCTTCTGTCGTGACACCAACACAACCACTTTACAGTGTGGGCTGGGTGCTTTTTGTCGTGACACCAACACAACCACGTTACAGTGTGGACTGGGTGCTTTTTGTCGTGACACCAACACAACCACTTTAGAGTGTGGACTGGGTGCTTTTTGTCGTGACACTTACATGACCACTTTACAGTGTAGGCTGGATGCTTTTTGTCGTGACACCAACACAACCACTTTACAGTGTGGACTGGGAGCTTTTTGTCGTGACACCAACACAACCACTTCACAGTGTGGGCTGGGTGCTTTTTGTCATGACACCAAAACAACCACTTTACAGTGTGGACTGGGTGCTTTTTGTCGTGACACTAACACAACCACTTTACAGTGTGGACTGGGAGCTTTTTGTCGTGACACCAACACAACCACTTTACAGTGTGGGCTGGGTGCTTTTTGTCATGACACCAACGCAACCACTTTACAGTATGGGCTGGGTGCTTTTTTTCGTGACACGAACACAACCACTTTACAGTGTGGACTGGGTGCTTTTTGTCGTGACACCAACACAACCACTTTACAGTGTGGACTGGCTGCTTTTTGTCGTGACACTAACACAACCACTTTACAGTGTGGGCTGGTCACTTTTTGTCGTGACACCAACACAACCACTTTACAGTGTGGACTGGGTGCTTTTTGTCGTGACACCAACACAACCACTTTACAGTGTGGGCTGGGTGCTTTTTGTCGTGACACCAACACAACCACTTTACAGTGTGCGCTGGGTGCTTTTTGTCGTGACACCAACACAACCACTTTACAGTGTGGACTGGGTGCTTTTTGTCATGACACTAATACAACCACTTTACAGTGTGGGCTGGGTGCTTTTTGTCATGACACCTACATGACCACCTTACAGTGTGGAATGGGTGCTTTTTGTCGTGACACCAACACAACCACCTTACAGTGTGGGCTGGGTGCTTTTTGTCGTGACACCAACGCAACCACTTTACAGCGTGGGCTTGGTGCTTTTTGTCGCGACACCAACACAACCACTTTACAGTGTGGACTGGGTGCTTTTTGTTGTGACACCTACACAACCACTTCACAGTGTGGGCTGGGTGCTTTTTGTCATGACACCAACACAACCACTTTACAGTGTGGACTGGGAGCTTTTTGTCGTGACACCAACACAACCACTTCACAGTGTGGGCTGGGTGCTTTTTGTCATGACACCAAAACAACCACTTTACAGTGTGGACTGGGTGCTTTTTGTCGTGACACTAACACAACTACTTTACAGTGTGGACTGGGATCTTTTTGTCGTGACACCAACACAACCACTTTGCAGTGTGGGCTGGGTGCTTTTTGTCATGACACCAACGCAACCACTTTACAGTGTGGGCTGGGTGCTTTTTTTCGTGACACGAACACAACCACTTTACAGTGTGGACTGGGTGCTTTTTGTCGTGACACCAACACAACCACTTTACAGTGTGGACTGGCTGCTTTTTGTCGTGACACTAACACAACCACTTTACAGTGTGGGCTGGTCACTTTTTGTCGTGACACCAACACAACCACTTTACAGTGTGGACCGGGTGCTTTTTGTCGTGACACCAACACAACCACTTTACAGTGTGGGCTGGGTGCTTTTTGTCGTGACACCAACACAACCACTTTACAGTGTGGGCTGGGTGCTTTTTGTCGTGACACCAACACAACCACTTTACAGTGTGGACTGGGTGCTTTTTGTCATGACACTAATACAACCACTTTACAGTGTGGGCTGGGTACTTTTTGTCATGACACTAATACAACCACTTTACAGTGTGGGCTGGGTGCTTTTTGTCATGACACCTACATGACCACCTTACAGTGTGGAATGGGTGCTTTTTGTCGTGACACCAACACAACCACTTTACAGTGTGGGCTGGGTGCTTTTTGTCGTGACACCAACGCAACCACTTTACAGCGTGGGCTTGGTGCTTTTTGTCGCGACACCAACACAACCACTTTACAGTGTGGACTGGGTGCTTTTTGTTGTGACACCAACACAACCACTTTACAGTGTGGGCTGGGTACTTTTTGTCGTGACACCAACACAACCACTTTACAGTGTGGACTGGGTGCTTTTTGTCGTGACACTAACACAACCACTTTACAGTGTGGACTGGCTGCTTTTTGTCGTGACACTAACACAACCACTTTACAGTGTGGGCTGGTCACTCTTTGTCGTGACACCAACACAACCACTTTACAGTGTGGACTGGGTGCTTTTTGTCGTGACACCAACACAACCACTTTACAGTGTGGACTGGGTGCTTTTTGTCGTGACACCAACACAACCACTTTACAGTGTGGGCTGGGTGCTTTTTGTCGTGACACCAACACAACCACTTTACAGTGTGGGCTGGGTGCTTTTTGTCGTGACACTAACACAACCACTTTACAGTGTGGACTGGGTGCTTTTTGTCATGACACTAATACAACCACTTTACAGTGTGGGCTGGGTACTTTTTGTCATGACACTAATACAACCACTTTACAGTGTGGGCTGGGTGCTTTTTGTCATGACACCTACATGACCACCTTACAGTGTGGAATGGGTGCTTTTTGTCGTGACACCAACACAACCACCTTACAGTGTGGGCTGGGTGCTTTTTGTCGTGACACCAACGCAACCACTTTACAGCGTGGGCTGGGTGCTTTTTGTTGTGACACCTACACAACCACTTCACAGTGTGGGCTGGGTGCTTTTTGTCATGACACCAACACAACCACTTTACAGTGTGGACTGGGAGCTTTTTGTCATGACACCAACACAACCACTTTACAGTGTGGGCTTGGTGCTTTTTGTCGCGACACCAACACAACCACTTTACAGTGTGGACTGGGTGCTTTTTGTTGTGACACCTACACAACCACTTCACAGTGTGGGCTGGGTGCTTTTTGTCATGACACCAACACAACCACTTTACAGTGTGGACTGGGAGCTTTTTGTCGTGACACCAACACAACCACTTCACAGTGTGGGCTGGGTGCTTTTTGTCATGACACCAAAACAACCACTTTACAGTGTGGACTGGGTGCTTTTTGTCGTGACACTAACACAACCACTTTACAGTGTGGACTGGGATCTTTTTGTCGTGACACCAACACAACCACTTTACAGTGTGGGCTGGGTGCTTTTTGTCATGACACCAACGCAACCACTTTACAGTGTGGGCTGGGTGCTTTTTTTCGTGACACGAACACAACCACTTTACAGTGTGGACTGGGTGCTTTTTGTCGTGACACCAACACAACCACTCTACAGTGTGGACTGGCTGCTTTTTGTCGTGACACTAACACAACCACTTTACAGTGTGGGCTGGTCACTTTTTGTCGTGACACCAACACAACCACTTTACAGTGTGGACTGGGTGCTTTTTGTCGTGACACCAACACAACCACTTTACAGTGTGGGCTGGGTGCTTTTTGTCGTGACACCAACACAACCACTTTACAGTGTGGGCTGGGTGCTTTTTGTCGTGACACCAACACAACCACTTTACAGTGTGGACTGGATGCTTTTTGTCATGACACTAATACAACCACTTTACAGTGTGGGCTGGGTACTTTTTGTCATGACACTAATACAACCACTTTACAGTGTGGGCTGGGTGCTTTTTGTCATGACACCTACATGACCACCTTACAGTGTGGAATGGGTGCTTTTTGTCATGACACCAACACAACCACTTTACAGTGTGGGCTGGGTGCTTTTTGTCGTGACACCAACGCAACCACTTTACAGCGTGGGCTTGGTGCTTTTTGTCGCGACACCAACACAACCACTTTACAGTGTGGACTGGGTGCTTTTTGTTGTGACACCAACACAACCACTTTACAGTGTGGGCTGGGTACTTTTTGTCGTGACACCAACACAACCACTTTACAGTGTGGACTGGGTGCTTTTTGTCGTGACACTAACACAACCACTTTACAGTGTGGACTGGCTGCTTTTTGTCGTGACACTAACACAACCACTTTACAGTGTGGGCTGGTCACTCTTTGTCGTGACACCAACACAACCACTTTACAGTGTGGACTGGGTGCTTTTTCTCGTGACACTAACACAACCACTTTACAGTGTGGGCTGGCTGCTTTTTGTTGTGACACCAACACAACCACTTTACAGTGTGGGCTGGGTGCTTTTTGTCATGACACTAATACAACCACTTTACAGTGTGGGCTGGGTGCTTTTTGTCATGACACCTACATGACCACCTTAAAGTGTGGAATGGGTGCTTTTTGTCGTGACACCAACACAACCACTTTACAGTGTGGACTGGGTGCTTTTTGTCGTGACACCAACACAACCACTTTACAGTGTGGGCTGGGTGCTTTTTGTCGTGACACCAACACAACCACTTTACAGTGTGGACTGGGTGCTTTTTGTTGTGACACCAACACAACCACTTTACAGTGTGGACTGGGAGCTTTTTGTCGTGACACCAACACAACCACTTTACAGTGTGGGCTGGGTGCTTTTTGTCATGACACCAACGCAACCACATTACAGTGTGGGCTGGGTGCTTTTTGTCGTGACACGAACACAACCACTTTACAGTGTGGACTGGGTGCTTTTTGTTGTGACACCAACACAACCACTTTACAGTGTGGGCTGGGTGCTTTCTGTCGTGACATCAACACAACCACTTTACAGTGTGGACTGGGTGCTTTTTGTTGTGACACCAACACAACCACTTTACAGTGTGGGCTGGGTACTTTTTGTCATGACACTAATACAACCACTTTACAGTGTGGGCTGGGTGCTTTTTGTCGTGACACCAACACAACCACTTTACAGTGTGGACTGGGTGCTTTTTGTCGTGACACCAACACAACCACTTTACAGTGTGGGCTGGGTGCTTTTTGTCGTGACACCTACATGACCACCTTACAGTGTGGAATGGGTGCTTTTTGTCGTGACACCAACACAACCACCTTACAGTGTGGGCTGGGTGCTTTTTGTCGTGACACCAACGCAACCACTTTACAGCGTGGGCTTGGTGCTTTTTGTCGCGACACCAACACAACCACTTTACAGTGTGGACTGGGTGCTTTTTGTCGTGACACCAACACAACCACTTTACAGTGTGGGCTGGGTGCTTTTTGTCGTGACACCAACACAACCACTTTACAGTGTGGACTGGGTGCTTTTTGTCATGACACTAATACAACCACTTTACAGTGTGGGCTGGGTACTTTTTGTCATGACACTAATACAACCACTTTACAGTGTGGGCTGGGTGCTTTTTGTCATGACACCTACATGACCACCTTACAGTGTGGGCTGGGTGCTTTTTGTTGTGACACCAACACAACCACTTTACAGTGTGGGCTGGGTGCTTTTTGTCGTGACATCAACGCAACCACTTTACAGCGTGGGCTGGGTGCTTTTTGTCGCGACACCAACACAACCACTTTACAGTGTGGACTGGGTGCTTTTTGTTGTGACACCAACACAACCACTTTACAGTGTGGGCTGGGTGCTTTTTGTTGTGACACCAACACAACCACCTTACAGTGTGGACTGGGTGCTTTTTGTCGTGACACTAACACAACCACTTTACAGTGTGGACTGGGTGCTTTTTGTCGTGGCACTAACACAACCACTTTACAGTGTGGGCTGGCTGCTTTTTGTTGTGACACCAACACAACCACTTTACAGTGTGGGCTGGGTGCTTTTTGTCATGACACTAATACAACCACTTTACAGTGTGGGCTGGGTGCTTTTTGTCATGACACCTACATGACCACCTTAAAGTGTGGAATGGGTGCTTTTTGTCGTGACACCAACTCAACCACTTTAGAGTGTGGGCTGGGTGCTTTTTGTCGTGACACCAACACAACCACTTTACAGTGTGGACTGGGTGCTTTTTGTCGTGACACCAACACAACCACTTTACAGTGTGGGCTGGGTGCTTTTTGTCGTGACACCAACACAACCACTTTACAGTGTGGATTGGGTGCTTTTTGTCGCGACACCAACACAACCACTTTACAGTGTGGGCTGGGTGCTTTTTATCATGACATCTACATGACCACCTTACAGTGTGGACTGGGTGCTTTTTGCTGTATCTTTGACAGAACCACTTTACAGCGTGGGCTGGGTTCTTTCACCTCCAAAGGACGTCATCTGAAACACAGCAATATACCGCATAACATTGCTTCTGAAGTGTTGCTTCGTTAGTACAGACTGTAAGTAGTATATGGATAAAAGCTGGAGGGTAGATTATTTTCAAATAGTATCACTTTTTCTTTCTTCTGTGGAATCAAAGACTAAAATGACTTTATAAAAGCTAACACAATATTGTTAAACCGTCTTATAGATCAAAGGTTCTATAGTTTAAGCCGTTTCTAGATTTTTGTGGGACATTACTCTCTCTCTATGAATATCTAACACTTTAATTGTATCTCTCTCTGTATAAAGGCCTCTCTCTTTCTGCCTCTCCCTCTGTGTCTCTCTTTCTTTAGATGTGTATGTGTGTATGCATGTGTATGTGTGTGTGTGTGTGTAGTTTTCGAGTGATTCAACCAACCAACCAACCGACCAACCAGCCAGCCAACCAATCAACCAACCAACCAACCAACCAACCAACCAACCAACCAACCAACCAACCAACCAGCCAACCAACCAACCAACCAACCAACCAACCAACCAACCAACCAACCAACCACTTTCCAAAGTGCATTGAGTACATTTGATCACGTCACCAACCTTAGAGAGGCTGTCACACCATTGGCACAACTGAAAAGGTCTCGCAACCATTTTTTGGCAAAGTTTGATCCAACAGTTGGATGTCCTTCCTATCGCCAACTACATTGGGTGTATTTTATCATGGCACCGGTTCTAGGGAGGTTGCCTATGATTGACTCAGCTGAAGAGCTTTCTTTACCTTATAATGGTAGAGGCAGGATAAGAAGTAGGAAGAATTATAGGCATGATACCATGGCTGAGCTATTATAGGTGGGGTCTGTAATGTTGAAAACTCCAAAAGATTTGGAAATCATTTAAGAGTATTTATCATTTTTTCCCATGTTTATAGGGAGCTATTTGGCATTTTTACATGTTTAAATCCTTAACCCTTTAGCATTTACATTACTCTATATATACTACTAGCAGTAAAGCCCGGCGTTGCTCGGGGTCGCTCAGTAGCTGTGTTAAAGTTACAATGTTAAGTTTCTTTCTTGGCTTAAAAACTGTAGTGTCTACTGTGCAGACTTGCATGTGGTGTTTTTGATTAATATTCCCTCAACCAACAATATGCCTTATGAAGTTAAGAAAACATAACGATAACCCGAATGTTATAACAAAAGAGGATGCTGGGGATAGAAACTGCACTGGTTATTTATTAACAAAGATCGAAAATGTAAACACTGCAACGCAGAGAAAAACATTAGCGTAACCAAATTATCAGTTATGTCTGTCTGCACGCCTATATCACCTCTCTGCACGACTGTCTGTCTGCACGCCTATATCACCTCTCTGCACGACTGTCTGTCTGCACGCCTATATCACCTCTCTGCACGACTGTCTGTCTGCACGCCTAACGACGAAATATTTGCTTGTTTTACGTAGTCTTTAAATAGACTTGTTTTCAAGTAAAAATATTGTTTTAAAATGCTTTTAAATGGAAATGAAGCAAAACGGAAGCTTAGTGTTCGAACTGATGAATTTTGCAGGTCAATATTTTGCTGGCTCGACAACTGTCTGTTCGTGTATTGTGTTAATGTCATTTTAAACGCTGAGAAAGCCAGCGTAATTTTTTAATTTGTGCACGCAGACGCTCAATGTAAACAGAACAAAGGGAAATAACTGATAACTTACGCTCAAAAATCGATACATTATATTCGATTTCGTCACATAGGGTGGGTCAATTTGAAATTTTTTTTTTCCGATGTCTTCGCTAGGGCTCAATGTACAAGTATAGCAATTTCGGTGCAATTCCGTGAGAGATTCTAAGAGGAGATGTGTGCCAAAAATCGATAGACAGACAGACAACCACAGTTTTATATATATAGACTAGCATTAAAGCCCGGCGTTGCTCGGGGTCATTAAGTTACCAAAGTTAGGTTGCAGCACTTTTTTGTCTGCCAGGCACTGGGTGAATGAATTGCAGACCTGGAAGCATGAGCTGCGCCAACAGTGACAATTGTAGTTTCGCCTATGGATATTATCTCTGTGCAAAAAAGTGTTGAAATTTATTGTTTCACAGTACTTGCGCAACACGCGAGTAGACGATGCCAGCCGAACAACAGAGCTGCGATGGAGTTGTTCTGCATGGTTGTCTGTGTGTTTTCTAAATTTAAGACAGTAGGGAGGGTTGTGATATGAGGGAGAGTTAGCTGTTGTTTCTAGCAGGTTTAGTGACCTCATAGAGGATATGTGTTTTCTAAATTTAAGACAGTAGGGAGTGGTGTGATATGAGGGAGAGTTAGCTGCTGTTTCTAGCAGGTTTAGTGACCTCATAGAGGATATGTGTTTTCTAAATTTAAGACAGTAGGGAGTGGTGTGATATGAGGGAGAGTTAGCTGCTGTTTCTAGCAGGTTTAGTGACCTCATAGAAGATATGTTTTCTAAATTTAAGACAGTAGAGAGGGGTGTGATATGAGGGAGAGTTAGCTGCTGTTTCTAGCAGGTTTAGTGACCTCATAGAGGATATGTTTTCTAAATTTAAGACAGTAGGGAGGGGTGTGATATGAGGGAGAGTTAGCTGCTGTTTCTAGCAGGTTTAGTGACCTCATAGAAGATATGTTTTCTAAATTTAAGACAGTAGGGAGGGGTATGATATGGGGGAGAGTTAGCTGCTGTTTCTAGCAGGTTTAGTAACCTCATAGAGGATATGTGTTTTCTAAATTTAAGACAGTAGGGAGTGGTGTGATATGAGGGAGAGTTAGCTGCTGTTTCTAGCAGGTTTAGTAACCTCATAGAGGATATGTGTTTTCTAAATTTAAGACAGTAGGGAGTGGTGTGATATGAGGGAGAGTTAGCTGCTGTTTCTAGCAGGTTTAGTAACCTCATAGAGGATATGTGTTTTCTAAATTTAAGACAGTAGGGAGTGGTGTGATATGAGGGAGAGTTAGCTGCTGTTTCTAGCAGGTTTAGTGACCTCATAGAGGATATTATTGTTTATCATCTATATATATAAAACTGACTGCACGCGTAACGAAATTTACAGATACATATATTTTAAATAAACTTATATAATTTTTGCTTTTTTTTACGAAATATTTGCTTGTTTTACGTAGTCTTTAAATAGACTTGTTTTCAAGTAAAAATTATTGTGTTAATGTCATTTTAAACGCTGAGAAAGCCAGCGTAATTTTTTTAATTTGTGCACGCAGACGCTCAATGTAAACAGAACAAAGGGAAATAACTGATCACTTACGCTCAAAAATCGATACATTATATTCGATTTCGTCAGATAGGGCGGGTCAATTTGAAATATTTTTTTTCCGATGTCTTCGCTAGGGCTCAATGTACAAGTATAGCAATTTCGGTGCAATTCCGTGAGAGATTCTAAGAGGAGATGTGTGCCAAAAATCGACAGACAGACAGACAACCACAGTTTTATATATATAGATTGTATTTTTATGGAAAAACCTTTATCTTACATAATTATCTCACATAATATCAACTCTATGAGATTTTGATATTATTTATTTTGAAAACAATACCTTAACATCAGTATGAGCGGCCAGAGGTGAGCAAATTCTGGCTGGATATAGCCGGTTTAAATGCTAAAGGATTAAATCTTAATAGTACGATTATAATAGCTACTAGATTCACCTGTACATATTTCCATTTCTACAACAGATACAATCATATAGGTTAGCTCAGAACATTGATTAGAATATAACTCAAAACAAAGCTCAGAACACATACCATATGAACCATTCACCACATACAGCATTGAGTGAAAAAATACCCCTTCCAGTATTGAGAGGAAAAAAAAAGACTTTGGGATTAAAAATGCCACCCTGTGAACAGCACAAGATAGTCTGCTCCGAATTAGCTTCCTCAATTCTTTCTTTTGATGAAGGGATTTTATCCTGAAATATTGCTTTCTGGTTTAGGCACAAGGCCAACAATTCTGGGAAAAGGGAAAGTCAATGAAATCAACCCCAGTGCATTACTGGTACTTTATTTTATCGACCCTGTAAATATGAAAGGCAAAACTAATCTCGGTAGGATTTGAACACAGATCGTAAAGGACCATAACTCTATGCCATAAATCATGTTGTCCAACACTCCACTGATACTTCCAATCCACAACCCTATTTTATCCTAAAATATTAGGGACTAATTAAACGACTCTAAGGTAACATTCCAACAAATTTGTTATCATTATTTTTAGGGCGGTGGATTGGCAGTATCGGTAGAGGGTCGGACGCCATGCTTTCCAGCATAGTTACGTCCCTTTACGATGTGAGTTCAAATCCCGCCGAAGTTGACTTTGCCTTTCATCCTTACGGGGTCGATAAAATAAAGTACCAGTAATGCACTGGGTAATTGCTGGCCTTGTGCCTAGAGTAGAAACAATTATTTTAAATTTTTAATCTCCTATTTGCAATGCTCTAACTCCTTAAAAAACTCACATATTAACTTGCTAGAAATCATTCACTCAATTTGAAAATGCTGTTATTGTTTAACATCTGTTTTCCCTGCTAGCAACGGTTGAACATGTCATTGCAGACTAGTTAGTATTCAAGCAGGGCTTCTGACCTCCAGATGGACTATGTTCTACCAAGTGCATTTTATTGTGGCACCAGTATTAGGGAAATTGTCATGTCTTAGACAAAGATGAAGAATCCTTCGGACACTTCTTTTTTTTTTTCCCTGCAAGTTTTTTTATGGTTCAATGCTCTTCCTACCACCAACCACTTTACATATATATAAATATATATATAAGGGGGGCAGAGCAACTTGTGCTAATTCTATTGTTTACACATAAAAGTAAGGATATCTAAAATCTTTATTACAAATGAATCCACTTCTGTTGTTGTTTTCTTCCAGTTTTTGTCCACAGCTTCTCTTTTCTTTTCTCGCTCTGTTGAGTGGATCTATTAGAAACATAAAAGATATACACTATTATATATGAGTTCAAATCCCACCGAGGTTAACTTTGCCTTTCTTCCTTACGGGGTCAATAAAATAAAGTACCAGTAATGCACTGGGTAATTGCTGGCCTTGTGCCAAAAGTAGAAACAATTATATATGAATGTACATATTGTATATTTAATAATATACAGGATGTTTATGATAAACTGTCACATACTGTATCATGCTTAATCTCCTTGTAATTTGAATTACAGGTACAATTCATGTTGTATTATAGTCTATGTGGCTGAGTATTCCACAGACATGTGTGTACCTTTAACATAATTCTCAGGGAGATTCAGTATGACACAGTGTGTGACATGGCTACTTCTTTGAATTACAGGTACAGTATATATTATAATGTAAATGGCTGAATATTCCACAGACACGTGTATCATCATCATCATCATCATTATCACCATTTAACGTCCATTTTTCCATGTTGGCATGGCTTAGACAAGTTGCTCCATTGTAAGACAAGCCAGGTCAGGAGACCATGTCTGGCTCATACAGAACTGATTTGGGCTTGGTTTCTATGGCTGCATGTCCTTCTTAACACCAACCTCATTTACAGTGTGGACTGGGTGCTTTTTATTGTGGCACCTACATGACCACTTTACAATGTGGACTGGGTGCTTTTTATTGTGGCACCTACATGACCACTTTACAGTGTGGACTGGGTGCTTTTTGTCGTGACACCTACATGACCACTTTACAGTGTGGACTGGGTGCTTTTTGTCGTAACACCTACATGACCACTTTACAGTGTGGACTGGGTGCTTTTTGTCGTGACACCTACATGACCTCTTTACAGTGTGGACTGGGTGCTTTTTGTCGTGACACCTACATGACCACTTTACAGTGTGGACTGGGTGCTGTTTATTGTGGCACCTACATGACCACTTTACAGTGAGTATTGGGTGCTTTTTGTCGTGACACCTACACGAACACTTTACAGTGTGGACTGGGTGCTGTTTATTGTGGCACCTACATGACCACTTTACAGTGTGGACTGGGTGCTGTTTATTGTGGCACCTACATGACCACTTTACAGTGTGGACTGGATGCTGTTTATTGTGGCACCTACATGACCACTTTACAGTGTGGACTGGGTGCTGTTTATTGTGGCACCTACATGACCACTTTACAGTGAGTATTGGGTGCTTTTTGTCGTGACACCTACACGAACACTTTACAGTGTGGACTGGGTGCTTTTTGTCGTGACATATACATGACCACTTTACAGTGAGTATTGAGTGCTTTTTGTCGTGACACCTACATGACCATTTTACAGTGTGGACTGGGTGCTTTTTGTCGTGACACCTACATGACCACTTTACCAGTGAGTATTGGGTGCTGTTTATTGTGGCACCTACATGACCACTTTACAGTGTGGACTGGGTGCTGTTTATTGTGGCACCTACATGACCACTTTACAGTGTGGACTGGGTGCTGTTTATTGTGGCACCTACATGACCACTTTACAGTATGGGCTGGGTGCTTTTTGTCGTGACACCAACATGACCACTTTACAGTGTGGACTGGGTGCTTTTTGTCATGACATCTACATGACCACTTTACAGTGTGGACTGGGTGCTTTTTGTCGTGACACCAACATGACCACTTTACAGTGTGGACTGGGTGCTTTTTGTCATGACACCTACATGACCACTTTACAGTGTGGGCTGGGTGCTTTTTGTCATGACAACTACATGACCACTTTACAGTGTGGACTGGGTGCTTTTTGTCATGACACCTACATGACCACTTTACAGTGTGGACTGGGTGCTGTTTATTGTGGCACCTACATGACCACTTTACAGTGTGGACTGGGTGCTGTTTATTGTGGCACCTACATGACCACTTTACAGTGAGTATTGGGTGCTTTTTGTCATGACATCTACATGACCACTTTACAGTGTGGACTGGGTGCTGTTTATTGTGGCACCTACATGACCACTTTACAGTGTGGACTGGGTGCTTTTTGTCGTGACACCTACATGACCACTTGACAGTGAGTATTGGGTGCTTGTTGTCATGACATCTACATGACCACTTTACAGTGTGGACTGGGTGCTGTTTATTGTGGCACCCACATGACCACTTTACAGTGTGTAGTGGGTGCTTTTTGTCATGACATCTACATGACTACTTTACAGTGTGGGCTGGGTGCTTTTTGTCATGACATCTACATGACCACTTTACAGTGTGGACTGGGTGCTTTTTGTTGTGACACCTACATGACCACTTTACAGAGAGTATCGGCAGCTTTTTGTCATGACATCTACACGACCACTTTACAGTGTGGACTGGGTACTTTTTGTCGTGACACCTACATGACCACTTTACAGTGTGGACTGGGTGCTTTTTGTCATGACATCTACATGACCACTTTACAGTGTGGACTGGGTGCTTTTTGTCATGACATCTACATGACCACTTTACAGTGTGGGCTGGGTGCTTTTTGTCATGACATCTACGTGACCACTTTACAGTGTGGACTGGGTGCTTTTTGTCATGACACCTACATGACCACTTTACAGTGTGGACTGGGTGCAGTTTATTGTGGCACCTACATGACCACTTTACAGTGTGGACTGGGTGCTGTTTATTGTGGCACCTACATGACCACTTTACAGTGTGGACTGGGTGCTTTTTGTCATGACACCTACATGACCACTTTACAGTGAGTATTGGGTGCTTTTTGTCATGACATCTACATGACCACTTTACAGTGTGGACTGGGTGCTGTTTATTGTGGCACCTACATGACCACTTTACAGTGTGTAGTGGGTGCTTTTTGTCATGACATCTACATGACCACTTTACAGTGTGGACTGGGTGCTTTTTGTTGTGACACCTACATGACCACTTTACAGTGAGTATCGGCAGCTTTTTGTCATGACATCTACACGACCACTTTACAGTGTGGACTGGGTGCTGTTTATTGTGGCACCTACATGACCACTTTACAGTGTGGACTGGGTGCTTTTTGTCGTGACACCTACATGACCACTTTACAGTGTGGACTGGGTGCTGTTTATTGTGGCACCTACATGACCACTTTACAGTGTGGACTGGGTGCTGTTTATTGTGGCACCTACATGACCACTTTACAGTGTGGACTGGGTGCTTTTTGTCATGACACCTACATGACCACTTTACAGTGAGTATTGGGTGCTTTTTGTCATGACATCTACATGACCACTTTACAGTGTGGACTGGGTGCTGTTTATTGTGGCACCTACATGACCACTTTACAGTGTGGACTGGGTGCTGTTTATTGTGGCACCTACATGACCACTTTACAGTGAGTATTGGGTGCTTTTTGTCATGACATCTACATGACCACTTTACAGTGTGGACTGGGTGCTGTTTATTGTGGCACCTACATGACCACTTTACAGTGTGTAGTGGGTGCTTTCTGTCATGACATCTACATGACTACTTTACAGTGTGGGCTGGGTGCTTTTTGTCATGACATCTACATGACCACTTTACAGTGTGGACTGGGTGCTTTTTGTTGTGACACCTACATGACCACTTTACAGTGAGTATCGGCAGCTTTTTGTCATGACATCTACACGACCACTTTACAGTGTGGACTGGGTGCTGTTTATTGTGGCACCTACATGACCACTTTACAGTGTGGACTGGGTGCTTTTTGTCGTGACACCTACATGACCACTTTACAGTGAGTATTGGGTGCTTTTTGTCATGACATCTACATGACCACTTTACAGTGTGGACTGGGTGCTGTTTATTGTGGCACCTACATGACCACTTTACAGTGTGGACTGGGTGCTGTTTATTGTGGCACCTACATGACCACTTTACAGTGTGGACTGGGTGCTTTTTGTCATGACACCTACATGACCACTTTACAGTGAGTATTGGGTGCTTTTTGTCATGACATCTACATGACCACTTTACAGTGTGGACTGGGTGCTGTTTATTGTGGCACCTACATGACCACTTTACAGTGTGGACTGGGTGCTTTTTGTCATGACACCTACATGACCACTTTACAGTGAGTATTGGGTGCTTTTTGTCATGACATCTACATGACCACTTTACAGTGTGGACTGGGTGCTGTTTATTGTGGCACCTACATGACCACTTTACAGTGTGTAGTGGGTGCTTTTTGTCATGACATCTACATGACTACTTTACAGTGTGGGCTGGGTGCTTTTTGTCATGACATCTACATGACCACTTTACAGTGTGGACTGGGTGCTTTTTGTTGTGACACCTACATGACCACTTTACAGTGAGTATCGGCAGCTTTTTGTCATGACATCTACACGACCACTTTACAGTGTGGACTGGGTGCTGTTTATTGTGGCACCTACATGACCACTTTACAGTGTGGACTGGGTGCTTTTTGTCGTGACACCTACATGACCACTTTACAGTGTGGACTGGGTGCTGTTTATTGTGGCACCTACATGACCACTTTACAGTGTGGACTGGGTGCTGTTTATTGTGGCACCTACATGACCACTTTACAGTGTGGACTGGGTGCTTTTTGTCATGACACCTACATGACCACTTTACAGTGAGTATTGGGTGCTTTTTGTCATGACATCTACATGACCACTTTACAGTGTGGACTGGGTGCTGTTTATTGTGGCACCTACATGACCACTTTACAGTGTGGACTGGGTGCTTTTTGTCATGACACCTACATGACCACTTTACAGTGAGTATTGGGTGCTTTTTGTCATGACATCTACATGACCACTTTACAGTGTGGACTGGGTGCTGTTTATTGTGGCACCTACATGACCACTTTACAGTGTGTAGTGGGTGCTTTTTGTCATGACATCTACATGACTACTTTACAGTGTGGGCTGGGTGCTTTTTGTCATGACATCTACATGACCACTTTACAGTGTGGACTGGGTGCTTTTTGTTGTGACACCTTCATGACCACTTTACAGTGAGTATCGGCAGCTTTTTGTCATGACATCTACACGACCACTTTACAGTGTGGACTGGGTGCTGTTTATTGTGGCACCTACATGACCACTTTACAGTGTGGACTGGGTGCTTTTTGTCGTGACACCTACATGACCACTTTACAGTGTGGACTGGGTGCTGTTTATTGTGGCACCTACATGACCACTTTACAGTGTGGACTGGGTGCTGTTTATTGTGGCACCTACATGACCACTTTACAGTGTGGACTGGGTGCTTTTTGTCATGACACCTACATGACCACTTTACAGTGAGTATTGGGTGCTTTTTGTCATGACATCTACATGACCACTTTACAGTGTGGACTGGGTGCTGTTTATTGTGGCACCTACATGACCACTTTACAGTGTGGACTGGGTGCTGTTTATTGTGGCACCTACATGACCACTTTACAGTGTGGACTGGGTGCTTTTTGTCATGACACCTACATGACCACTTTACAGTGAGTATTGGGTGCTTTTTGTCATGACATCTACATGATCACTTTACAGTGTGGACTGGGTGCTGTTTATTGTGGCACCTACATGACCACTTTACAGTGTGTAGTGGGTGCTTTTTGTCATGACATCTACATGACTACTTTACAGTGTGGGCTGGGTGCTTTTTGTCATGACATCTACATGACCACTTTACAGTGTGGACTGGGTGCTTTTTGTTGTGACACCTACATGACCACTTTACAGTGAGTATCGGCAGCTTTTTGTCATGACATCTACACGACCACTTTACAGTGTGGACTGGGTGCTGTTTATTGTGGCACCTACATGACCACTTTACAGTGTGGACTGGGTGCTTTTTGTCGTGACACCTACATGACCACTTTACAGTGTGGACTGGGTGCTTTTTGTTGTGACACCTACATGACCACTTTACAGTGTGTACTGGGTACTTTTTGTCGTGACACCTACATGACCACTTTACAGTGTGTACTGGGTGCTTTTTGTCATGACACCAACATGACCACTTTACAGTGTGGACTGGGTGCTTTTTGTCATGACACCAACATGACCACTTTACAGTGTGGACTGGGTACTTTTTGTCGTGACACCAACATGACCACTTTACAGTGTGGACTGGGTACTTTTTGTCGTGACACCTACATGACCACTTTACAGTGTGGACTGGGTGCTTTTTGTCATCACACCAACATGACCACTTTACAGTGTGGACTGGGTGCTTTTTGTCATGACACCAACATGACCACTTTACAGTGTGTACTGGGTACTTTTTGTCGTGACACCTACATGACCACTTTACAGTGTGTACTGGGTGCTTTTTGTCATGACACCAACATGACCACTTTACAGTGTGGACTGGGTGCTTTTTGTCATGACACCAACATGACCACTTTACAGTGTGGACTGGGTACTTTTTGTCGTGACACCAACATGACCACTTTACAGTGTGGACTGGGTACTTTTTGTCGTGACACCTACATGACCACTTTACAGTGTGGACTGGGTGCTTTTTGTTGTGACACCAATATGACCACTTTACAGTGTGGACTGGGTACTTTTTGTCGTGACACCTACATGACCACTTTACAGTGTGGACTGGGTGTTTTTGTTGTAACACCTACATGACCACTTTACAGTGTGGACTGGGTGCTTTTTGTCATCACACCAACATGACCACTTTACAGTGAGTATTGGGTACTTTTTGTCGTGACACCAACATGACCACTTTACAGTGTGGACTGGGTGTTTTTGTTGTAACACCTACATGACCACTTTACAGTGTGGACTGGGTGCTTTTTGTCATCACACCAACATGACCACTTTACAGTGAGTATTGGGTACTTTTTGTCGTGACACCTACATGACCACTTTACAGTGTGGACTGGGTACTTTTTGTCGTGACACCAACATGACCACTTTACAGTGTGGACTGGGTACTTTTTGTCGTGACACCTACATGACCACTTTACAGTGTGGACTGGGTGCTTTTTGTCATCACACCAATATGACCACTTTACAGTGTGGACTGGGTACTTTTTGTCGTGACACCTACATGACCACTTTACAGTGTGGACTGGGTGCTTTTTGTCGTGACACCAACATGACCACTTTACAGTGTGGACTGGGTACTTTTTGTCGTGACACCAACATGACCACTTTACAGTATGGGCTGGAGGCTTCAGTGGATGTATACTCCAGCTTGTCCTCGTGGGAGATGTATGGGAGGGTAAGGTGAAGTGAGGTGGTGCATACTGTATATATGCTTCAGTTTCAGCCTGTGCCCATGGGAAGTCGGGTTTTCTGTATTACTGCGTAACACCAGAGGTCTCAGTCCTGTGTCTACATCTTTGAGAGGTGCGATTGGGCAAGGTCAGCTTTTATCACCTTGTCCAAAGTCTTCCTAGGTCTCCCCACTCCACGCCTTCCATCAACTTTAAGCACTCTGCACCTTTTTTCTGCAGTTGTCATCCTTCATACATATCACATGTCCATACCAACACAATCTCCTTTCCTGCTCACTGCATCTGATTCCTCTGATGCCTAGTTTCTCTCTCTCAGTTTATGCTTTGCTGTTCACGTAAGTTACTATTACACATCTATCGGAGCATACAAGCTTCATTTCTTTCCAATATTTGCAGGTTCTCTGCACGCAGCACCCAGGAACCACTACATTATAAAATACAGTCTGTGACAAGGTTGGCTCTTTGAATTACAGCTACAGTCTAATTGGCAGTATTAGTAGAGCGTCAGACACCATGCTTTACAGCATAGAGTTACTGCCCTTTACGTTCTGACTTCAAATCCTGCCGAGGCTAACTTTGCCTTTCTTCCTTACGGGGTCGATAAAATAAAGTACCAGTAATGTACTGGGGTAATGCTGGCCTTGTGCCAAAAATAGAAACGATTATAATGTCAGTGGCTGAGTATTCCACAGACACTTAATGTAATTGTCAGGGAGATTCAGCATGACACAGTGTGTGACAAGGTTGGCTCTTTGAATTACAGATACAGTCCATGTTGTATTATTGTGCAAGTGTCTGAGTATTCCACAGACATGTGTGTACCTTTAACATAATTCTCAGGGAGATTCAGCATAACAGTCTGTGACAAGACTGGTTCTTTGAATTACAAGTACAGTCCATCTGACAGGCTTCCAAACAGTTTCTGTCTACCCAATTTCACTCACATGGCTTAGGTTGTTGCAAGGCTAAATAACACATGTATTAGGGTTTTAAGAGCAAAGCAGATCAAACACAAAAATAAATGAAACTATCAAGACAGACATTTCTACAAATGTAGGTGTCATGACAAAAGTGAGCGCCCAGTCCACACTGTAAAGTGGTTGGCATTAGGAAGGGCATCCATCCATAGAAACCAAGCTAAAATCAGTTCTATGTGAGCAAATCACAGTCCCCCGACCTGATCTCTCACAAAAGGACAGCCCATCCTACCCATGCTAGTGTGGAAGATGGATGTTAAATGATGATGATGACCCTCCTAAATATGGTTTTTAATAAAACAGAACATAACTGAGAAAATAATGAAAAGGAAAAGAAAAATCCATTTATAAAACTGGCAGGAAATAGGAGGGAAATTATTCTCAAAGAAAAATTTATGGGATGGACTCAACCTACTTTAGGACACGCTAAGGAAACGAGATTACCCTCTCCCTCTTAGGACCTAGATATGGTTTTAGAGTTAGAGCTACATTCTTTTTGTGTTGGAGACATTTAGCTGTTTCAAGACACATGAAAAATAAAACATTTCCTAAGTATATATTAAAAATGCTTTACAAAGTCATGGTCACTTGACGGGAGATTATAAAACTAGACAAACAAACCATAAGCTAGTTGAAAGATTTCCAAAATCCTCTCAGAATTCATGTCAGTTGGATTTGTATATTTGTAAGTGTTTCTTTTATTTTTGACAATAATAATCCTTTTATAATTGAATCTTTTCAGCACACTAATACTTGTGTGTCTTTTGATACAAAAGAATCATATTTTCATAATGGTGTTTGTCGTTTGGCTCAGAACTTATTAATACTTTCACCAAAACAATACACACACACAACCCATTACATTATTTTCATTGTGGATTGGCAGTATCAGTAAAGTGTCGGATAATATGCTTCGGGGCATAGAGTTACATTCCTTTACATTCTGAGTTCAAATCCTGTCGAGGATCGATAAAATAAAGTACCAGTAACATACTAGGGTTGATTTAGTCGACTTTCACCTCCCTCGAATTTGTTGGCCTTGTGCCTAAATCAGAAACCATTATTTTAATTGGGATTGATTGCATTTGTTAATTTGCAAATGTGCATACATAGTCTTCTTATCATGTCCACAAGTGTGTCGGCCACAAAGATTGACTAGATGTGGTTCCACCACAGCTGAACACATTGCTGTCCTTTCTCATTAAACTCTGCCAAGTTTAATGCTCTCCTTTCTCGTTAAACTCTGCTAAGTCTAATGCTGTCCTTTCTCATTAAACTCTGCCAAGTCTAATGCTGTCCTTTCTCATTAAACTCTGCCAAGTCTAATGCTGTCCTTTCTCATTAAACTCTGCCAAGTCTAATGCTGTCCTTTCTCATTAAACTCTGCTAAGCAGGGGTGTTCCAGCAGGGACCATATCATGTGGTTTAATGCCGCTGCATACATCATAATGTTATCTTAATCCTATGTAGTGCAAATAAAAAAAACGTATCTTATTTGTTTCTGGATTTCTTTGCTTGTTGTTTAACCCTTTCATGACCACATTTCTAATTAAATACACTCTATTTTAATTAATTAATGAAGAATTTTAAGGGATTCACTAAAATTATTAATTATTTCATTACTAATATAAAATTATGTTGGAAGATTTTAATTTAAATTGGAGACTTTTAACCCTTTAGCATTTACATTAATCTATATTTACTATTATATTTTCGCAGTAAAGGCTTTATCTCACATAAATATCAAATCTATGAAATTTTGATATTATTTATTTTGAGAACAATACCTTAACATCAGTATGAGTAGCTAGTTATGGCTGGTTTGAACAGAAAGAGGTGAGATAATTCTGGTTGGATACAGCCGATTTAAATGTTAAAGGGTCAAAATGGGTGGTTTTATTTCATAGAACCAGAGCTGGTTTTGGCTGGGTTGGTAACTAAGATAGTAACTTAATGTAAGGTTCTTATATAAAATTATATTGGAAGATTTTAATTTAAATTGGAAACCTTTAAAATGGGTGGTTTTATTTCATAGAACCATAGTTGGTATTGGATGGGTTGGTAACTAAAGGATTGAATAGTAACCCTTAAAAATAGGTGGTTTTATTTCATAGAACTAGAGCCAGTTTTGGCCAGGTTGGTAACTAAAGGGTTGAATAGGAACCCTTTAAAATGGGTGGTTTTATTTCATAGAACCAGAGCCAGTTTTGGCAGGGTTGGTAACTAAAGGGTTAAAACTGTGTATTCAAGCTTTCTGATTTTACACTTGTCCACATTTACTTGATTGAGTGAAAAACATCCATCTCATGTGAATAAGATATAACATGCTAAACTGATACTTCGTTCATCATCATCATCACCATCATCGATTAACATCTATTTTTCATGCTAGCATGACTTAGACGGGTTGTCCCATTTGTTCCTGATTGTTTATTATTAAACCTCTGTATATTACGGCTACCAATAACCGGTGACGATACTAACGATGAATCCAACATTGGTAGCTGGATTCCAAGTAATAGCATTGAGTGCTAAAACTGGCGCACCATCAGTAACTTAACGTTACACATCAACCAAACTATACATACATATATATATATATCATCATCATCATCAACATCGTTTTTAGGTTTGCTTTTTCATGCTTGCATGGGTTGGACAGGTCCTTCTCAACACAGTATCTCACCACTTTTCATGCTTCTTCATCATCCCCTTTGCTAATCTTAGTGATTTTAGGTTAGCTCTCACAAACTCTGCCCAGGTCTTCCTTGGTCTACCTCTACTGCAGCTTCCTTCCACTGGCATTTCCTCTACCCAGGTCTTCCTTGGTCTACCTCTACTACAGCTTCCTTCCACTGACATTTCCTCTACCCAGGTCTTCCTTGGTCTACCTCTACTACAGCTTCCTTCCACTGACATTTCCTCTGCCCAGGTCTTCCTTGGTCTACCTCTGCTGCAGCTTCCTTCCACTGGTATTTCCTGTACCCAGGTCTTCCTTGGTATACCTCTACTGCAGCTTCCTTCCACTGGTATTTCCTCTACCCAGGTCTTCCTTGGTCTACCTCTACTACAGCTTCCTTCCACTGGTATTTCCTCTACCCAGGTCTTCCTTGGTCTACCTCTACTACAGCTTCCTTCCACTGACATTTCCTCTGCCCAGGTCTTCCTTGGTCTACCTTTACTACAGCTTCCTTCCACTGACATTTCCTCTGCCCAGGTCTTCCTTGGTCTACCTTTACTACAGCTTCCTTCCACTGACATTTCCTCTGCCCAGGTCTTCCTTGGTCTACCTCTACTACAGCTTCCTTCCACTGACATTTCCTCTGCCCAGGTCTTCCTTGGTCTACCTCTACTGCAGCTTCCTTCCACTGACATTTCCTCTGCCCAGGTCTTCCTTGGTCTACCTCTACTGCAGCTTCCTTCCACTGACATTTCCTCTGCCCAGGTCTTCCTTGGTCTACCTCTACTGTGGCTTCCTTCCACTGACATTTCCTCTACCCAAGTCTTCCTTGGTCTACCTCTACTGCAGCTTCCTTCCACTGACATTTCCTCTGCCCAGGTCCTCCTTGGTCTACCTCTACTACAGCTTCCTTCCACTGACATTTCCTCTGCCCAGGTCTTCCTTGGTCTACCTCTACTGCAGCTTCCTTCCACTGACATTTCCTCTGCCCAGGTCTTCCTTGGTCTACCTTTACTACAGCTTCCTTCCACTGACATTTCCTCTGCCCAGGTCTTCCTTGGTCTACCTCTACTGCAGCTTCCTTCCACTGACATTTCCTCTGCCCAGGTCTTCCTTGGTCTACCTCTACTGCAGCTTCCTTCCACTGACATTTCCTCTGCCCAGGTCTTCCTTGGTCTACCTCTACTGTGGCTTCCTTCCACTGACATTTCCTCTACCCAAGTCTTCCTTGGTCTACCTCTACTGCAGCTTCCTTCCACTGACATTTCCTCTGCCCAGGTCCTCCTTGGTCTACCTCTACTACAGCTTCCTTCCACTGACATTTCCTCTGCCCAGGTCTTCCTTGGTCTACCTCTACTGCAGCTTCCTTCCACTGACATTTCCTCTGCCTAGGTCTTCCTTGGTCTACCTTTACTACAGCTTCCTTCCACTGACATTTCCTCTGCCCAGGTCTTCCTTGGTCTACCTCTACTACAGCTTCCTTCCACTGACATTTCCTCTGCCCAGGTCTTCCTTGGTCTACCTCTACTACAGCTTCCTTCCACTGACATTTCCTCTGCCCAGGTCTTCCTTGGTCTACCTCTACTACAGCTTCCTTCCACTGACATTTCCTCTGCCCAGGTCTTCCTTGGTCTACCTCTGCTGCGGCTTCCTTCCACTGGGATTTCCTGGCATTTTTTCACCCATCGGTCATTGTCCATACACATCCCATGTCCATACCAATGCATATATATCGTCATGTGTCATTTTAAATGTCTGTTTACCTTGCTAGCAAGGGTAGGATGGGTCAACATAGACCAAGTCAGTACTGAAGCGGTGACTACTGATCCAGATAAGCCAGAGATCTGTTGTCTCAGTTATGTAGAGTCTCACATTCTACCAAATACACAGCAGAGCTTATTTATATATATAAAACAGAAGATGTCTGTCTGTGTAACCGCATGCATTTCTACATTTTACAACCGATTTGCACCAAATTTCATACATCTATTACATGTCGTAGACTATTTTATTTTTATATATATTTTATTTTTTTATTTATATTTTTATTTTTATATATACGGTGCCCCAGCATGGCCTCAGCCGGATGGCTGAAACAGGTAAAAGAGTAAAAGAGTATATACATATATCTATCAATCTATATACATATATAATTGTTTCTACTTTTGGCACAAGGTCAGCAATTATCCCAGTGCATTACTGGTACTTTATTTTATCGACCCCGTAAGGATGAAAGGCAAAGTTAACCTCGGCCGGATTTGAACTCAGAATTGCAAGGGCCTTAACTCTATGCGTGGTCTCCAACCCTCTACCAATACTGCCAATCCCCCACCATTATATATGGTGGGGGATTGGCAGTATCGGTAGAGAGTCGGTAACCATGCTTTGAAGCATAGAGTTACGTCCCTTTATGATCTGAGTTCAAATCCCGCTGAGATTAACTTTGCCTTTCATCCTTACGGGGTTGATAAAATAAAGTACCAGTAATGTACTGGGTAATTTGCTGGCCTTGTGCCTAAAATAGAAACAATTATTATAGTAGAAACAATTATATATACATATATAATGCTAGTGTGTTGTTACATAATCCTAGCTTAGTTTCATGAGACAATATTTTGCATTTAAGCAAAGATTACACAAGAAACATCGTTAAGTTGTTGATATGTTTCAATGAGAGACACGTCCATTATGGTGTGTGTTTGCTTAGCATATAAGACGATTATCCTCTTAAAGAACTCCAGCTAAGAGATACTCTAGCCCTTTTTCTCTTTACTCCATCCTACGTATTTCATCATCTATATATATAAAACAGAAGATCTGTCTGTCTGTGTAACCGCATGCATTTCTACATTTTACAACCGATTTGCATCAAATTTCATACATAGGTTTCTGAAGTCCTATTACGCATCGATTGTGGGGTCCCCCGGGGGTAGATAACCTCCTTAAGCCTCTTGCTTAGAGTCAGCAGTACTACTGCATAAAGGCCCCATATTTCCTGCAGTTTGCCTCCCATCTTCACCAAAATTAATCTTTTGTTTGCTTATGGCCTACAAATAAATTTGCAGGCATGCACTTGCACAGAAATTCAGGTAGGGGACCCCTTGGGGGGGGCAGTAAACCGACTTGATAAATGTTGAAGTGATAACGAATGTGTGGTGCTTTATCTTATGGCAGGCAATAACCATTTTGTTTAGTTTTTGTAAGAATCAAGTATAAACTCCCGAGGTTATGGTGCTTTTTTATTGTGGCAGTTTGAACTTTTATAGGTTAATGAACTGGGCTCATTGTCCCCGAGGGGGTCCTCTTGCTGAATTGAAACGAAAGTAAATGTGCCTCACTGTATCTTCATCTGTAGTACATGAATAACAACTAAGTCAAAACTCATTTTATTGGACTACCAATTATGGAAGCTATGACGCTTTGCTGCATTACAATAGCCAAATTCAATAAATGACTTGCCTGGGCTTACTGCCCCCTAGGGGTCCTCTTGCTGGTTCCGGGTATAGACAGTGTCTTCAACATCATCTTTAGGCAATGGGTAACCAATGTGTCCAGTAAAGTTAAAATCGAATGTAAACCTCAAAAGTTATCAGGTACTAATAGTGTTAATGTGAACTTCAACAGATAAGTCGAAGGGGCTTATTGCCCCCACCACCCAGGGGTCCCCTTGATAAGTTCAAGTAAAAGTTCATGTGTTCACCTTCCTTTATAAGCCATGGGTAACCAATACATCTTGCTTTGAGAAAACCAAACACCAACTCAAGTAACAATGCAACAAAATGTCATAACTGCTTTTTATGTGCGAAATGGCGACCTCTGGCCAACCACACATCAGTGAGTTGTGTTCAGTAGATTTCGTCACACTTATTTGTATTATCTCAGCAATCAGACAACTCGAGTGTTGTTCATTGAGCGAAATCACTCCTATTTATATCGGTCAAGTCTGACCTAGGATCACACTTCTTTTTTGGCTTTTGACAAGTGGTAGGTTTTTTTTTACATGCGTACTCTCATAAGCTACCCCATGTTTCTGAAATGCATGCTTCTTCAACATTTGTCACCTTAAAGGAGGCTTAGTTAATGTATTTATGGTCATAAGGTTCCAGTTTATCATTTTGTGGCCATTTTTGCCTGTATCCTTTCAATGGTTAGTATTTACTTATTGCTATGTTCGAACTGAACCAACATACTGACACTTATATACCTACTACTGTAGCCACACTATTTAATTTCCTTTATCACAGGTAGTCCGTACGCTGCATTGCCCCTAAATTAATACCTGAAATTTGACTGGTACACAAAATCTTGCAAAACATACCCACTTTCTCAGACCACATAGATTTATCATATTTTTTCACAATTTATACCCGTGTTTAGATTTGCTTAGTTAAACGTTATTTGTCCACTATTTATCATTCTCCCTGGTTAATTTTCTAAAAACAAAGCCTCCCAAGAAAGGAACTTTCATTGGTCGATTATCTAATGATGCAAGTAGGTCTAAGCGAAGGCGTCTCACCGAAGATGTAAATGCAACTGCGATCAGGCTCTCGCAGAATGTTGTGCAGACGGCAGCTGCAGGAGCGGAGGAGGATGACAGTCGGCGTGAATTTCGATGGAACAAAGATGCTGTTGCGACTGCTGCTGCTTGCGTTTGAGAGGATGAAGGGCGACGTGCTGTTTGACGAAGTAGGAACACCACTGCAACAGCCGCTGCCTACGCACAAGAGGATGAAGAACGACGCACCATTCGACGAAGCAGGGGAGCTGCTGCCACTGCTGCTGCACGAAATACTGAAACCATAGAGCAACGACGTGGCAGACTTCTGCAAAGTGAACAGCGGCGATCATCGTTACGTGACATTTCTAGGACTCGCAATTCACGATGGATTTTGAAGGCCTTTAACTGCGACTCCTCCTCCAGCTACACCGTCCATGCAGATATTCAAATTGGGGAAATGACCTCTACTTGCCAGTTTTGTTGTAAGAAAAAGTTGCCAGGGGGAGAGAGATGGAATGTGTTGTTCAAGCGGTAAAGTTAGACTACCTCCTATTCACGACCCTCCAGAGACATTGCAGCTCCTGTTGACACACACGACGGAGGAATGATCGAAGTTTCTGCGTAATATCTGCCGCAACAATTCCGCGTTTCAGATGACATCCGTCGGAGCAAAGCTTGCCTCGGAACGTGGGTTCATGCCAACTTTCAAGGTCCAGGGGCAGATCTACCACTTGATTGGGTCTATTCAGCCTCTGGCAGAAAAGGATCCTCAATATCTTCAGTTATACTTTGTTGGAAACTATCAGGAGCAGGCAGAGATGTGAAACTCTATTTCGTCCGAAACTAACATTGAAACCATAATAAAACTTCAAGAAATGCTTCATGACAAAAACAGCTATGTTCGCAGTTTCAAGTACGCTTTGGAAACAGCCACCGACCAAAACTTTAGTGTGGTCATACATGCTGACCGAAGGCCATCTGGAGAACATGCTGGTCAGTTCAACACACCAACATGTAATGAGATTGCTGCAGTTATTTGTGGTGAACAGCATAAGAGAGATATCATTCTAAAGCACCAAGACAGCCCATTACAGTGTTTCAATGAGACACACAGGTCCGACGATGCACTCCAGTATCCATTGCTATTTGTCAACGGTGAGGACGGATACCATTTCAGCATTCCTCAACATTCAGCAGGCAATGGTGAGGCATATCTTAGCAAAACTGTCACCTGCATGGATTTCTACGCTTTCCGATTTATGGTAAGGGACAATTCATTCAACCATCTACGCCGTTCTCGGGACCTTTTCCAACAATTTGCAGTTGTTATGGCCGTTAAAATGGAGTCCGAGAGATTATGGTTCATTAAATTAAATCAAAAGAAACTTTGATCTGAATGCTACATTCATCTACGCAATGGAATTAACAATGACATATTCTCAGACAATTTAGGGCAAGTGTGTATTTTGCCTTCAACGTTCACAGGGGGACCCCGATACATGCACAAGAGGACTCAGGATGTCATGACTTATGTACGACATTATCAGCGCCCCGACCTTTTCATAACGTTTACATGCAATCCCAAGTGGAAGGAGATTACAAACGAACTGTTCCACAGTCAAGCGCCAAGGCACAGCCACGATCTCATAGCAAGAGTGTTTCGCCTGAAATTATCCAAATTAATGGATTTATTAAAGAAAGGACAGGTTTTGGGGCCTGTCAGGTGCGACATGTACACGGTTAAATGACAGAAACGAGGGCTGCCGCATGCCCATATCTTGATTTGGTTGGTTACAAAAATCAGTTCAAACTACATCGACAAATTCATTTTTGCCGAACTACCTGATCCGTAGATTGACCAGGACCTCTTCTCTATAGTCAATCAAACAAGGTCCATGGTCTTTGCGGACATGGACTCAATATGACGTCCCCGTGCATACACGATGGAAAGTGTACAAAACGATATCCCAGGCCGTTTTTACAGGAAACACAGACTGGCGGTGACAGATATCCGTTGTATAGGCGCAAGAGACCTGAAGACGGTGGGTTCACAGCAAAAGTTGGCGAACGCGAAATCAACAACAGCTGGATAGTGCCATATTGCCCCCTCCTCTTGAAAGCGTTCAACACCCATATAAACGTCGAATTTTGCAACTCAGTAAAATCAATTAAATACGTTTGTAAGTACATAAACAAGGGATTGGATGCTGCTGTCTTTGGTCTTCGTCATGAAAACCGTAGAGACGAGGTATCTGACTACCAAGCAGGCCGATACATTAGCAGCAATGAAGCCTTTCGGCGCATTTTTGGCTTCCCACTGCACCAACGACACCCCGTCATTAAACAACTTGCCGTTCACCTTGAAAACGGTCAACGGGTGTATTTCAACAATGCAACAGCTGCTCAGCTAGCGATCTCGCCAAAGGAAACTACACTCACCACCTTTTTCAAACTTTGTCAACACGACAACTTCGCTCGAACTCTGCTGTATTCTGAAATACCGTCTTACTATACATGGAACCGGACAAATGGCTACGAAGGAAGGTAGGGCAAGAGGTGGTTGGACATCCAGGCATCAAATTCTACAATTGCCTTGGGCGAGTTTATACGGTCCACCCTACCCAACACGAATGCCGTGGACTTTTAGAAGATGAGGCACCATGGGATGCAACCTTGACGGAAGCTGCCATCTCTCAATCATCCTGTAGTCTAAGGGCACTTTTTGCTATCCTCTTGTACGTCTGTGAATTGAGCGATCCTTACTCTTTATGGCAAAAGTTTAAAGATGATTTCGCAGACGAATATAGACGTCTCGCTCAATTGCAATCTCCAAACTTAGATGTCGGCTTTTCAGACGCTATATATAACAGAGCTCTGATCGATATTGAAGACAGAGTGGCTTGAATGGGCGGAAATGTCTTGGAGAAATATGGGCTTCCGCAAACACTTTGAGATGCACCATCTGACATTCCCAGCGACATTATACGTGAAACGTCATATGATGTCGACGAACTCAAAAGGTATGTTGAAGAAAATGAACCAAAACTTCTAATGGATCATAAACAAGCCTACAACATTGTCATTGATTCCATCCGTAATCGGGGAGGGGGTATATTCTTCCTGGACGCACCTGGAGGCACAGGCAAAACATTTGTAATCAAACTTTTACTTGCTGCAGTGAGGCAACACGGAAACATCGCATTGGCCGTGGCTTCTTTCAGCATTGCAGCAACTTTGCTGCCTGGTGGCAGGACGGCCCATTCTGCCTTCAGTCTTCCTCTCAACGTGGCATCATCTGAGACTCCCACGTGCAACATCAGCAAGTCTTCTGGGAAAGCACTGGTGTTAAAGCGCTGCCTACTAATTGTTTGGGACGAATGCACAATGGACCACAAGGTGGCTTTCGAGGCATTAGACCGGTCACTCAGAGGCATCAGGGACTGTCAAGAACAAATGGAAGGTGTCACTTTCCTGTTATCTGGAGACTTCCGACAGACTCTGGCTGTAATCCCAAAAGGTACGTGGGCTGATGAGGTTGGTGCATCTCTTAAGGACTCCCCACTTTGGCGTTATGTAAGAAAGCTGACGCTTACAACAAACATGAGAGCACAACTGCAAGGTGATGAAACATAAGCGGATTTTGCTGCTGCCATTTTGTCGTTGGGAGATGGCAAAGTCCCACTCAACGGAGATGATGCAGTGGACCTCACAGGGATTTACAGATGTGTTAAGTCAATTGCTGAGTTACGGACGTCTGTTTTTCCTAATCTTGAGGAGAACTACACAAATCAAGAGTGGTTGTGTGAACGCGCAATATTGGCTTCAAAAAACCACATAGCTGGAAACATCAATGAACAGCTCATGCTGTGCTTGCCTGGAAACCTGCACGTCTATAGTCCCTTGACTCTATGGCTGATCCGGACGAAGTTGTTAATTACCCCACAGAATTTCTTAACTCCCTAGACCCTCCCAGATTGCCACCACACTCCTCAGGAATTTGGAACCCCGAAGGCTTTCCAACGGCACACGTCTGGTCGTCTAAAAGACGATGCCTCATGTTATTGAGGCAACAATACTTACAGGATGTGGTAAGGGGGATACTATCTTCATACCTAGGATACCTCTCATTCCATCCGGTAAAGATACTCCTTTCACATTCAGAAGGCTGCAATTCCCTCCCCGGCTCAGTTTCGCCATGTCGATTAACAAATCACAGGGTCAGACGCTGACGGTCGGAGGGCTTAATTTAGAAGAACCGTGCTTCTCCCATGGTCAACTATATGTTGGCTGCTCTCGAGTGGGGAGCCGACATAACCTATTTGCTTTTGCAACTCGCGAGAAAACCCAAAATATAGTCTATAAGGAAGTTTTATAGGCACCCCATCCGCCAACAAGTAATCGCTGTTTTTTTCTGTATAAGTGCTTACATTTGCTGTATCCGTGAGCTATTTTTGTCCTTTTGACAATACCACGTACACCTCTGAGGTTGCTTTTGCTATATGTTATAAATGTTCAATGTCTCCGTTTTCCACATTTATATGTTACTATTACGCTTTGCTATCGATGTTCCGTAGTTTTAACCTAATTGATCTACTTTCCCCTACATCTTATTTACACATTTTTTTTACATTCCAGCGTGATCTTGCCAAGGCCGTTTTTGTGGCCACCGATTGTTACATGCTTTTCTAGGTTACAATCTCAAATAACAAGCAAAGCAAATAGGACACACCAAAGTGGTGTAAAGGACTTCTTAAGGGCCACCACCTCTTATCGGAGTCGTCTTTGCTGACAGCTCTGCCACTGGGACTTTTAAGAGTGAACGATCCAGGTCTCTTTAGGGCCACCAACTTTAAATTGTTACCATCGGATTCATCTTTGCTGGCAGCACCGCCGCAGAGATATTTCAAAGTGATCGTTCAAAGACCCTCTTTAGGGCCAACACCTAGAAATTGTTACTTCTATAGTCGTGTTTAACAGAAGTCTTTCGGTTCATTTGAACGACTACTCCCTTGAGAGTTATACCGGGCAACGCCGGGTTCCTCTGCTAGTCATGTCTATGACACAACTGAGGGACCTCCAACCCTTTGTTTGGTAAGCTTTCTACAGCTTGATGCCCTTCCTATCATCAACCACTTTACAGCGTGTACTGGGTGCTTTTATTGCATAGATCACCAAACAGCAGAGAGAAGCTGTGATGTCATTAACACAACTGAAGGGTCCTCCCAACACTTTGTTTGACAAGCTTTCTATGGCTAGATGCCCTTCCCATCACCAGCCACTTCACAAGAGGGCGGCATCTAAGAATGTGTGTGAGGAGGGGGCATGAGATGTTTGCAGTGTGGGTGGTGTAGTGGTGTTGAAAATATATATATATTAAACAAGATCTCTGGCATTATGCAGTAATACAGAAGACCCACCTTCCCATGAGCACAGGCTGAAGCATACATCTAGTATGTACCACCTTCACCTCCATCCCCCTTTCATACATCTCCCATGTCCTAACACTCTGCCTCTCTCACATGCCCCTATAGCTACCTCACTCATCAAAGTCCCCAGTCCATACTGTAAAGTGGTTGTTTTGGTGCGACTACAAAAGGTACCCAGCCCACATTGTAAAGTGGTCGTGTTGGTATCAGGACACAAACCACCCAGCCTACACTGTAAGGTGGTTGTGTAGGTGTCATGACGGGTATCACCCAGCCCACTCAATGAAGCAGTTGTGTAGGTGTCACCACAAAAAGCATACAGCCCACACTGTATGCATATCTTCTGTAGTCACTGCCCATGTTTTACTCCCATACAGCATTGCACTTTGTATACAGGTATCATACAACTGACCTTTCGTTCATAGAAAGAAACGTTTTGTTGTTAACATGGGTAGTTAACTCTCTAAACTTCTTCGAACCTGTTCTTATTCAAACTACTATGCTCCTGGAGCACGCCACCCT
>OZ024744.1:94508312-94563312 GCA_964016885.1 Eledone cirrhosa
TAAAGAAAACTTTGAATGGTTCGAGATGAGTAGACTAAATTGAACCATCTAAAAAAAAAAAAAGGGTAGGACTATACTTGCCAATATCATTTTTATAAATCTAAGCTCCATTTCATTAAAACATCGTTTTGTCTTGTTCAATTAAATGGATTTTTTTTTTTTTTTAATTAGAATTCTTTTTTCCTATCAATGGACCACTTTATATATAAACGACTGGTTTCTGACTATTTTGTTTCTACTTCATTGTTTATAATTTCGGTATACCTCGAATGTTTAGCATTTGTATTTTAATGTTGAAGATTAAGAAGCAAAAAATATGTAGAGGGAGGACATGGATGTTAAGATGGAGGGTAACACTTTTCACCCAACTTCACTTCACCGTTTTTGATAAACAATATTAAAACGGGGGGCATTTGGACACTCCTAACATACAACCCTTACAACTAATCAATGTTGTACCACACTATATGACTTGTTTCTCTCCCCCACACATACAATTCAAACCTTAGCCTCTTTGTACGACCCCTTTTCTAACTGTTGATCAACACGCCGGGAAGAGGAAATGCACGTCGTAATGTTACAAAAAGGTAGAGCTCTTGTTATATGGAATTATGTTAGGGTTTTATTTTAGAGTTCTTAGATGGGAGAACCACAGTAAATTCGTAATTTACAGCAGCTTTGAAGACTATATTCGTTAAAAACATATTTAAAATTCATAAAAACAAATTTCTTTCTAAATTCTAGCCAAAGCCATAAACTAAATACCTTTAATTATTTATTATTATTACTCATCTACATGATGGACGTAATAGTAAAAACATTTCCAAAGTAGACAGCTATCAAAAGCAACTTCGATGGGATTAAAGTATTAAAGCTACAAAGGAAAAGCTAGTTGTTAAAAACATGTTGCTACATACAATCACAATAGTTTATTAAATACCAAAGGTCATTTAGTTCATGTTCGTTGTATAGTAGGCAGGTGCCATATTTAGTCAACTGTAAAAGTGTTTGGCTGAGTAAAAGAAAAACACCCAGTCCACTCTGCAAGGTGGTTGTACTGGTGCCATGATAGAAAGCACCCAGTAGTCCAACCATAGAAAAACCAAGCCAAAGATAGAATGTATGAACAACACGTGGTCATTTGATCTGTCTAGCCTCATAATGTGATAGCCTGTCTTAACCTATTCAAGCATAGAAAGTCTTTTTGGTGACCTGTACTTTAGTCTCTTTGGTAGTTTAAAAACTATACACAAGTGACCATTAGAACAATGCAAGTTATTAGGATTATTAGTGAGGAAGTCAAGGTCCAAGTAGTTCATATGTCTCTAGTTTTATTCATGAATAATAGCTGTAATATAATGTAGGAATGGTTTGGTTGTCTCTCTGAACAACTTGGTTTTTGTAGTGTAGAAAATTTAAGTTCCTATTATAAAGATGAAAGTGTTAGTAAATAGTATTCCAGAGCTACTAGGCAATTTGTCAAGTTTCTACCTACTTACATATCAAGCAAGACCACGGTCAACTTGGGATATCTGGCAAAAAGACCCCCCTCCTTTTTTCCCCCCTCTCAAGTACTATTTTGATGATTGAATTCAGTTTGTAGGAGATATTTAACTCTAGCAAGTACGACAGTTATAAGTGGAAGTAAGGGTTCAAAAGGTTCAGGAAGATTGTTAACTGAGTTTTCTTTCTGTTAAAAAAATTCAGTGTGTATGCTGTCAAGAAATGAGGCTTATTCTGTTGAATGTTTGTGGTTAACCTGAAAGAAAATCAGTACAACTAAGCCAAGAGTGATTGAGCACTGCTGTCATTGGTTGTTTGTGTTTGTACGTCTGACTATATATGATGTGAATGAAGGCATGCGGCCTGCTGGTTAGGGTGTTGGGGCTCGTGATTATAAGGTCGTAGGTTTGATTCTCAGATCATGTGGAGTGTTGCGTTCTTGAACTAGATGCTTCAGTTCGTGTTGCTTTTCAATAAATACCCTGTATACTGCCAGCTAAACTTGCATGTATAAGCTGTAGATTTTATTTCATTAAAAAAAAAAAACACTTTTAAGCCCAATTTACTGAATATTTCTGACAGTTGTACTGAGAATTCTTGTGACTATTTTATTTTTGGAACCTAATACCAGAAAAATAGTTGTGATATCATTTTTAAAAAAAAACTAATTGAATTATTTCAATATTATTTGTAGGACACAGAATTTCCTGGGGTAGTTGCCCGTCCAATTGGAGATTTTCGAAGTACAGCTGACTATCAGTACCAACTTTTACGCTGCAATGTTGACCTGCTCAAAATCATCCAAGTCGGGATTACATTTTTAGATGATTTTGGACAGACGGCTACTCCCATTTCCACATGGCAATTCAACTTTAAATTTAATCTAACGTTAGTTTTCTATTTTTTTTGTTTCTGTTGTCTTAATTTTTAACCCTTTTGATATTAAACTGCTCCAATCTTGCCTTCATTCTACAATACAAAACTGTTTTAAAGTGTTGATATTTATCTGGAAACCTTCCATCATAATTTTATGTACGAACCTGTTATATTACTAAATCCCTTCAAATTCTTTATTCATTTTCAAAGTCTATTTCATTAGAAATATGGTAACGAAAGGGTTAAATATATACAAAATATATATAGCCACTTGAAAACTATATAACAGACCTATCAAATATTAAATCTCAAACTTAAACTGAAAATATTTAAAAATAAGTTTTGAATTCAGTATAAATTTCTGAATTGTTTCCTTGTTTGTCATTGTAGTTGGTTACAAACTTTAATGACTTAAAAACGCAATTTAACGGCATTGTGTTGGACTTCAGTCAACATATCTATTTTAAGTATTAACTAGCAGTGGTACGCAGTGTTGCACGGGATAACGTATTTTGGAACGCGGGCCGCCAACAGACCTAATCGTGGAAAAATGCATACTTAGACATGTAAAGAAAATAAACCGAATACTCTGATGGCTGGATAATCTCTAAGATTTTCCTCGATGAAGCAGGAAAAATGCAGGTTTTCACCTAATGCGGGCCCTAGGGATCAAGAAAATGAATATATTTTTTTTATGTGCATATGCTTTGAAATTTCGGGAAAATCGGCTAGACATAACACCTCCAAAAAGCCCTAAAAAAGCTGAAAAAAAATGAAGTTTTTCACCTAATGCGGGCCCTAGGATCAAAAAGTTGAATTTATGTGCATAACACTCCCTGAAACATAAGTAATACACATGTAAAGTTTGAAAAAGGTCAGTTGGGTACTTCTCGAATTTTAGGGATTCACACACATGCATCCTCAGGGAAGTGATGTAATGCAGACATACAGACAGATATATATATATCTATCTAAAAAAAGACTAAGAATTATAGAGATTGCTAAATTGCCTAATGCGGTCCCTAGGGCATTGAAAATTAGAATTTTTTTTTTTTTTTTTTTTTTTTTTTTGCTCAGAAAACTCTTTGAAACATAAGTATTACATGTGTAAAGTTTGAAAAGTCGGTTGGGTGGTTCTCGATTTTTAGGGATTCAAACTCACACACACACACATAGACATCCTCAGTTTTATATATATATATAGATTACATTTGTTCACAGGAATTCTTAAAAGTTAAACCATTTTGAATCGAACCCTGCCAAAACTGGCTTTGATTCCAACCTGTCCAAAAACCATCTTTGGTTCTATGGAACACCCATTCATTATAAATGGTATTTAAATACTTCCAACAATTTTTGTTATATCACTATCTTGAATAATTTTAGAATATATCCCCAAATTCTTAATTAATTTGAAATAGTGAATTTCATTAGAAATATGATCATGAAGTGGTTAAATTGGTGGTTCCTAATACTAACATGTGGAATCCTTATAACAGGTTCCACAATTTTTTAGAAATAGTATATTTTATGTGCAATTCCCATTTTAATTTAAGACATTAAATGAAATAACTTTCACAAAATTTGTTCATTATATAAAAAAATGTTTAAAAGAAATTTTGTCTGACACTACCTTAAATTATGACTGGTTTAGAAATTCCATTTAATTATTTTTTTATTTTTTTTTTATTTCAGAGAAGATATGTATGCTCAAGAGTCTATAGATCTTCTAACAAAATCTGGTATACAGTTTAAAAAGCATGAAGAAGAAGGAATCCTTGTAGATAACTTTGCTGAATTGCTCATGACCTCTGGAGTTGTTCTAGCAGATCAAGTGAAGTGGCTATCATTTCATAGGCAAGTATAGTCTTTTTCTGTTTTACTTCCTTTAACCCTTTAGCATTTAAACCGGCCATAACCGGCTGCTCATACTATGTTAAGGTATTCTCAAAATAAATATCGATCTCAGATTCGATATGAGATAAATCTTTTACCGTGAAAGTACAACAGTAAATATAATATAGTAATGTAAATGGAAAAGGTTTAAATCATGTTCAAAATGTTAGCTGTATGAAGTCCTGATCACGAGGTCCTGTGACAAACTTGTTATAATTCTGATAAGTTTACGTGCATCGTGATTGTACCCTTCTTTGTAGAATATTTATTTTATTGGTTTATATATTAGTTGCCATGAAATACGAAATCCATTCTGTAAATATCCCCTAAATATCTGTAAGTATCACCCTAAAATTAGATGACAAAATAAAACCTGCAAAAATTGCTTGAAACAGGATAAGCAATGTGAGCTGATTACAGACTGGTTGTAGTATTTGCTAAAACTTTGTCATATAAGGCCTGCTTTTCAATGATGACTGTCTATGTAGCAATGGTTAAATATACAATATTTCCCCCAGTGTCAAAGAAGCTAATTTATTTTTTCTAAATTAAGTCTAAAAAATCTACAATGCATCCTGGAGGTCGAAGGTTGTTTCTCATAGGTATATTCTAACCCTGGAGGAAAATTATCTAAGCTAGACAGCAATCCGAACTTAAAGTAGTAAATAAACAATATAATTTTAAAAGAATAAGGTAACAAGTTAACCAATGTTAATTTATCATGAATATTCTGGGAAACATTGGAAATTACTGTATTTCCTGGTGCGGAAGACACTTCGTCACACGCTGCTTTTGACAACGAAAAATTTGAAAAAATAATAAACAATCTTTGGTCTCCAGGATGCATGGTAGATTTTTGAGACTTATTTTAGGAAAAAGGTAGCGTCTTTGGCGCCGGAAAATACGGTAATTTGGTCTTGAGTTGAAGAGTTAATTCCATTCTAGACAATTCAATTTGTGGTTTCCTAAAAGTTAGAACTCATAAAAAATTTTTTTTAAAGTTGATTTAATCTTCATCAGGCCAATTGCCTGAGCCGGCTTCGCTCTCCCTCTCCGGACATTGCTTACCCCCACCCCCATCACTGTTTTCAGGTCTTCGATTGTCAATCCATCATCTTTGGTCAGCTGGTCAATATATCATGAGGACACCTGATCTTAGTGTCCATGGGTTGGCATCCATAAAAGATGGCTAACAACCTCGTCTTTGCTTCGGTAGCAGTGCCCAGCTTATCTTATCCTTCTTTACCTAACTAAAGCTGATACAGCTTTAAGTTGATTTAATCCTTTCATGATCACATTTCTTATGAAATACATTCTATTTTAATTGAAGAATTTTGAGGGATTTATTGAAATTTCATTACTAAGAGAGTAACGTAATGTAAGGTTTTTATATAAATTGTTAGATTTTAATATAAATTGGAAACTTTAAAATGGGTGTTTTATTTCATAGAACTGGAGCCGGGTTGGTAACTAAATGATTAAATAGGAACCCTTTAAAATGGGTGGTTTTTATTTCATGGAACCAGAACCGAACATATTCTGGAGTTGTACTTGTTTGGCAAGTGATTTATGAAATTAATGAAATTTGGTTGATATATCTTGTTAGAATTTAGTTAATATTCCATTTTTTTTTTATATAGCAACCAACGAAGGTTGTGTGTGTGTGTGTGACTTGTATCGGTGCCTCTGAAACAAGTTGGAGGAAATAATCTTCAGACCATATCCTCCACTTGAATACTTTTAAGTGTGTATCCCATTAAAGGCACCTATGAGCAAAGTGAAACATTGACATTAAATTTACCACACACAGTTTACACCAGTCTTAAATAATCTGTAGACGCTAATCACTTTTTTCTGGATTTGATATTGAAAGGTCGTTTTAAGTTTTTAATCCTAATTCATGTAAATAAGATGAAATGTTTTGGTTAGTTGGTGATAAAAAATTTAATTTCTGATAAAAGCTGGAAGTGAGCAGTTTGAAATATTTCTGTAAATATTAAATAGCTGGATGGACATGCTAACAGCAAAACCCTAAACAAGTTTGAATCTAATGTGGAATTGTATCACCAATTCTTTTCAGGTGTTTGCTGCCATAGAACATTGAATAATATAGTCCTTTTTCCTTATTTGATACCTATCATTTAATAAAAGATCCTACCATGTTTGCTATTTAATTCTAAATAACAAAACCCCTTTCTATTTCCATGTGTATGGGGTATGTTCAATAAGTAATGAGAAAATTTCAGAAGACCTTATTTATTTTCATCAGCTTACAAAACTTTGTCTCCTTCAAAATAATAACCTCTCACATCTACACACTTGTGCAGGTATCGTCCCCACTCCTGGAAGACCGCTTCTCATTCCTTCTGTAGTTCCATCAGAAAATTTGCCAATGCCTCCTTCAGTTCCTGTGTTGACTTGAATCTGATTCCGCTAAGGCTGTCCTTCATGTGTGGGAACAGGAAGAAATTACAAGGAGCTAGGTTGGGGCTGTAGGGTGGGAGTTGTACCACTTTTATTCCTCTGTTGGTCATCCAGGTGATCACCAACATTGACTTGTGGCATAGAGCATTGTCCTGGTGTAACCACCACTCAATGCTGTGACCTGCTTCCACATCCTCTCCTTGAACCTGATCAGAACTTCAAGGTAATACTCCTTATTGATTGTTTGACCCTCAGAAACCCATTCAATGTGAATTAGCCCCTGGCTGTCGAAAGGAATGACCATGGCCTTCTCTTATGACCTGCTCATCTTCTCCTTGTACCTGGGGGAGGATATATGCTTCCACTGGGCACTCTGGTGTTTGTTCTCATGGTCATCATCATTGTTTAACGTCCACTTTCCATGCTAGCATGGGTTAGACGGGTCCCATTTAGAGGCAAGTTGGGTTGAGTAACTGTGTCTTGCTCATACAGGGGTGTTTCTGGCTGGATGCTCTTCCTAATGCCAACCACATTGACAGTGTGTACTGGGTGCTTTTTGCCATTTCTTTTACACGTCCATTGTGGGCTGGGGGTGCATACTGTACATATGCTTGTGGGAAGTTGGGTCTTCTGTATTACTGCATATCGCCAGAAATCCCAGTCATGTGTCATCTCCTTTCGGGGGTTCAATTGGGCAAGGTCGACTTTTATCACCTCTCCTTGGTCTCCCCACTCCAAGGCTTCCAACGACTTTGAGCGCTCTGCACATTTTTATGCAGCTGTCATCCTTCATACGCAACACATGTCCATACCAACACAATCTCTCCTGCACACAGCATTTGATTCCTCTTATGCCTAGTTCCTCTCTCAATTCATTTATGCTTCGCCATTCTACTGACTACTACCCAGCTCTTGTCGCATGTCACTACTTTATTCTGGAAACCAGAATCAGCCTATATTATATATCAGATCGGAGAATCGGATCACACTAGTTCCACCACATATACTGCTGTGCTCCAACCTAGACAGATAGGAAGTTGCCAGTTAGTCACTTTATACATTATATGTAAGTCTACTTCATCAAGTAGCATTCTAATTGAATGATACTTAATGCCTCTCTTGAAATGTTCTCATTACTTATATTTGTGTTACAATCCAAACATATGTTCCCAATCACACACAGTTTACACATATGTTCACACACACACATGAACACATTTTCATGCATCCCCAATCCAGACAGTGCGGAGGCTGGTGAAAGCAATAGACAAGGCAAAGATACTTACCTATTCAAAAGAAATAAGCTGATGGCACATAGACCCAATCTCTACCTTCCCACAACCCCTTTCTCTTCTTACACCTATTATCTAAACTGTTATTTTAAATATAACATATCATGAACTTTGGCCAGAAAAATATTTTGTATGCTACACTTTTATTCCATGTGATGAGTTTCATTTTTAACTTTTCAGTGGCTTTGATTTTGGTTACATGTTAAAAATTCTGACTAACAGTAACCTACCAGCTGAGGAAGTGGACTTTTTTGAGCTGCTGTCTATTTACTTTCCAAATATTTACGACGTTAAATATTTAATGAAAAGCTGCAAAAACTTAAAGGGAGGCCTACAAGAAGTTGCTGAACAACTAGAAGTAAGTTTGAACCTTTTAAAATATGGTGGAACCTCAGTTCGTTAACAATTTTTCTGAACATAAAATATCTCTTGGTTCACAATATCTCGAGTAACGAACACTCAAAAGCTGGGAGTATCAGCAGGATAGCATCACTTGCTGTGTAGTTAGTTTTTGGTTGTTCATCGTAAACGATAACTTTTTTATTTTAGTTCCATCGCCGCAGGGCTTTGGGGGTGCACGCTAAAGAAGAAACCTGTCCGGGAAAGGTTTATAGTGGGAGGGCCAGTGCACAGTGACAGTACCACTCACTCGGCTGCAGAAGCCAGAATCCGGTGTTATGGAGGACCGTCACAACCAGGGACTTCCTTGGCTGCAGTGGATGGTCACGACGTCTGCTGTGCCCTAGCGCTCCACACCGCTTGCTGTCGCCGCCTTTGTGACCGTTGGGATGATGTTGTCCTCCTCCACTCACTCATCTGGATCCAGTCTTCGCATGCAGGGATCTCTTATCTAACTCACCAGGGGGTTTCAGACCAGCCGGCTACCCTCAACCTGGTTCGGCCCGCCAGCAAAGGCGGTTTACCAGGGTGTGGCCGCTGTCGCATGCTACAGCTTCTTGGAGCTACAGGTGAGAGCTGAGTGTCAGGTGGGACCCAATGCAGGGCGAGCTATCCT
Organism: Eledone cirrhosa; assembly: GCA_964016885.1. Lineage (NCBI taxonomy): Eukaryota > Metazoa > Mollusca > Cephalopoda > Octopoda > Eledonidae > Eledone > Eledone cirrhosa. The sequence continues at coordinate 94,517,319 of OZ024744.1, forward strand.
GAAAAGGGCATGGCTAGCCCCCCCCCCCCCCCCCCCCCCCCACTACAGAGGTAAATGCCCCTCCCTGACACCCCAGGCATATATACATACACGTACATGTGTATATACATATTTACACATTTTTGGATGGCCGTTGACTCTTATCAGTTCTTCCCCCTTTGTCAGGTTTTGTTTTTTGTCCTGCAGGGTGTCCAAAATCACCCTCCTCACCAAGTAAAGTTGGTTGGGTTGCCAGTTTAGTCGCCGTTACGTCTAGCCAATTTTCCCGAAATTTCAAGGCATATTATGCACATAAAAAAATTCATTTTCTTGATCCCCTAGGGCCCGCATTAGGTGAAAACCTGCATTTTTCATGCTTCATCGAGGAAAATCTTAAAGATTATCCAGCCATCAGAGTATTCGGTTTATTTTCTTTACATATTGTCCAGGCATGCAGTTTTTCCACGATTAAGTCTGTTGGCAGCCCATGTTCCAAAATACCTTATCCTGTGCAACGCCGGGTACCACTGCTAGTATAAAATTAAGAAAATAGTTGTCATGTGTGGCCCTTGGGGGAACCTCAGTTTGACATGCCTGGTGTAGACAGTTAAGAGTATATAAAAGAAATATCATGGTCTCTTGTCTCTGTTGGTTTCAGTTTCACTTACCATGTGAAAATCAGACTGTTGCTGCATAATAAGTATACATGAGCAATGAATGCAGAGAACTTGTAGTAGTGCCTAAATAGAATCCACTACAGTCCATTGAGTATGCAATGGTATGTTGCTTGATGAGTACATGACAGCTAGAATATTGGATGCTTGTTCATTCAGTAATGATTTAGAAAATATTTTAAAAAGCAGGTTTGTTAATTCAAATGTTTATAGTATCTTTACTAGTGGAAAGAGCATTGTGAAAATTTGCAGTAAATTAAAAACTTTTTAGTGTGATGCAGCCATAGTGCTGTTTTGCTAATGTGGTTTGATATAGTACAGGATGTTAAGAGTTAATAGTATCAGCTGATGTTTGCTTAGAAAGATGACTGCTGTTATGGTCATGGTACCAAGGAACTATTTCCTTTGGTTGAAGATCAACTATTAAAATGCTGGGCCTTTACACCTAAATGATCAAATAGATATGCCGTATTTATTTATGCTAATAATGGGTGTCATTTTAATGACCCCCCCCCTCTCTCTCTCTCTCTCTCTCGACATTTCTGGAGATGAGGCATCACTAGCATTTTTACTTTGGATTATGCATTGTATTTATTTTTTACCAAGTGTTTATTATATTTGACTTGTTTTATATAACTTTATATTCTTCCATAGTGGATATCAGCTTCCACCATTATTTTTTTGCATCAATGGCACAATTTTGCTGCTTTTTAAGGTTCTAAATATATTTTATATTGAAATATTAAGTTGTTCTGACCATTCTGGTCCAAAAGAGACCATGACAACCTGTCCAACCCATGCCAGCATAGTGAGTGGACATATGATGATCTAAGTGGAGATACTGACACCCTAAATTCAATAGAAAATACATTAACTCTTTCATGACCACATTTCTAATGAAATACATTTTCAGTTAATTAATGAAGAATTTTGAAGGGATTTACTAAAATTATTTAAGATAGTAACTTAATATAAGGTTCTTATATGAAATTATGTTGGAAGATTTTAATTTAAATTGGAAACCTTTAACCCTTTAATGTTCAAACCGGCCAGAATTCTCTACCTCTTTCTATTGAAACTGGCTGTAACTGGTCACTCAAACTGATGTTACGGTATTGTTCTCAAAATAAATACTTTCAAAATCTTATAGATTCGATATTATGTGAGATAATTATGAGGTAAAGCCTTTACCATGAAAATATAATAGTATATATAGAGGAATGTGAATGTTAAAGGGTTAAAATGGGTGGTTTTATTTCATAGAACCAGAGCCGACTTGGTAACGAGTCAATCAATAAATTCAGGACTTTGTTCATCTTGCTTCTTTTCAAAGCATTTTCTTTCTTTCTGCAAGGTTTTTGTTACAAAGTATATACTGTATATCATCATCATCATTTAACGTCCATCTTCCACGCTTGCATGGGTTTGAATGGGAATTTTCCCACTTGAGGCAAGATTGGTTGTCTTGCTCATATAGGACTGTCTGGCGGGTTTTCTATGGCTGGATGCCCTTCCTAACACCAACCACGTTTACAGTGTGGACTGGGAGGTTTTTACCGTGTTACCTACACGGCCACATTACAGCGTGGACTGTTTTTTTTTTTGTCGTGACACCTACACGACCTCATTTGTTTCGGGCTGGATGTTGTGGTACCAACATAACTTTAAATCGAAAAGGGTGGTGTGGATGGGGTAGTGGGACGGGGGTGTATTTTTAAGAGGTGCCTACTGACTGTAGGTTTCGCTTTGTACTTAGGCAAGGCGGGTCTTCTGTATTACTGTGTAGCGCCAAAGATCTCGGTCCAGTGACATTGTCTTGGAGAGGTGTGTTTGAGGTCGGAATTTATCAAGTCGTCCCAGGTTTATCTGGGTCTGCCTACTCCGTGGCTACCATCTATTTTTATCGCCCTGCACTTTTTTATACAGCTGTCGTCTTTCATGCGCATAATGTGACCATACCAACGTAGTCTTCTCTAGAGTAAACAGCATCTGATCCCTCTTATTCCTAATTTCTCACTTAGTTCATTTATGCTTTGCCGTTCACGTATATTACTATTTAACATCCAGCGGAGCATGCAAGCTTCGTTCCTCTCCAGTCTGCGTATATCCTCTGCACACAATGCCCAGGTCTCCCTGCCATGTAACATTGCTGTTCGTATGCAGACATCATACAGCCTGCCTTTCATTTTTAGAGAGAAATCTTTAGCGGCCAATAGTGGTATAAGCTCTCTGAACTTTTTCCATCTAGTTCTGACTCTAGCTACTGTACTTTCAGAGCAGCCTCCCCCACTGCTGATTTTGTCACCCAGGTAACGGAAGGTGTCCACTATTTCTATAGAACCATCTGTGCAATTGAAAGAGCTAGTATTCTGTGGGCACTTGCTGCTACTTATTGCACCTGAGCACCAGCCACATATAAAATCTATATTCTTAGTTAGCTTATCTGTGATCCCACATCTTTTATGCACCCATACTTTGCATTTGGGACATAAAATGGAGTTTCTGCCTACTCCTTTCCTACACACTGAGCATGGCCATTTCCCAGATGGGACCAGTGCCCTATTTTCCTTCCTACAAACTAGAACTTTAGTCTTAGACAGGTTAATTTTATGTATAATACATATATATTAAGAACTACTTACTATTGTGTGTGTGTTCAAGGACTAATTCGCTGTTTAACACAGGTTTCAGTGGCCTTGGGTCGACAGTTTAACAAAAGAAAATATTTTTTGAATTTTATTTTGGTTGAATGACCTTAAATTATAGCATTTAGTATCCAACTGTAGAAACCATGCCAAATATGGAATGTAACAAAGCAAGATGGGTTTTTCTCTTGTCTGCTCTAGGACCATGACAACTTGCCCAACCAATGCCAGTGATTCAGAAAGCCAAATGGGTGGGCTGCTTATGGCTCACAGGTTGCAGTTTACCCATGACAGCTTTCGCTTCATAAATTTTAGAGCAATTTAAGAATATACACTTTTAATCTTTTTTTTTTTTTTTTTTTTTGTATAATTGTAATGAAAATTAAATTATTTATTTTAAAATATTCTTCTTGTAGATTTGTAGAATTGGACCACAACATCAAGCTGGTAGTGACAGTCTATTGACAGGAGCAGCATTTTTCAAGATGAGAGAAGTAAGTTGATGCTTGAATTGTTAATTTTTGGCTTTTTAAAAAGCAGTTTTTCTTTTCCTGCAATTCTGTTAATTTTGATAACCATCTCTACAAATAAATAAAGACACTTAATATTTCACCCAGTCCACACTGTAAAGTAGTCATTTTGGTGCCACAATAAAGGATACCCAATCCACACTGTAAATATGGTTGGTGTTAGGAATGGCATTCAGTCATAGAAACCAAGCTTAAAAACAGTTCCGTATGATCAAGACATGGTCACCTGATCTGACTTGTCTCATAATGGGACAACCTGTCTAACTCAAGCTAGCATGGAAAATGGATGTTATGTGGTGATGTTGGAACCTGTTTTTTTTTTGTTTTTTTTTTTTTTTACCTAAATATGGTTGGGGTGGGGAGCTTAGAAGAAAATTTTCAATAAGATATTTAAAATTTAGGTGTCGGTTTTGTAGATTTCTTTCAGAAACAGTACTTAACTGTTTTGATACCAAACCACCTGAAACTGATCCTGGTTTTATGGTACAATAACTGTTTTTGAAGTTTATATTTTTTAAAGAACCTATCATAATTTTATGTAAGAACCTTTCAGTTTCCAAATACCATCTTGATAAATCCCTCCAAATTCTTGATTATTTGAAAACCATAGGCAATCTTCCATTGGAAATATGTTAACAAAATGGGAGATGTTAAACGATGATGATGATGATGATGAAAAGGATGAATAGGCTTTGAGGCTTTTGAAAAATGTTTAATGTCTTCTATATTTTTGGAATTTTAAGTTGTAATTTGATAATTTTAGTTAAGTTATTGAACATGATATTATAAAATGGATCTTTTGTATTATATTCAATGAATGTTCAGTGTTTCTATGCAACATTTAAATATATTTATCTATTCATATTTATCCCTTTTGACACCTACCTGGTCAAAACTGCCTTGTGGTCTATGAAACAGAACCATCCATTTTAAAGGATTGATATATAAATCAAAATCTTACAATTGTATATAATATGTTAAGTTAATATCTTAATGAAAAACAGATTTTATTAAAATCTAATTCATTAATTGAAATAGTATATTTCATGAGAAATATGACAACGAAAGGGTTAGAAATATATCTTAAAAGGTTCTTAAAATCTTAGAGTATGTCTTGAAAATTTTTCAGCAAAAAACTGGCCCTAATGGACATCTTTCAAAACCTATTCAATATTTACTTTTGTTTTATTCCAATTCAAGTGTTCCATGTAATCATCATCATCCTTTTACGTCCGCTTTTCCCTGCTTGCAAGGGTGGGACGGGAACTGATTCTGGCTTGATTTCTACAGCTGGATGCCCTTCCTAACACCAACCTCATTTACAGTGAGTGCTGGGGTTTTTTTTGCCGACCACTTTGCAGTGGAATGATAGGGACCCCAGTCCTATCTCATTTAATTTACATAGTACAATATTAATATCATCATCATCGTTTAACGTCCATGTTCCACGCTTGCATGGGTTTGGACGGGAGTTTTCCCACTTGAGGCAAGAGTGGTTGTCTTGCTCGCATAGGACTGTCTGGAGGGTTTTCTACAGCTGGATGCCCTTCCTAACACCAACCACATTTACAGTGTAGGGCTGGGAGGTTTTTACCATGTTGCCTACACGGCCACATTACAGTGTGGACTGTCTGGAGGGTTTTCTACAGCTGGATGCCCTTCCTAACACCAACCACATTTACAGTGTGGGACTGGGAGGTTTTTACCGTGTTGCCTACACGGTCACATTACAGCGTGGACTGTGTGTTTTTTTTGTCGTGACACCTACACGATCTCATTTGTTTCGGCCTGGATTTTGTGGCACCAACATAACTTTACATTGAAAGGGGCGGTGTGGATGGGGTGGGGGTGGTGGGACGGGTGTGTATTTTTGTTAGAGATGCCTACTGACTGTAGTAGGTTTCGCTTTGTACTTAGGCAAGGCGGGTCTTCTGTATTACTGTGTAGCGCCAAAGATCTCGGTCCAGTGACATTGTCTTGGAGAGGTGTAAGTGTGTGAGGTCGGAATTTATCAAGTCGTCCCAGGTTTATCTGGGTCTGCCTATTCCGTAACTTCCATCAATTTTGGTTTTTATTAATTTTATTAAATTATTTTAATTTCATTTGCCACCCATGGAAAGCTTAAAAACCTTTTAGCTTGTTGAAATAATAATTCAATAAGTTTTTTATCCAAATTGATCATACTTAGCTAAATTATTTTACTTTAACCCTTTAGCATTTACATTACTCTACATTTACTATTATATTTTCACAGTAAACACTTGATTATATCATATAATATCGAATCTGAGATTTGGATATTATTTATTTTGAAAACAATACTTTAACATAAGTGAGTGGCCAGTTTGAACAGATGAGAATTCTGGCCAGATATGGCTAGCTTAAATGCTAAAGGGTTAAAAATAAGCCATGAATTTTGACTGTTTTGTATAAATTTTCATCTTTTAATCAGTTTATATAACTTTATATACTTAAAATGTTTTTCTTTTTCTCAGATGTTCTTTGAAGACAACATTGATGATGCTAAATACTTAGGTCACTTGTTTGGTTTGGGAACACCATTCATTCAAAATGGCTCTAGTTATGAGAACAGTCATGTGTATGTAGCTCAGAATTCAACTATTCACAGCTCCAACAATGGGGAAGATTCTGGTGCAAATCCTACAAATTCATCATAACTATCAATGGAAAAAAAATTGAGATAAACATTTAAGAGGTGGAGACGATCATTTTTTTTTTCTTTCTTTTTTTTTTTTTATTTTTTTTTCCCCACCTTATCTTTTTTTTTTTTTTTTTTTTTTTTTTTTTTTGTAAAATTTTTAATCATCTCAATATTCCTCTTCATTAGGTTTTGCCAATTGATCCATTTATAAACACATGTAAATTTATCAACTGATGTGTTGTAAGACTTACACTGAAAAATGCTGTTCTCTCCTGTTCTAAACAGACATAAAATATTTCACCAAAAACATAGTCACCATTGCTGTTAGCAGCCATTGTAATTTGATAGGGGAGGGCATTTGTGGATTCTTCTGAGAAGAAAAATGAGTGGGGAAAAAAAAAATTACAAGAAATATGGTCATTTTTATTTTAATTATCAAATGTGTATGTATTAAAGTTAGCTAGGTAAAAGCCTAAGCAAAAGAATGCCAAAAAAAAAATAATAATAATTCTTTATGCTTCAGTGTTTTCATTTTTTTTTTTTTTTTTTCCTTCCAATTCAGTAATTTTACAGCTACTGAAAATTTTGACAGCCTATGTTCAAAGAATTTACCGAAATGGATGATCATTTAAATTGTAATTTATCTTTCTATTACAGATTTCATATTGATAAATTGAAGAAAATAAATATCATTCGTGAATTAGTTTAATTTACCTGCCTTAAACTTTTACTAATTTCTGAGTAATAAATCGAAACTATAAAACTTATCTGTGCTTGTATATAAAGAATTTTAAGGGTTTTTTAAAATTATATGTCAGTTAATTAAATAAAGAGAATAAATATGTTTTTAATGGCTTCTGTTAGTTAGAATATGGAATTAAATTTAAACAGAAATTTAGTATATATTCTGGGAAAGATTTCTGTAAAGTCTATCAATTATTATTCAACACATTTCAGATTCTATCCGATTGGCAGTATCAGTAGAGCGTCAGATACCATGCTTTGCAGCATAGTTATGGCCCTTTACGTTCTGAATTCAAATCCTGCCGAGGTTAACTTTGCCTTTCATCCTTATGGGGTCGATAAAATAAAGCACCAGTAATGCGTTAGGATAATTGCTGGCCTTGTGCCAAAAGTAGAAACAATTATTAGATCCTAGTTGAATTCAATTCTTGCTTATCAAGTTGTTGAATATTATTGATAGATTAAAATTTATTAGTCACTAATCCTGCAGGATTTTGTGAAATAAACTCTGAATATTTATTTTTATTATTCTTCAATTTTAATTTTAATTATATAAATTTGTCTTTCATGTATTGAATTAACCATTTGTTAAAGAATATTGCCAATAATATTCGCTTATATAAATTTCTAAAGTATATATATTTCTTTCTTTTTTTTTTTTTTTTTTTTTTTTTGTATGTTGTATTTTTTCTCCAAAGGCTGCTAATAGCACGTAACATCTATATATATATATATATATATATATATATATATATATCAAAACAGTGCTGATCATGTGGTTATATGGTTTCTTTAGTTAGCCATTTTAAGTTGAACACCTTGAAGAGAAAATTATTTCAGGATGATTTAGCACAAAAATCCATGGTAGTCATAAAAGTTAAATTAAACCTGGTAGCTATTACTTAAGATTTAAGCACACACTAATTGTACATTGCACACATTTCCTGGTTGTTTACAGGTGAATCTGGTCGCTATTACAATTCTGCTTATCTACTGGTTATGTACAGGTGTTTTAAAATAAATATCCAAATGTCATAGATTCGATATTATGTGAGGTAAAGCATTTAGTGTGAAAATATGATAGTAAATATAGAGTAATATAAATGCTAAAGGGTTAAACATGTAGCAATTGTACTCTCCTGGTCTACAGGTCAATCTAGTAGCTATTATAATTGTACTAAGATTTAGCCCTTTAGCATTTAAAACAGCTATATCCAGCCAGAATGTTCTTACTTCTTTCTGGTCAAACTGGCTGTAACCAACCAGCTGCTCATACTTATGTTAAGGTATTGTTCTCAAAATAAAAAAATATCAATCTCATAGAATTGTGGGGTAAGGCCTTTACAATGAAAATATAATAGTAAATATAGAGTAATATAAAGGCTAAAGGGTTAAACAGCAATTGTACAGTATACTCATTTCCTGGTTGTGTACAGGGGAATCTGGTAGCTATTACTTAGGATTCAAACACATTATAGCTATTGTACTCATCTGGTTGTATAGAGGTGAGTGGTTAGACAGGAAATACATCCAGTTAGAAACACATGTAACAATCCTGTTTTGGCAAATATCCAGACTTAAAGAAATGATATCATTTAGTGTTGAGAAAAATGGATGTAAAATAAAATCTAAATCTAAAATACCCCACCCCTGCCAAAAGGTTTTTTTTTTTTTTTTTTTTTTACCTCATTAACTTAATTTTTGTATGTTCAATTTGGTTTCATTTAATAATAGTTTTAGTATCATGTTATTTAATTCTTTTCACCTATTTACTATAACTGAACATAGCACTTTCATAACAATTCCTTTTGAACTGGGTAAACACATTTTTCTCTTCCAAAACTACAAAAATATATCAGTATTTTACTTTGATATGAAGGCATTTGGATAAAATATTTGTAAATAAACAAATTTTTCTGGCCTTATTAGATTGTATTTTGTTCGCTTTATTATTTATTTTTTGTTATACATGCAGTTGAGTAATATATATATATATATATATTAAAATATTATATAAAATTATTAATCATATTGTCTGACAAAAGTATAGGTTAACCAAAGTGGTAAAGATAGTTACTGTTAGAACCTAAAGCCAGCTCTACTAATATAACATTTTAAGAATTTTCATTAGTAGTAGTAACACAATAATTACCCTTAAATTATTGTTACTGTGCCTAATGTAAATTTTATATTAGTAGAGCTGACTTTAGGTTCTAACAGTGACTATTGTAGCACTTTGGTTAACCTATTCTTTTGTCAATGATTAATAATTTTATGTATTTAATATTTTATGTACTTCTGCGCCTAACATAAAATTTTAGAGTTGGTTTTTTTTTTTTTTTTTTGGTTTTTTTTTGGATTTTTTTTTTTTTTCCCCTAGCATTCCTGTTGGTCTGCCTGTATCTTCGTATTACGTCCCTCATCATGTGCGTTCAGATCCTCTTTTGGTAACTGGTTGTCTATAATGCGTTTAGAAAGTAGGAAGATGAAAAATCTACCGATGATGGAGTGGTTCCATCTATTTACTATTTCTCTTTCACTAATGAAACGGTTTAGAAATATCTTTTTTTTTTTTTTTTTTTTTTTTTTTTTTTTTTTTGCTATCCGTTACCATCTTTAAGTTTTTGAGATTTGGTATCCAATTTTTCATTGGCAATGCATCTATGTATGCAGATGGTAAGAATTGATCTTCTAACAACTTTACTCTCGCGTGGAGAAGGTTCAGGGTTGCGCTGGGGCCTAAGGGGGGGGGGGGGGGGGCTTATGATATATTAAATGTCAAATGATACATATATATAAATGTAGTAAAATATGTTGAAAGAGATAGAAGGCTAAACAATGCAAAATGGACTGTAAGATGAGGTAATGATGATTTTTGTTTTATTGTTCTTTTATCTGTCTAATATTTTGGGACCTAAAAGTCCCGACATCAAGGTTTAAGGAACCTTCAGTGAATAACATTCCAATTTCTTCTCTTTGGGATAAAATTTTCTAAGTCATTTTCAAGTGATTTTTGATGGTTACTTCACTTTCCATGTTAATGACATCAATTGCCAATATATTTCATGAAATCGATTTTCTTTTTTGTACGAGATGTTTAGTTTGTGTGTCTTATGTCAAGTATTGTGTGCCGAGTTCTAATCTATTATTTATTTATACATAGTATATATATTATTTGTCATAAATTAACGATTTTATTTATTGTATATTATTTACAATTTGCTTATAGGCAGGTCTCTCTGGAAATAGCAGAATGTATCGCATGGCCCAAAAAGTTTCAAAACCTCTGTTCTAGATGGAAGCTTTTAATATTTGTTACTGGTTCTCTATTGAACGTTCAACATGCCATTTCTTTGTTGTATATTCCTTCACTTCTCTCTAAAATCTTGACAGCCAATTTTTTTTTCAGGTGCACAGCTTGTAGGGTACCTCTTTGCTTGTACCTATACTTCAATCCATGCAATACATCAGTTTAGAGTCGACCAATTTTTATATTTTATTTTTACCAGCAATAATGTTGAATATATTTAATACTTTAGCATTTAAACTGGCCGTATCCACCCAGAATTCTCTCGCCTCTTTCTGTTGAAACCAGCTGTAACTGGCCACTCATACTGATGTTAACCCTTTAGCATTTACATTACTTACGTAGATTAGAAAGAAACGAAGTCTGCATGCTCCGATGGATGTGTAATAGTAATATACATGAACGACAAAGCATAAATAAATTGAGAGAGAGACCGAGTATAAGAGGAATCAAATGCTGTCTGCAGAAGAGGCGGTTGCGTTGGTATGGACATGTGATGTGTATGAAGGATGACAGCTGCATAAAAAGGCGCAGAGCACTAGAAGTCAATGGAAACTGTGGAGTGAGGAGACCCAAGAAGACCTGGGATGAGGTGATAAAAGCCGACCTTACCCAATTACACCTCTCAAAGGCGATGACACGACCGTGACCTCTGGTGTCGGGCAGTAATACAGAGTACCCGACCTCCCATGGGTACAAGCTGAAGCATATAGACAATATGCCCCCCCCCCACACACACACACACACACACAGTAAAGTGGACGTGTAGGTGCCATGGAAAAAAGCACCCAGCACTCACTGTAAATAAGGTTGGTGTTAGGAAGGGCTTCCAGCTGTAGAAATCGAGCCAAAATCAGTTCCTGTATGAGCAAGGCATGGTCAGCCGACCAGACACTGCCCACAACAGGACAACCCGTCTAAGCCGTGCTAGCATGGAAGAATGAACGTAAAATGGTGATGATGATGATGATTACTCTATATTTTCACAGTAAACACTTTATTTCACATATTGAATCTATGAAATTTTATTATTTATTTGGCGAACAATACATTAGCATCAGTATGAACAGTAAGAGGTGAGAGAATTCTGGCCAGAGATGGCTAGTTTAAATGCTAAAAGGTTAAGGTATTGTTCTCGAAATGAATATCAAAATTTCATAGATTCCATATTGTGAACATTTACTGTGGTAGTATATAGAGTAATGTAAATGATAAAGGGTTGACCTTTGGAATCCAGAATTGGTGTCATATATACCAGGATTACTGGATATATGAATAATCTTACAAACTGGGAAATTTGTGATTTGATAAATTTATGGTTTACATAAAGGTCACCTTATAGTTGTTGTTTAGTAACATGTGAAAGTGATTAAAGATAAAAAATATATATATATATATAAATGTTCAGCATGTATGTACAAATGACATACAGGATTAAATGTCTGAATAACTATTTTCAGGGACAAGTGTAGGGCTTAGAACCCAGGACCTTGTGATTGGAAAGCAAACTTATGGTAACAAGACTAAGACAGGAAATGCAGTGTGTGTGTGTACACACTGGTATAATATGGTTCATTGATCACATCTGTGTGTGTGTACATAAACACTGGTGTTGTGTGTAAACATACTGGTGTAATTCACGTGTGTGTGTACACAAACATTTACAGTTATTACACCAGCATGTTTGTGTACACACCCCACTGTTGTGATGAAATAACCATGTTACGCTAGTGTAATTAAACACCATTTGATCTGAGAAATATATGGGTTATGAACTCTTACTAGAACAAAAGCTAAAGATAAATCAGTAAAGTTTTTCAGTATATGTTGGTGATTGTCTGGTGTTTACTTTGTGCATTGTACATTTTTTTTTTTTTTAGTATATACATAAAAATAAAAAGTAGGTAGTCTGTGTGGTATACGTAAAATGCTGGCAGGCCTTAGAATGTTATGTTGCATTTTGTATAAAATGTCATGAGCTGTTACAATGTGTATAATATATCGCTAACAAGCGAGAAACGACTGTCAATTGCTCCCCTTTGTTTTTACCGAGAATAAGTGACATAGTCACTATTTATAAATTTATAGTGAATGGTCTTAAAAAGGTTTTTAATTAAACATACAGTATATTATTAAATATACTATACATACATTCATATATATATATATACATACATCATCGTATTTACATTCATTTTTTTTTTTTTTTTTTTTTTTTTTTTTTCCTCCACGCTTGCATGGTTTGGACGAGTCCTTATCAGCATCTCCCTTGCCGTGTTTCTTCGTAATTTTCTCTGAATTTCAGCGATTGATTTTTTTTTTTTTTAAAGGTCATTTCTCACCGCTTCTACCCAAATCTTTCTCAGTATACCTCCACTGGCGGCGGCTTCCTTTCACTGTCATTTCCTGGCACCTCTTCACCCATCGATCATCATCCATGCACATCATGTGTTTGTACAAATGCAGTATTATCTTTTTAACATCTTGTAACGATCTAACAAAATATCTAAAAGCAAATGTTTTTAGTATCTTTAGTAGTGGACATTGTGGTGAATGTTTACAGTATTCTCTCTTAACACCCTGTAATGTTTTAGAAGAAAATATCTAAAAATAGGGTTTGTTAATTCAAATGTTTATAGTATCTACTGGAGGATAGATTGTTGAGAAAATTGCAGTATTGACTCTTAACCTATAATGATTTCATAGAAAATATCTAAAATCAGGTTTGTTAATTCAAATATTTATAGTATCTTTACTGGTGGACAGATTGTGAAAATTTGCAGTATTAGAGTAAAGATTTTAATTCAATTTTTAATATCATACAGTTATAGTGGTGTTTTGTACTTTTGCTAATGTGGCTTCATGTGGTACAGGACATTAACAAGAAAGTTTGGCATTCCTCTTCAGGCTGCTGCTTGACACAAAATAACCTGATATATGAGTTTGATTCCTAGCAGTGCGTTGTCCTTGAGCATGACACTTTATTTCACATTGAGTCAATACTCCAGTCCACTCAGCAAAATGAGTTGTACTTGTAATTCGAAGGCTAGCCTTGTCGCATTGAATCTCCCTGAGAACTACGTTAAGGGTGCATGTATCTGTGGAATGCTCAGCCACTTGCACGTTAATTTCACAAACAGGCTGTTCCATTGATAGTATCAACTAGAACACTCACCGTAACCGATGGAATGATGGCGATGACTTCACTACAAAGATAACTAAAGGTCTCCCTTACGCCTTCTCTCTCTCTGTATGCATACCAGTGACCGATCCAAGATTGGCAGATCTGGCCGCAGGGAAATGTCTTATGCTTGGCTCAGCCCTGACACAGCCTTAGACAGTTGGCAAAGAAAGTCTACTCGATAGCTTGGCATTAAGTTGCTCACCATTGTATTCTGGCTCACAGACATGTTATTGCTCCTTTATATTTAGGAACAGTTTTGGCCAGTAGTATTTTCCGAAATTAAATAAAATGAGCTGAAGTGAACCAATGCTGTATAAAATTTCAGTTACCTGAAAAATATCCAAACTCGTCATTGACTTTCTTGAGTTATTTCCCTTAGCTTGTTTTATTTAGGCAAATTGCTACGAGACATGTTTAATAACTCTTTTATCTATAATCTGGTCTACAGTTATATACTCTCGGGTCGCAAATAATAATGGGTAAGGTGGGATTAGCCGTTGGGGAGTGGTGTTGGAAAATAAGTAATTTTTCTAGGTTGTCTGTCGTTGATTTTTTTTTTTTTTTTTTTTTTTCCAACTAGAATTCGTCATTTAGTTTACATATTGAGACCCCAACCCATCCTATTTATTTTATAACATGGGATTTCTAATAATGTACTTTTATTTTTGTTGTGTATAATGTTTTTTAATGTATAAAGAAAATTAATTGTTGCAGGAATGCTACTACTTAAAATAAAATTTCACTTTAATAAGTGTGTGGGGGAGGAATCTGAAAAATGAATACGCGAATTGGGGGGGGGGGGGGGGGGGTATTATTCGAGACCCAAGAGTATATATATATATATATGATATATATCATCATCATCACCACCGTTTAATATTCATTTTCCACACTTGCATGGGTTAGAAGGGGTTGTCATGCTATGAGACTAGTCAGGTCAGGTGACCACATCTTTTTCATATGGATGTGTGGACTGGGTGCTTTTTATCATGGCACCAAAATGATCATCTAACGGAGTGGATTGTGTGGGGTTTTTTTTTTTGCCATGCCCCCCCCCCCCCCCCCCCCTTTTATATTTACACATACACACACATATATATATGAGCACAGGCTGAAGCATAAATATAGTATACACCACCTTCACATCCACCCTCATGAGCACAGGCTGAGGCATACATCTAGTATGCTCCACCCCCTTCCATTACCTAGTACGTCCTAACACTCCACCCCTCACACACACCCAAATAGACACCTCAATCCACCACGTACCTCTTCCACCAAAGTTCCCATCCCACACTGTAAAGTGGTCATGATGGCAACACAACAAAAAGCGCCCACCCCACACTGTAAAGTTGTCGTGTAGGTGTCATGACAAAAAGCACCCAGCCCACACTGTAAAATGGTCGTCAAGGTGTCACAACAAAAAGCACTCAGTACTCACTGTAAATGAGGTTAGTGTTAGGAAGGGCATCCAGATGTAGAAACCAAGCCAAAATCAGTTCTGTATAAGCAAGACATGATCACCTGATCTAGCATTGGCCACAACAGGACAACTTGTCTAACCCATGCAAGCGTGGAAAAATGAATATTAAATGGTGATGATGATATATATACATCTTTGACATCATCATCATTTAACGTCTATCATCATCTTCATCATCATTTAATGTCTATCTTCCAGCTAGCATGGGTTAGATGCTAATTTTAGGTTTAATCAATATATATAAAATATATGATTCAAATTAAAAGATCTATATGTGTATATAGAGAGAGACTAAGTGCTATATATCATTTGAGAAACATAGTATTTTGTACATATATATATATAACACATAATATTCAGGAAAAAGTGGATACTTTAACTGAGGCATGTCAAACTGAAGGTCCCCTATGGGTCACGTGTTGTCTGAGGGCCACACACGACAATTAATTGTGCACATTACAACTAATTGTTTTATTTATGAAGATAAAACATACTTGCGCTGTAAAAACCTTTGCGCAGGACCCGGGCTGCATGTTTGATATGTCTGCTTTAACCCTTTAGTATTTAAACCATCTTTATCCAGCCAGAATTCTCTCACCTCTTTCTTTTCAAACTGGCCACTCATACTTATGTTAAGTTATTGTTCTCAAAATAAATAATATTAAAATCTCATAGATTCGATTTTCTATGAAAATATAATAGTAAATATAGAGTAATGTAAATGCTAAAGGGTTAAGGTGGTAAAGCCATTATTTTCGATATATAGCTCTCACTGTCTCTCTACATATATCTTTTAATTTCAATTGATGCTCTAGGCCAAGGTCCATTGAGCTTTTTTTTATTGAGAAACATAATCATCATCGTTCAATGTCCATCTTCCATGCTAGCATGAGTTAGACGGTTTTGTCCCATTTGATGCGGTAATAGTCGGGAGGCTGTGTCTCGCTCGCAGGGAAGCGTCTCTGGCAGGTTTTCTACGGCTGGATGCCCTTCCTAACACCAACCACATTTACAGTGTGGACTGGGAGCCTTTTTACCGTGTCTCCTACACGACCAGAGATATTATATTTATATATGCTATGTTAAGCTCCCTGAAACTTCAGTTTGGAACGTTAACCCTTTAGCATTTATATTGCTCAAGTTTTGGTGAATAATGCACAGGAAAAAGTGGTAAAATCTGTCATGGGATGTTCAAGCTAGAGAATAGTAGCTATTGTAGAGTTGTGTGTATAATGTGTTATTTTCCAATAAAAAGATTATTCTCACAGTAAACACTTTAATTTACATAAATATCTCACATAACATTGAATCTATGAGATTTTGATATTATTTATTTTGAGAACAATACCTTAACATCAGTATGAGCAACTGGTTATGGCCAGGTTGAATAGAAGGAGGTGAGAGAATTCTGGCCAGTTTAAATGCCAAAGGGTTAATCATATAAGTTCAAGTTCATTGTTTGCATCTCCATGAAAATGTCTGTGATGTCCTTTTAAAAAAATATTTTGAAATAGTATAAAAAACAAAAAACAAAACCAACAAAAAGGGCTCAACAATGTTCTCACAAAAGATGTGAGTTGTAGAGAGGTTATAGGATTCTCAACATGGACCTGAGAAATTTGTTAACCCTTTAGCATTTAAACCAGCCATATCTGGCCAAAATTCTTTCACATCTTTCTGTTGTAACTGGCTGCTCACTATGATGTTAAAGTATTGTTCTCAAAATAAATAATGGTTTCTTATATAGGCACAAAGCCAGCAATTTTGGGAGAGGGGGAAAGTCGATTAAATTGATCCCAGTGCGTGACTGGTACTTTATTTTATCGACCCCCGTAAGGATGAAAGGCAAAGTTAACCTCGGCGGGATTTGAATTCAAATCATGAAGGGCCGTAACTCTATGCTGCAAAGCATGGTATCCAACCATCTACTGATACTGCCAATCCACCGCCCTCGAAATAATAATATCGAAATTTCATAGATTCGATATTATGTGAGGTAAAGCCTTTACAGTGAAAGTATGATAATAAATATAGAGTAAAGGTTAAATGGGCCTGGAGTTCACCTAAGGAAAATACCATGTTCTTGTCTGTATTGAACACATTGGTGTATAACATGCACCCCTTTTTTGACCAGAAAAATGTCTGGCACAGGAGAAACCGGGAAAGTCTGCCACTGGATGTTTAAGCTAGAGAATAGTGGCTATTATAAAGATGTATGTATAATTTTCCAATAAAAAGATTATTAGTCAGTTACTTAAATTTTTGACAGCTGTGACATGGGAACCTAACAGATTAGTGATTCATGTTCTGAGGACATGAGTTTGGCATTCTCACAAAAATTCAACACTCCACTACACACCCAGATACACAAGTAATGGTGGAATATTTATCAATTCAGGACATAAAAACACAGAATAAACACACATGACTTTGCAGAAACTGGAATTAAATTGAAATATATGAAACAATACATATATAGTATCAGTAAAACTTTATTCAAACATTTTATTACATAGAATTTGCATCACCAGTCTGGAACCCCTATCTTGCTCAGAACATTGACAGAAGCGAATACCCTCCATCAGACATCTACCATACTCTGAACACCTTGCTTCCCTGGGCATGGATACATTGAAGCTCCGACATCTGGCAACTGACTTGGTAAACACCCACAAAATTATTAACCATCTTGCCAACAACAACCCTGAGTACCTTTTTGATTTCTAACAAAGTCAGAAAACAGCACAGCTCCCATGACTTTCGGAAACATTTTTTCACACTCAGAGTTGCTGAAGCATGGAAGAAACTCCCTACATCAGTTGTTAGCTGTCGAAACACTGCATCCTTTAAAATCTCCATGGAACAAACTACCTGCATCAGTTGTTAGCTGTCAAGACACTGCATCCTTTAAAACCTCCATGCTTCCTGAGATTCGCCAACACTACACCTAATATTCCTCCTCCATACACACGCACACGTTTATCATGACCCATACACTATTCACTTTCATGACATCTGTACATTAGTCTATTTACTATACATGCACCTTTGATGAGTTGTAGTGCACCTGAGCACTGTACACAATAATTTCATTATTATTATTATAATATTGTATAAGAAAAGGTACAATTGAAGTCAAAAGGTAGTCAGTGTTGGTTGATTCTCGATACAGTTTCTTGTCTTTTGCTGGCTGTTTTCTTCTTGGGAATTGGTCTGAAAAATAAGCTGGAAACATTTAGTTATGGTGTATACCATGCACCCCCAAAACAAACAAGGAAAAAAAAAAAAAACACAGCATAGTATACACACAAAAGAATACAGTAAATGAAGTTGAACCAAAGCTTGGAAGTAGATAGACACCAAGAGCCAGGGGTGGATTTAAAAGGGTGTGGGGGGGGGGGGGGGCACCAGTGATGGGCATAACAATTTATTTGTGGCCTTCAGCTGGGCTTTTTAGTTTTAGGATCGTTAGAATTTAATTTAATACCTCTATGTATGACTTTGATATGTAAAATTGGAGAGTTTGCTGTGTATTCTAATTTTTTATGTATGACCCCGCGCCCTCTGAAAAAAAAACACCTGAAGTGCCCATCCCCCAAGCTCTAAATCCAATCCTGTCAGGAGCGAGCAATTAGTCAGGATTTATATTTTCCATTCCATTTTGCAATTGTAAATAAAATGTATTTCCTGTTACTTGGGATTTCTATTTGTGTTTATGTGAGCCTGACATTTTTTTGACACCAAAATGGGCTTGAAGGAAGAAAAGGTTGAGAAACACTGATTTAATGCACCCTGAATACCCTTGATACCTTGACACCCTGAGCATGCATGACAGCCTGACACCCTGAATATCTTGAAATATGTCAAAACAAAGTAGGCATTGCACCCAGTTTGTCCTGTCATTTCTGACACCTTACGTGAAAATCTCCATATATGCATACATTTGTATGTATGTAGGTGTGTGTGGGTATATATGTGCGTGTGTGTGTATGTATATATGTGTGTGTAATCATATACAGGTAAAATTCCGTTATAACAAATTTTTCAGTATAACGTAATTTTTTTCAATCCCCGGCCACACATCTCGTTATAAAGAATTTTTTGTTACAACAAATTTTTTTTCTACCCCATGAATTTCGTTATAATGGAATTTCACTGTATATATGTGCATGTACATAAATAATTAAGTATATAGACTGTAAAGTGATCGTGTAGGTGTCACGACAAAAAGTATCCAGCACACACTGTCAATGTGGTTGGCGTTAGGAAGGGCATCCAGCCATAGAAAACCAGCCAGAAACTCTCCTATATGAGCGAGACATGGTCATCCGACACAACTTGGCTCTAAATGGGACAAACCCGTCTAACCCATGCTAGCGTGAAAGATAGACATTAATTGACGGTGATGATGATGATATATATTTATATATATATGTGTGTGTGTATATAATATATACGTATAGCAAATACACTCACTTGACATTGGTTGGCCAGAGGCTATAACAAAAGACACTTGCTCCTGAGAGGTGCCAAGCAATAGGTCTGAACCCAAAACTACATGATTTAGAAGTGAACATCTAAACCACACAACCACAAAAAAGTAGCCTAAAGTTGTGTGTTAAGTGCTTATTTTTCATTAACAATTTAGCCTTACAGTACTCTATATTTACTATTATATTTTCTCAGTAAACACTTTATCTCACATAATATCAAATCTATGAGATTTTGATATTATTTACTTCAAGAACAATACCTTAACATAAGTATGAGCAGCACGTTACAGCCAGTTTGAACAGAGAGAAGTGAGAGAATTCTGGCTGGATACGGCCAGTTTAAATGCTAAAGGGTTAAATCTAATGCCAGGGTTGTAGTTCAGTGTACACTGTGACAATATCTATCGTATGTAATATAACACAATTTGTTTTACTGGGCAATTTTGATATTTTAATGATTAGGTAGCCATCTTTTAGTTTTTGTTATTTACACCAGTGTGTTATCACTTTAGTATTTACATTACTCTATATTTACTATTGTATTTTCATGGTAAAGGCTTTATTTCCCCTATTATCTTACATATTATTTTAATAGATTTTAATATTTATTTTGGGAATAATACCTTAACATCAGTATGAGTGGCCAGTTACAGACAGTTTGAACTGAAAGAAGTGAGAGAATTCTGTCCAGATATGGCTGGTTTAAATGCTAAAGGGCTAAGAGAGGATAATAATCTAAAGTAAAAGTTTATGACTCTATCTATCTTTTAACCCTTTAGTTACCAACCCGACCCAAACCAGCTCTGGTTCTATGAAATAAAACCACCCATTTTACAGGTTTCCAATTTATATTAAAACCTTCCAACATAATTTTTTATAAGAGCCTTATATTAAGTTACTATCTTTGTTACCAACCCGAACAAAACCAGCTCTGGTTCTATGAAATAAAACCACCCATTTTAACCTGTTAACTGCCATGTATATTTTACACAGCTACAGTTGCTCTGCCGGGTTTCTTTTTCAGTAAAATAACTATTTTTTTAAACAAACATTTATTAACAACACATATCTGAATGATTGACAAATGTCACATCAATAAACTAGTAACCCCATCTAGCTTTGAAGTTATAAACTGTTGGAACAGAGTTCATAACTTTGAAATTATGAACTGTGGGAAAAGAATTCAAACATGTTAGGATGAGTTATCTCATCCATGGCACTGAAGAGTTTAAAGGTTTCCAATTTAAAGTAAAATCTTCCAACATAATTTTATATCAGAACCTTACATTAAGTTACTATCTTAGCAATGAAATAATTAATAATTTTAGTAAATCCCTAGAAATTCTTCCTCAATTAATTACAATAGCGTATGTTTCATTAGAAATGCAGTCATGAAAAGGTTAAGGGTATTTTGTAGCTTCATGAAAGACATTGAAGAATACCAATTTAGCGAATGGTTGGAATTGGAGTTGGAAAAACATTTCTTTATGATGTAGAAGAGGTAAAATACAATTTTGACGAATTCAAAGCAAAGGATTTCCATTGTAGATTTAGCTTGGGATAAGGGATAATATTATGTCTTAACTGAAGAAGAAATGGTATTATTACGATGGATTGGCAGTATCGGTAGAGGGTCGGACACTATGCTTTGACGCATAGAGTTACGGCCCTTGCCATTCTGAGTTCAAATCCCGCCGAGGTTAACTTTGCTTTTCATCCTAACGGGGTCGATAAAATAAAGTAACAGTAATGCACTGGGTAATTGCTGGCCTTGTGCCAAAAGTAGAAACAATTATTACCATTCCTAGAAAATATGATCCAACATGCAAACTTTAAATGGCTGGTTTTCTCATATATTATTTCTACAGTGTGTAAATACACTCTCCTAAAACTTCCTGATAAAAAAGGTAATGATGCTAATAATTTTAGATACTGTACATGCTCATGTGAGATTGAGAAATGGCACCAAAGGGGCTCCCATAGGGAGTGCATGACTCCGGCAGCCAGGCCACATTTGCAGTTGATCTCTGGGGTCAGGTCTCCATTGCTGGTGACAGTTGAACCCAGGTAAATGAAGGAGCTGACAAACTCCAGGGCATTGGGGCAAATATGAAGCGAAGGTGGATCCAGGACTATTGCCGGCATGCATCAGGTTTGACTTCGCCCAGCTTACCTGAAGGCCAAGCTTTGCTGACTTCTCTCAGTATATGGTCAGTGAGTCTGAGCTGATTGATCGAGTTGCTGAATAGGGATGGTGTCGTCTGTATACTCCAGGTCAGTTAGGGATCGTTGGCTTAGGATGACCTCAGCCTCATTGAGCAAGAAAAAGACATGCTCATGCTTATCTTGGTGGTGACTAACTTGCCAATAATGATGGTTAGGACAAAGGAATGTAAGAAACATCAAGAATTATGACCTCAAGTCTGCTGTATTTAACTCAGCAGCTTCATAAAAGGCATTGAAAACAAATCACTCTCGGCCAGCGGTTGCCAACCAGTGTTCCGCGAACCACGAACCACTGTTTGCCCAAGAGAAAATTTTGGTGGTCAACAGAAATATTTGGATATTATTTGCAATTTTTATGTTTTATTAATAATAAAACAAAAGTATTATTTGGTTAAAATATATTTTATAACACCCCTAAAACATGTTTCTCCTCAGTAAAGAACTAACATCCATGAAAGAATTTTATACATATGTATCATCTATCGACAATATAACACACGTACACTTCAATATTGTTTAATAAAATGGTAGTTCTCTGATCATTATTTTACAAATGTACGGGTGGTGGATTGGCAGTATCGGTAGAGTGTCGGACTCCATGCTTTGCAAGCATAAAGTTACGGCCCTTTATGATCTGAGTTCAAATCCCGCTAAAGTTAACTTTGCCTTTCATCCTTACGTGGTCGATAAAATAAAGTACCAGTCACAGACTGGGGTCGATTTAATCGACTCTCCCCTCCCCCAAAATTGCTGGCCTTGTGTCTATATAAGAAACCATTATTTTACAAGTGTATTTATCTTTTTTTTTAAATTCATATTAGTGGTCTGCGGGATTTAAAATTAAGAATTTAGTGGTCCATGAGGTCCAAAAGTTTGGGGACTGCTGCTCTAGGCAATGTTTGGACAAAAATATCTTCTGTACAATGTGGTGGTAGAATACAATTTTGAAGAATTCAAGGCAAAGGGTTTTCATTATATATTTCAGATGGTGTGTGGCATAGTGGTTTGGGTATTGAACTCACAATTTTAAGGTTGTGGGTTCTATTCCCATGCTGTGAGTCCTTGAGCAAGGCACTTCATTTTATGTTTCTTCAGTTCATCATCATCATTATGTTCCTGCAACTGGTGCAACCAGTCGTTAGGGTTCCACTCTAGATGTGTCACTGGTGCAGCTAGTTGTTGGGGTGCCACTCTAGGTGTACCACTGGCGCAGCCAGTCATTGGGGTGCCACAATAGATGTGTTACTGGTGCAGTCAGTCATTGGGGTGCCACTGGTGCAGCCTGTCATTAATGTGCCACTCTAGAGATGCCACTGGGGCAGCCAGTCGTTGGGGTGCCACTGGTACAACCAGTCATTGGGATGCTACTAGCGCAGCAACTCATTGGGGTGCCACTGGTACAGTCAGTCATTGGGGTGCCACTCTAGATGTGTCACTGATGCAGCCTGTTGTTTATGTGCCACTGGTGCAGCCAGTCATTGGGGTGCCACTCTTGACACTTTCACAGTCAGTTGTCACCAATTGTGTTTATTCTCTGTCATGAATAGAAGGGTCTTGGTGTTGTGACCAGTCTTTGATATTGTCACACCAGGATTTTCTTTGTCTGCCTCTCCTTCACCCTCTGTCAACTATGCTCTGTTTGATAGTTTTTGACACCAGGCAAGCTTCCGTCTTTTCACTATCACATGGAGTGGTTCCTGTTTGACATAATATGTATGAACTTGCTGCCTGACAAAACCATTTGTTTTGTGCTCCATATATAGGATGTGTAGCATCTTTCTAGAGCACTGGATTCTTCGTTCCATGTCAGCTGTGAGAGTCCAGTACTCACACCCATACAGCAGGATCAAGTCACCAAGGACTTGTATAGTTTGAGCTTCATTGAAAAACTGATGGAGTTGCTTTTCCTTATGATAGTCAACTTTACCATGGCAGAAGTGGCCAGGGCAAGTCTTGTCAGTATCTCCCTCTGAGGTCTGCCATCTTTGGTCAGAGTGGATTCTAGGTACTTGAAGGTATCCACTTCTTCAAATCTTCCCCTGTTTATGCTGGAAATGATTACCAGAGACAGCTGTGACAAACTGCTGTTCTATTTTATACTCTTGGGTCACTTATTGGTTCACCCACGAAACTGGGATAAAATTTCAACCCATATAAGCATGAAAATGCAGTTATAAAATGACAACTCACACCCTCTCATAACTCCAAAGGGTAAACGAAACAGATGTAACAGGAACAGATATTATAGATGTGAGAATTTGGCTAGAAGACACAGGGCATGAGATGACTCTGGATACTAAGTTTTAACAATAAGAAATACCAAATGAAGTTCTTGTTAGGGACAGCAACAAAAGTAAGGATGATGAAGGCAATGAATCATTGCCTCACAAAACCCACTCTGTTATGCAAGAATCCCTGATGATATAATTTCGTATATTAACTTGCCATAAGAAACTTACTTTTAGCTGTACATCTCAGTCTTAACTCTTTCATTCCTAAATTTATAATGAAAGACACTAAGATTTAAAAATAAAGAAGAAAAATGTAGGGATTTAGTAATATAACTAAAATTTTCACTATTTATATGATGTTTCTTACATAAAATAACGCTGCAAGGTTTTTAGATAGATATAAGCACTTTAAAACGTGCAGTGCTGAGTTATAGAAGCAAGGGTGTTTTTTTAAGTGTTTTTTTTTACCGAAAGGGTTAAAGTAACTCACGGTTTGGTACCGAAAAGGTTAAAAGGAACTCATGGTTTGGTACCGAAAGGGTTAAAGTAGCTCATGGTTTGGTTCCGAAAGGGTTAAAAGGGACTCATGGTTTGGTACCGAAAGGGTTAAAAGGAACTCACGGTTTGGTACCAAAAGGGTTAAAAGGAATTCATTGTTTGTATCGTAAGGGTTAAAAGGAACTCACGGTTTGGTACAAAAGGGTTAAAAGGAACTCACGATTTAGTGTCGTAAAGGTTAAAAGGAACTTATGGTTTGGTACCAAAAGGGTTAAAAGGAACTCAAAGTTTGGTACCGAAAGAGTTAAAGTAACTCACGGTTTAGTACCGAATGGGTTTTGATACCGAAAGGGTTAAAAGGGACTCATGGTTTGGTACCGAAAGGGTTAAAAGGAACTCACGGTTCGGTCCCAAAAAGGTTAAAAGGAACTCATGGTTTGGTACCAAAAGAGTTAAAAGGAACTGACGGTTTGGTACAAAAGGGTTAAAAGAAAACTCGCGATTTAGTGTCGTAAGGGTTAAAAGGAACTCATGGTTTGGTACCAAAAGGGTTAAAAGGAACTAGTGGTTTGGTACCGAAAGGGTTAAAAGGAACTCACGGTTTGGTATCGTAAGGGTTAAAAGGAACTCGTGGTTTGGTACCGAAAGGGTTAAAAGGAACTCACGGTTTGGTATCGTAAGGGTTAAAAGGAACTCATGGTTTGGTACCAAAAAGGTTAAAAGAACTCACGGTTCGCTATTCGGAAGCTGTACCACCAGAAATGTAAACAGCTGAAACACGACTTCGTCAAACAAGTCTTAATCAAACCAATTTGTCCCAACCTTGCTGTAACTGTGAAGCCTGCTGATGATATTGATAACCCAGCTACTGTTAACCTCAGTCATAGCAGTCGTCTATGAGTGGGAAGCAAGGATCGGTAGAATATCAGAAGTTCTAACTAACTCACAATGATAAGTATTCACCTATCATAACTTAATCCCTGCACCTCCACCGCATCAAGCTCATCTGTCATCATCTCATTATAGGTAAATGACATTTTGACGCAATTTAAACTATTAACTTTTTAATATTTTTTTTCATACTGTAACATTAAATAATTTTATAATATGTATTTCTATGTTTAACATACTTATATGAGGTTTACAGTAGTATTGTCTGTAATTTTGATTTTGTTTATCATGTTCGGCTTAGTGTGTATATATATGTATGTAATACAAGTTAATATAAATATATATATGTATGTATATTTTTCTATACTTATAACCACATACCATATTTATATCTCTTTTGGTACAAGACTAGCAATTTCACAATTTCAAGGGAAGGGGAAAGTCGTCTAAATCGATCTCAGTGCGTTACTGGTACTTTATTTTATTGACCCCCCTCCTCCCGTAAGTATGAAAGGCAAATCTATAACCTCGGCAGGGTT
The DNA here is from genome assembly GCA_964016885.1 of Eledone cirrhosa. Classification (NCBI taxonomy): domain Eukaryota; kingdom Metazoa; phylum Mollusca; class Cephalopoda; order Octopoda; family Eledonidae; genus Eledone; species Eledone cirrhosa. The sequence continues at coordinate 94,543,405 of OZ024744.1, forward strand.
TGAACTCTGACGGTAAAGGGACATAAACACTAATTACCTGTCAACTTGGACAACCGGCTTAATCAGATTCACTTCCGCCTCTGTTAGTATGGGTTAACGAGAGTTCATGTATGTATATATATTTATTTATATATATATATATATATATATACATGAACTCTCGTATATATATATATATATATATATATATATATACACACACATGAACTCGTATATATATATATATATATATATATATATAAGTTTTAATATAGATGAGATTCTACAGGACTAGAACTGTTTCATTCTTGAGAAATCATCAGAAATTCTCAAGAATGAAACAGTTCTAGTCCTGTAGAATCTCATCTATATTAAAACTTTTATACTCTGCTATGTATTGAGTACCTTACTTACTGTGGTTACCTCCGATTCAACCCGGAATAACTTACCTATATATATATGTATATAGGTTGACCCCCCACCCCAATGCATGCACACTTTGATTATCTGTACAGGCAATGCCTTCCCCCTTATGGGGTCGATAAAATACCAGTAATGCACCAAGATAATTGCTGGCCTTGTGCCAAAAATAGAAACAATTATTTATTAGAATGCTGTTGAAGTGTGTACACATTTTTTTAGGACACCTTGTATATATATATTTATATATATATTTATATCGTAGGTTCCTCGGTGGAACCGGCTATTATTACATCTTGAGTTCGTGGTCAGCATTGGTTAGGTGTAGATTTGTTTATGGTCAAGTTAAAGTAATAGACAATCTTAGTTACACACACAAACATAAATATATGTAAAAAATAAACAGAAATAACAAAGCAAACGACACAGTACAATGAAGAAATATATTAATTTAACACTTGAAATAATAGGAAAAATGTCTAAACGTATATATATAACAAGACTCACCATTTAACCATAAAGTATTAATATACGTGTGTGAGTGTATATATATATATATATATATATATATATATTTATACACACACTCACACATCTATATATATATTCATACTTTATGACTAAATGGTGAGTCTTGTTACTTTACTGTGCATTTCACTCAGATATAATAAATACATTATATTTTATTATATAATATAATATATTATATATATATACATACATACACACACACAAACACGTGTTCTTTTTATCAACTAAGCTAGGTTTACATTTAGTCTTTCGTAGAAACCCCCCAAAAAACATCCTACATAAAAACCGGTCTGAAAACTCACCGAGAATGACAGAGTATGAAAATAAAAAAAATATATTAAATTAATAAATAACTACCCGTATTTTACTTCAAAACATAATAAATAAAAGAAGAATGAAATATAATTTTTTTATTTTATTAGGAGAGTATTAAAAAAAAGAAGATAAAATGTAAGTTGGACGAACGTATCTTAGAAACGGTGCACATGATTGTTTATGTGAAATTACTACATTCTTTTGAGTTTATTGTCTGTAAGTATTCGTTGTAAATGATAGTATATATATATATATATATGTGTATGTATATACATACATACACACACACACACACACCCATATATATATGGGTGTGTGTGTGTGTGTGTGTGTAAGGCTGACCAAGATACTCTCATGGAATGACCAAATGAGGTTTATTTTTCAACATTAATCCCTGGAAAGAAACAATGTGCAGTTTATTATAATTTTATTTATAGAATATATCATGTAAATAGTTTAATAGAAAAAGGAAAATTTAGATTGATTGAGAAGATTGGAATGCACTATTAATAAGAGTTGAAATTAATGCATTGCATGCAAGATTTCACAGCTCTAGCATCATTCATTCATAGTCAGCCTTTGAACTTTTCTCCGACCGTCGTATATTATATATATATAAGCCTCCAATTATATATATATATAGTGTGATAGTTCAGTTTCGTCTGGTCCCGTCTCGTCTTAATAGTTTTCTACTAATTTCTTTGTTTCTCTGTTCATACTTTCTCTCTTTCTCTATTCCTCTTACACACTCAATCAATTTCTTTCTATCTCTCTCTTACACTTTCTGTCTTTGTTTCTCCTTTTCTCTCACTCATACTACCTTTTAGCATTCTTTCTCTCTTTCTCCTTTTTCTGCTTTTCTCTCACTCACACTTCTCCTTTTTCTTTCTTTTTTCTCTCTCTCTTACACAATTTCTCCCTTTTTCTTCCAAACTTCTCACCGGCTCTATTTTTCTTTCTGTGCTTTTTTTGTACCAGTTATCACTGTACCCCACTCCCTCTATATCTATCAATCTCTCTGTCTCCTTCTGTGGGTTTAATTTTAACCCCTTTTGATACCAACCCGCCTATACTTCTGTAGTAATAATAAATAATTGTTTCTACTTTTGGCACAAGGCCAGCAAATTACCCAGTGCATTACTGGTACTTTATTTTATCGACCTCGTAAGGATCAAAGGCAAAGTTAACCTTTATAATAATAATTGTTTCCAGCAAATAACTAGTGCATTACTGGAACTTTATTTTATCGACCCCGTAAGCATACATTTTTAAAGTGTTCATATTCAAATCCAAACTTTCCAACATAATTTTGTCGTTAAGATATGATCTTAATACCATCCTAATAAATGAATCAGTTACAATCAGTAATTTGGCTATTCATTGTTAACACATGGATTGTGTCTATTTCATTAGAAATATGGTAAAGATAGGGTTAACAGTCAAATCTTTGCTTTCTTCCTCTCTCTCTCTTTATATATATATTTATCTTTTATCCTCCTCTGTTGCAATTTCTTTCTTCTCCAGCAGCTTAGCTGCACAAATTGTTCTTACTTAGTTTTAGTCTTTCTCTTCTCTTCCCCTTTTTCTCTCACACTCTATCTATCTTTATCTCTTTCTCTCTCTTCTCACTCTGTATTTCGCCACTTTATCTTCACCTGTGTCACCTCGTTCCTCTCTCTCTCACACACACTCTCTCTCTCATATCTTCACATCCATCACTCTGTCTTAAATCTCTCTCTCTCTCATATTTTCATATCTATCGCTTCGTCTTAAATCTTTCTCTCTCTATCATATCTATCGGTCTTAATTACTCTCTCTCTCTCATATCTTCATATCTATCGCTCTGTCTTAAATCTTCCTCTTCTCTTTCATATCTATCGCTCTCTCTCTCAAATCTTCATATCTCACGCTAAGGTTGAAATATTCTTTCTCTTTCCCTGTCTCTCTCTCCCTCACTCTCACTGAGCTTCCTTCCTTCTTCTCTCTGCTTTTCTTCCTGCGACTGCCGCTCCCTGTATCTTTGTGTCTCAAAAACTTGGCCGGATCCACGCGCGTGTACACACACATACACAAACTTACAAAGACACATACACTTACACATACATGCACTCGTAAACATCCAGATACAGACAGACGCACACTCACAGCCACACACACACACAAACAGACGCACACTCACTGCTAGCCACGCACACAGATAGACCGACAAACATATACACAACCACATTAAGTCAGACGCACGCAACCACATTCAGACAGACGCACGCACACAGACGCACTGAAACACACACGCTTTTATCTACTAAACTATTTCACGCCGTAAAAGATATGTCTAGCGCATCCTTTCATTATTTTTTATTGTATACCAGGTATGTTGTTAACTTGTTTGTACGTATATATTATAATATTCAATCGTATATACCATATATATATATATATATATGCATATATAGCTATCTATGAGATTTATATGATATATATATATATAATTTGAAGGTTTGTGTGCAATATTTGGTATGTATATATTGTACGTTGTGTGAGTTTTTGGGTATGTACATATGTATGTATATATATATATATATATATATATATATATATTTTGGCATATATATATATTGTTCAACCCCCTGATAGACTCATGTATATATAATGTGTGTGCATATATATATATATGTTAAACCCACTGATATATATATATATATATATATATATATGTATTGTTCAACCCTTTGAGAGACTCATATATGTATTATATATATATATATATATTTGTCCAACCCCCTGGGAGACTCATGTATGTATTATATATATATATATTGTTTTTTCTTCTTCTTTAAAGTATATATTTGTAATTATAATGTATCATTTCATGTCTCCTGCATTCTGTTTAACAAACGAAACTGCTTCCTATTCAAAAGTTGACCTGTCTGGATGTAGTGGATTCACACATTCTTTTGTAATAATAACTAAATGTTGTGTGAATGTAATGTTTAAAGAGATGGAGCAGAAGCAAAATACGGTTGCGATGCTCATTAAAAGAAAGATGTATTTTTGCTATTAATCTTTCTTCATTCGTAACCAAGTTCTGTTTATTTATCTTTTTATATGTGTTACATAAAAACATTCTTTCATTAGTCAGGTCTTTTCGTTTTCGCCCTTTATCAAAGGAAAGATTTATTATTATTAGTATTATTATTATTATTGCCTATCTGCTCATAGTAGTAGTAATAATAATAATTGTTTCTTCTTAATGATGATGATAATAATAATATAATCTTTTATTTTTTGTAAGATCAAAGTGGGTGTGTATAGAGGTTTAATTACTATTTATGCTTCTAATTAAAATTGTTATAGCTATATAAGCATATAGTAATATAGATCGTTGTATTGTGTGTGTGTATATATATATATATATATATATAAATATATATATGTAGGTATGCATATAAATATGTATGTATATATATAGGCATATATATATATATATGTAGGTATGCATATAAATATGTATGTATATATATATAGGCATATATATATATATGTAGGTATGCATATGAATATGTATGTATATATATATAGGCATATATATATATATATATAGGCATATATATATATATATGTAGGTATGAATATGTATGTATATATATATATGTATATATATGTAGGTAGGAATATGTATGTATATATATATATAGGCATATATGTATATATATGTAGGTATGAATATGTATGTATATATATATATAGGCATATATGTATATATATGTAGGTAGGAATATGTATGTATATATATATAGGCATATATGTATATATATACATGTAGGTATGAATATGTATATATATATAGGCATATATGTATATATATACATGTAGGTATGAATATGTATGTATATATATAGGCATATATGCGTATATGTAGGTATGTACCTATATGTGCATGTTAACCGGTTTACAATAGCTACGCCGTATCTTAGTGTCGTAAAAGGCGATTGAAAGAGTTGGTGTTGAGAAGGGCATCTGACCATAAAGCAATGTCTGAAAAATGACCTCATGGCGAGTATAATTAACATATGGACAGAATACAGCCTGAAGTATTTCTTGGGAGTCCCTACCCCCTTCTGTCAAGACTTAAGGTAGGAAATCCCGTTGAAACAAGGGAGGAGTTTGGTTTATTTATGATGCTTAAATGCCTGATGTTCTTTGTGGAGACTGGTGTATATGTTTTGGGACATGGAATGTAGGGATGATGACAGGGAGATCGGGAGAAGTGTATAGAGGTACTGAATAGAATAATAGTGGACATATGTTGTGGGCAGGAGACAAGGTGGAAGTAAGTGGTGCAAGAAAGGTAAGAGGAAGACAAGGACAGAATTACAACTTTGTCTGGCAATGATATCTTCATTTCTGTAGAGTTGGTAGATAGTATGGTGAGTGTCCAAGTGAAAGACAAATTTTGGTCTGCACACATGAAAGACGAGTACGTTCATCATCATCATCATCATATTTACATTTTTCCCTGCTAGCAAGGGTTGGGCCAAGTCAGTACCGAAGGAGGGCCACTGACATCACAGACAGGCAGAGGAGAAGTTGTCTCTTTTGACACAAACTAAAGGACCCTCCCAACCCTTTGTTTGGTAAGCATTCTATGAATGGATGCCCTTCCCAACACCAACCACTTTGCAGTGTGAATGTTATTGTGATTTTAATGGACATTTGAGAAGGGGTATGGATGGCTTTGTGGGAGTCCATGAGGGTTACAGGTACGGTGTGAGGAATGAAGGGGGTGAAAGGAACTGGGAGTTAACTGATGGAGCTGAGATGTCAATCTGTAACACCCAGTTCCAGAAAGAAGACAACAAACTTATTAAGTACACATTAGTTGGGTTGTCAACTGTTGACTACCTGATGGTATATGGGCAAGATAGGAGGAGCCTTTGGTAATCCCAGGGATGTGTGGACTACCTGATGGTATATGGGTAAGATAGAAGGTACCTTTATAATACAATGGTAATCCCAGGTGTGCAAGGTGTTACACAATACCATTTAGTTGTCAACTGTGGACTACCTGATGGTATATGGGCAAGATAGAAGGTACCTTTATAATACAATGGTAATCCCAGGTGTGCAAGGTGTTACACAATACCATTTAGTTGTCAACTGTTGACTACCTGATGGTATATGGGCAAGATAGAAGGTACCTTTGTAATACAATGGTAATCCCAGGTGTGCAAGGTGTTACACAATACCATTTAGTTGTCAACTGTTGACTACCTGATGGTATATGGGCAAGATAGGAGGTACCTTTGTAATACAATGGTAATCCCAGGTGTGCAAGGTGTTACACAATACCATTTAGTTGTCAACTGTTGACTACCTGGTGGTATATGGGCAAGATAGGAGGTACCTTTGTCATACAATGGTAATCCCAGGTGTGCAAGGTGTTACACAATACTATTTAGTTGTCAACTGTTGACTACCTGATGGTATATGGGCAAGATAGAAGGTACCTTTGTAATACAATGGTAATCCCAGGTGTGCAAGGTGTTACACAATACCATTTAGTTGTCAACTGTTGACTACCTGATGGTATATGGGCAAGATAGGAGGTACCTTTGTAATACAATGGTAATCCCAGGTGTGCAAGGTGTTACACAATACCATTTAGTTGTCAACTGTGGACTACCTGATGGTATATGGGCAAGATAGGAGGTACCTTTGTAATACAATGGTAATCCCAGGTGTGCAAGGTGTTACACAATACCATTTAGTTGTCAACTGTGGACTACCTGATGGTATATGGGCAAGATAGGAGGTACCTTTGGTAATCCCAGGGATGTGTGGACTACCTGATGGTATATGGGCAAGATAGGAGGTACCTTTGTAATACAATGGTAATCCCAGGTGTGCAAGGTGTTACACAATACCATTTAGTTGTCAACTGTTGACTACCTGATGGTATATGGGCAAGATAGGAGGTACCTTTGTAATACAATGGTAATCCCAGGTGTGCAAGGTGTTACACAATACCATTTAGTTGTCAACTGTTGACTACCTGATGGTATATGGGCAAGATAGAAGGTACCTTTGTAATACAATGGTAATCCCAGGTGTGCAAGGTGTTACACAATACCATTTAGTTGTCAACTGTTGACTACCTGATGGTATATGGGCAAGATAGGAGGTACCTTTGTAATACAATGGTAATCCCAGGTGTGCAAGGTGTTACACAATACCATTTAGTTGTCAACTGTGGACTACCTGATGGTATATGGGCAAGATAGGAGGTACCTTTGTAATACAATGGTAATCCCAGGTGTGCAAGGTGTTACACAATACCATTTAGTTGTCAACTGTTGACTACCTGGTGGTATATGGGCAAGATAGGAGGTACCTTTGTCATACAATGGTAATCCCAGGTGTGCAAGGTGTTACACAATACCATTTAGTTGTCAACTGTTGACTACCTGATGGTATATGGGCAAGATAGGAGGTACCTTTGTAATACAATGGTAATCCCAGGTGTGCAAGGTGTTACACAATACTATTTAGTTGTCAACTGTTGACTACCTGATGGTATATGGGCAAGATAGGAGGTACCTTTGTAATACAATGGTAATCCCAGGTGTGCAAGGTGTTACACAATACCATTTAGTTGTCAACTGTGGACTACCTGATGGTATATGGGCAAGATAGGAGGTACCTTTGTAATACAATGGTAATCCCAGGTGTGCAAGGTGTTACACAATACCATTTAGTTGTCAACTGTGGACTACCTGATGGTATATGAGCAAGATAGGAGGTACCTTTGTAATACAATGGTAATCCCAGGTGTGCAAGGTGTTACACAATACTATTTAGTTGTCAACTGTTGACTACCTGATGGTATATGGGCAAGATAGGAGGTACCTTTGTAATACAATGGTAATCCCAGGTGTGCAAGGTGTTACACAATACCATTTAGTTGTCAACTGTGGACTACCTGATGGTATATGGGCAAGATAGGAGGTACCTTTGTAATACAATGGTAATCCCAGGTGTGCAAGGTGTTACACAATACCATTTAGTTGTCAACTGTGCACTACCTGATGGTATATGAGCAAGATAGGAGGTACCTTTGTAATACAATGGTAATCCCAGGTGTGCAAGGTGTTACACAATACTATTTAGTTGTCAACTGTGGACTACCTGATGGTATATGGGCAAGATAGGAGGTACCTTTGTAATACAATGGTAATCCCAGGTGTGCAAGGTGTTACACAATACCATTTAGTTGTCAACTGTGGACTACCTGATGGTATATGGGCAAGATAGAAGGAACCTTTGTAATACAATGGTAATCCCAGGAGTGTGTTGACTACCTGATGGTATATGGGTAATAGGATGAACCTTTGTAATACAAAGGTAATCCCAGGACTTCAAGGTGTTACACAGCACCATTTAGTTGTTTGTGACCTGTATCTAGAGTGAGATCTGTATGGAAGAAGTTCCAAGAACTGAGATGTATGCTTGTGAGGAGGGAAGTGTTGCTTAAATAGAAGGCAAAGGTATTTGGTGCATGTGAGAGAAGTGCCTTGATTATGGGAGCAATACATGGATAATGAACATGGAGCAACAGAGAAGTTTTGCAAGAACAGAAATGAGAATGGTTTGGTGGATGAGTGGAGTATTGCTGAGAGAAAAGAAGATAAGGATTTGCAGAGGGTGGTGTGAATAGGAGCCAGCGATGAATGTTGTGAAGAGAAATGGATTATATGGTTGAGGGAAGAAGGAAGGAAGTGACTGGATGAGAATGGGAGCCAATGATGATTGTTGTGAAGAAAAATGGAGTGAGATGGTTGGGTCATGTGTTGAGGAAGGATGAAAGTGATTGGGTGAGATAAAAGGAATGGAAATATATGTGGCAGGAAGTAGGATGACCAAGAAAGACATGGCTAAAAATGATGGCACAGGAAATGAAAGCCAGAGTGTGGGTGATGGTGGATGCAGATGATGGGGAAGAGTGGAGAGGCTTGTTATGAGGACTGCGAGGTTAAGCCTTGCTTTAACCTTTAAATGCTTCTTGTGTTTAACTCATACATTCCATTTTTGGCATGGTTTCTACAGTTGGATGCCCTTATTAATGGCAACCACTTTACATGTACTTAGAGCTTTTTATTGTGGTGCAAGCACTACTACCTGTAAGAATGAACTGAGTGCTTTTTTTTTTTATTGTCACACCAACACTAACACTTTACAAAGATAATAACTAAGTGGTGGCCTTTCCTAACCAGATCCAACTCAGGGACCAAGCATAAAAGTTGACAGCAGTGTGATAGATAAAGCAAGTAGTGACATGAAGGTAGGGAAAGAATCTGATTCATCTGTTATAGTTGATACTATTGCGTTTTTGTGGTAAAGGCTTTATCTTGTATAATTATCTCACTTAATATCAAATCTATGAGGTTTTGATGTTATTTATTTTGAAAACAATATCTGTACGAGCGGCCACTTACGGCCAGTTTGAATAGAAAGAGGTGAGAGAATTCTCACAGGATACGGCTGGTTTAAATGCTTAAAACCTTTGGCATGGCAGATTATAAGCTAGTCAGACACAAAATCAACTAGTGGAGGATGGAACCAGTGACTGGCAGAGCAATATCATTGTAAATTGCTTCAAGGGCAATGAGTGCAGGGACAGGTAACTACAAAGGTATCAAGTTAATGGATCAGCTCATGAAAGTTGCTGAAAGGGTTATAGCACAACTAATTAGGGACAGAATCAAGTTAAATGAGATGCAGTTTGGTTTTAAGATGGTACTACTGATGCCCTCTTCTCGGTGAGACAACTGCAGGAGAAGTACTTAGCCAAGAGTAAGTCCCTGTATTTGGCATTTGTTAATCTAGAGAAGGCCTCGGATGGCTTGTGAGGTTGTCCAAGCCATGTATAAAGGTGCAACTAGCAAGATGAGAATTGTAAATGGGTACAATGATGAATTTGAAATGTAGATGTGGGTCTACCAGGACTTGTCCTTAGTCTACTTCTGTTTACCATTGTTCTTCAGTCCATAATAGAAGAGTTTACGATTGGCTGTCCATGAGAACTCTAATGTGCTAATGATCTAGTCCTTAATAGCTGAATTTGTGGAAGAGTTAGAGATGAAATTCTAACATGGAAGCAAAACATAGAATTGAAGCACCTAAAAGTAAACTTTGCAAATACAGGTCTTAATAAGTAGGATAGATGATGGGACCCTGAAACTATCAAGGAAGGAAGTAACCTTGCTTAATATGCAGACAAAGACTGGACAAAAATGTCATAAGGTGTACACAGCATAATCTATAGACACCAAGAGATGTCATGGGATTACAGGCAGGTAATGAAGGAGGTGAGGTAAACTTTGTATGTGGCGGAAGCACAGGAAATGTAAGCACTTAGAACACCTGTGAAATAGATTGCATGAATTGCCAGGGAGACTCCTTAGAAGTTGACAGCTTTTGTTACCTAATATCAGAGAGTGTAAGCATCAGGCTTACACTCATGAGGTTGTGAGTTTGATTCTTGGACCAGGCTTTGTGTTGTGTTTTTGAGCAAGACACTTTATTTCGTGTTGCTCCAGTCTACTCTGCTGTAGAAATGAGTTGCGACATCACTGGTGCCAAGCTGTATCGGCCATTGCCTTTCTCTTGGACAACATCAGTGGTGTGGAGAGGGGAGACTGGTATGTATGAGTGACTGCTGGTCTTCCACAAACAGCCTTGCTTGGACTTGTGCCTCAGAGGGGAACTTTCTCGGTGCAAATCACATGATCATTCGTAATTGAAGGGGGTCTTTACCCTTTAATAGCTAGATTTAGAGCAGGTTGGAAGACGTTTAGAGAACTAATACCTCTGTTGACAACGAAAAGCTTCTCTCTCAGAGTAAAGGGTAAACTTGATGCATGCATGTAAACTGCAATGCTACATGGCAGTAAGATATGGGTCTTGACAACAGAAGACCTGTGAAGAAAGAAATGATGCATGGATTTTGCAATGAATGTGTAATGTTAGTGTGTATGAATGATGCAGCATAAGTTGAACTGAGAGAAAAAACTCTGTATAAGAGGAATTGGATGTAGAATGCAAGAGAGAAGTCTACATTGGTATGGACATGTGATGACAGTTGTATAAAGAAAAGCAGAGAAACATCGGTGAATGGGAGTCAATGAAGAGGCAGACATAGGAAGATATGGAGTGGGGTAGTAAAGACTGCCCTTAGGAAGACATGGGGTGGGGTAGTGAAGACTGACCACCATAGGAAGCTAAATCTCATGGTAGAAATGACAAAGGACCATCATGGCTGGCAACATGCAATACTGGAAAAGATGCCCCTTCCATTTCTGATGCTATGGTAACCAGTAACTATTATATTTATGTAGATGTGACATGACCTACCACTTTACCATCATTCCTCAGTAACTATTCTCTTCATCATTATACTCCCTCTCCCTCCACTCTATCAACAAACATTTTGTAGCTCTTTAGAAATTACTCTCATCCTCACTATACCTGGGATGATACCCACTCTCTTATCCTGTTAAATCCCACCACACTTGTCAGCTCTTTAGTAGTTATTCTTTTCATCATTCTACCCCCTACATAATCCCTCCTACTTCTTGTCTCCTTAACTGTACACCACTCTATTTGAGATCACTCCTTAGAAGCTATTCCCATCATCACCAATACTCTTCATTCTAGCTCTCTCTCACCTCTTTTTTTTGTCAAATCCCACTACACATTGTAATTATCTTCCTTATCACACCCAACTATTGTCATACATTCACGACTTCATACCATTGCCCTCACTCCCTAAATATGGATGCTTTCGGACAAAGCATCTCTTCCATAGGGTAGAGAGGGTTTTCAGTCAAGTCAGGGACCAAGAACCTCCCTAGTGCTGGTGCCATAAAACAAATCCGTCTCCTCAAGGCCACCACTTACAGATTCCACCACCCAACACTTGGTGTTCTTGCTCTCTCTATATCTTTTTCTCCACCTACTTTTCTGTCAGTAACAAATATATAACCACCATTGCTCTTTTTAAAGTACCTTATTCGTCATGTTCCCATCTGACCTCTCACATTACTGTCTCTCTTCATCATGCTAAGATCACAATGACATCTCTAAAGTTGGTGTCATCATGAAATGCACCTAGTACACTTTGGAAAGTGGTACCGCTGGTGTTGCGATAAAATGCACCCTGTACTCTCTGTAAAGTGGTAGTAGTTATGGTGTCAATAAAATGCACCCAGTATTCTCTGTAAAGTGGTTGGCATTAAGAAGGGCATCTATTGAAATCATTCCAAAAATGGAACATATGAACAAGATGTATCCCTCCCTGCTTAGTCCAGTCTAAGGCATTTTGTCCATTTTCCCTGCTAACAAGTGTTGGATGGGTCATTGCAGACTAAGTCGGTGCTAAAGTGGGGCTACTGACCTCCCAGACAGGTCAGGGATTCGCATTTCACTTACTTACAGTTTCAGGTTCTACCAAGTGCATTTTATCACGGCGCTAGCTCTAGAGATTTTGTCATGTCTTTGACACAACTCAAGAGTCCTCTCAATCCTTTGTTTGACAAGCTTTCTATGGCTGGATGCCCTTCCTGTCACCAATTATGTTATAGCATGTATTGGGTGTGTTTATTGTGTAGATCACCAACATTAGAGAGGTTGACATGCCCTTGAATCAACAGACTGGTCCTCTCAACCCTTTTTCAATCATGATTTCTACAGAGGGGTGTTCTTCCTTTCACCAATCACCTTACAGGGTGTACTGGGTGCAATTTCATGGCACTGTCACTTGTGAGGTTGTTGGTCATAGACCCAACAGAAGAGCCCTCTATGAGAGGTATAATATATAATTCTACAGTTTGTGTATACATATAGTTTTTTTTTCCTTTTTTTTTTCAAAATTCTGTTGTTTCAGCCTTTTCTCTCTCTCTCCAAACTTGGTATTTGCTGAAGAAGGACTTGTGTCTGATATGTTGAAAACCTCATTTACTGCTTCCCAAATGTGAGCCTAATAAGACTTTGTGTTTTTGTATCTTTGGGGTTTGACTTGTTTATTCTTCAACTAATGTGTGTATATATATTTATGTAAAAAGTAAACAGAAATAACAACACAACTGGTACAGTATATGGAAGGAATACATTAGGTTAACGCTTGATATAGCAGGAAGAGGGTCTTAACGTTTCGGACTCTAGTCCTTCATTAGAAGAAAGAATGAGAAATAAGATAAATTGAAGAGACGGGTGGGATGGAATTGGAAAAAATGTCTTTAGATAAAAATAACAGGTCCATTCATGTTGACATCTCTTGGAATATATATGTGTGTGTGTGTAGGAATCTGTTAGATGAAAGATCAAGGAAAACAGTGCTCAATCTGTTGCAAGAAAGCTTATTTAGTATAAACAAAGTTTCACTTAACACGCACAGACGTATATACGGTTTGTACATGAGCTATGACCCATTTGCTCTTGAGTTGTCAGTTCAAATTCTCTGCTGCTGTTTTGTTAAATACTTTAACCTACATTGTCTTGGTTAACCTACTTGCTGAAAATATGTACAATTTCAATACCATTTGGTTTTAGGTCAGTTTCTACATTAACACTTTTGATACCAAATATCCTGAAACTGCCCTTAGTTCTGTTATAGCTAGCTGTTCATTTTAACCTTTTAGCATTAACATACTCTGTATTTACTATTATATTTTTGGGGTAAAGGCTTTATCTTGCATAATTATCTTGGTTAATATCGAATCTAAGAGATTTTGATATTATTTATTTTGAGAACAATACCTTAACATCAATTTGAGCAGCCAGTTCCAACTAGTTTAAACAGAAAGAGGTGAAAGAATTCTGGCTGGATATGGCTGGATTAAAGTGTTTACAGTTTATATTTATCTAAAAACCTTCCATCATAATTTTATATAAGAACCTTTGTTATGTTCCAAATACCAGCTTAATAATAGAGAAAGTTAGTTATATATAACTAAATCCTTTCAAATTCTTTGAAAACCATAGGTAGTGTTTTTCATTAGATATGTTGTAAGGAAAGGGCTAAAGTGTTTATATTTATATAGAAATCTTTCATCATAATTTTCTGAAAGAACCTTTTTTAAGATATGTTTCACATACCAGCTTAATAATGAGAAAGCTGGTTTTATTACTAAATCTTTCCCATTCTTGATTATTTCCAAAATCTTCCCCATTCTTGATTATTTCCAAAATTATTTGAAAATCATAGAGTAATGAAAGAGTTAAATTTGTTACGTTCGAATCATCACATTACAAAGTACACTGCTAATTTTCCTCCAGAGATTTAAAGTCTACTGACAATTCCACATCTCATATACCCATGTTTTATATTGTGTACATCATGCAATGATGATGATATAGAGTTCCCACCTATTCCTTATCTACATATCAGAGTCCTGTCTTCTTTCCTACTTATTAAACTTTTGGTCTTTGCTAGGTTTACTTACTTTGAGACCTTTTGATTCTAATTTCTATTTCCACAGTAGGAATTTCTTCTGTATTTTTTCCACTAATTCAGCTCTAAGAACCAGGTCATCAACATACATAAGATCCCATGAACAACCAGTTTTAAACTCCTCTTTTATGGCCTGGAAAAATATAATAAACAAGAGTGGGTTGAGGATTGAGCCATGCTGAACATATACCTGCTCATTGAATATCTTACTAAACTTATTACCTATTTTCACTTTGCTTATAGCTCTTCTGTTCATGGCTTCCATTGCTTCTACACCCAGTTTCCTTATCGACCACCAGATAACAGATTGTAGTACTCAGTCAAAGGCTTTCTCTAGATGGATGAATATTAGATATAATTGTTTCTATTTTAGGCACAAGGCCAGCAATTTCCCAGTACATTACTGGTACTTTATTTTATCGACCCCGTAAGGATGAAAGGCAAAGTTAACCTCGGCGGGATTTGAGGTTAACTTTGCCTTTCATCCTTACGGGGTCGATAAAATAAAGTACCAGTAATGTACTGGGTAATTGCTGGCCTTGTGCCTAAAATAGAAACAATTATATCTAATTTTCATCCATCTAGAGAAAGCCTTTGACTGAGTACTACAAAAATTAGATATAATGACTTACATTTAGCTACAAACTTCTGAGGTAGTTGCCTCACTAACATCTATGGTGTTCCTTCCTGGCACAAAACCAAACTGCTAAAATACTTTATTTTCATCACTTGATCCTTCAGTTTTATGCCCCTGCTGTTGTTTCTTTCTGAGGTTATCACCTTTTCTCTTGTAACTGTTAATGATTATACTACTGTGCCAGTCATTAGGTATGACACCATCATGTATTTCTTGATTATTAGTGTGACTAGCTTGAGTCCTATTTCACTAGATGATTTCAACATCTCAGCAACTATCTCTGAAGGTCCAGCTGCTTTACCATTTCTCATCTCCTTGATCTGCTTCTTTGATCTTGTAACTGTCAACTGTTAAGTCAGCTGTGGTTAGTCCCTCTTCCTTCCACTCATTCTCACCCACCTCACATAATGTTTTCAAGCTTCATTCTTCTGAACATTATATATATATATATAATTGTTTCTACTTTTGGCACAAGGCCAGCAATTACTCAGTCATTACTGGTACTTTATTTTATCGACCCCGTAAGGATGAAAGGCAAATATATATAATGTTCAGAAGAATGAAGCTTGAAAACATTATGAGAGGTTGGTGAGAATGAGTGCTGGCCTTGTGCCAAAAAGTAGAAACAATTATATATATATATCATCATCATTATCATCAACGTTTAACGTCCGTGTTCCACGCTTGCATGGTTTTGGACGGGGGTTTTCCCACTTGAGGCAAGAGTGATTATCTTGCTCGCATAGGACTATCTGGCGGGTTTTCTACAGCTGGATGCCCTTCCTAACACCAACCACATTTACAGTGTGGGGCTGGGAGGTTTTTACCGTGTTGCCTACACGGCCACATTACAGCGTGGACTGTCTGGCGGGTTTTCTACAGCTGGATGCCCTTCCTAACACCAACCACATTTACAGTGTGGGACTGGGAGGTTTTTACCGTGTTGCCTACACGGCCACATTACAGCGTGGACTGTCTGGCGGGTTTTCTACAGCTGGATGCCCTTCCTAACACCAACCACATTTACAGTGTGGGACTGGGAGGTTTTTACCGTGTTGCCTACACGGCCACATTACAGCGTGGACTGTCTGGCGGGTTTTCTACAGCTGGATGCCCTTCCTAACACCAACCACATTTACAGTGTGGGGCTGGGAGGTTTTTACCGTGTTGCCTACATGGCCACATTACAGCGTGAACTGTTGTTTTTTTGTCGTGACACCTACACGACCTCATTTGTTTCGGCCTGGATGTTGTGGCACCAACATAACTTTACATTGAAAGGGGCGGTGTGGATGGGGTGGGGGTGGTGGGACGGGGGTATATTTTGTTAGAGATGCCTACTGACTGTAGTAGGTTTTACTTTGTATTTAGGTAAGGCGGGTCTTCTCTATTACTGAGTACCGCCAAAGGTCTCGGTCCAGTGACATTGTCTTGGAGAGGTGTAAGTGTGTGAGGTCGGAATTTATCAGCTCGTCCCAGGTTTTTCTGTGTCTGCCTATTCCGTGGCTACCGTCTATCTTTATTGCCCTGCACTTTGTTATACAGCTATCGTCTTTCATGTGCATCACGTGACCATACCAACGTAGCCTTCTCTCGAGTAAACAACATCTGATCCCTCTTATTTCTAATTTTTTCCTTAGTTTGTTTATGCTTTGCCGTTCACGTATATTACTATTACACATCCAGTGGAGCATGCAAGCTTCGTTCCTCTCTAGTCTGCGTATATCCTCTGCACACAATGCCCAGGTCTCACTGCCATATATATATCATCATCATCATCATCATTTAACATCTATTTTCCATGCTTGCATGGGTTAGACAGGTTATCAAGTAATGAGACAAGCCAGGTCAGGTGACCTGTCTTGTTCATACAGATCTGTTTTTAGTTTGGTTTCTACAGTTGGATGTCCTTCCTATTGCAGACCACATTACAATGTGGACTGGGGCCGAAATACATGCTTGATGTGGGTTTCTTCTCTGAAGACTAGACCATCTGATGTCTCCTGAGAGTTTCTTACTGTGGCACCAGTACGACCACCTAAAAGGGTAGATTGAGTGTTTTGTCTTGGCACCAACGTTACCACCTTATGGGGGTGGACTGGGTGTTTTTTCAACATGGTACTAGCATGACTGCCTTTCAGGGTGGACTGGGTGATTTTGTTGTTGTGGTACCAGTGCTATCACTGTAACAGGTGTACAGGGTGCTCATTGTCTAGATTGCAGCACTGGTGGGGGTGAGATAGCAGGTGTGGAGTGTGTCCAACTTTCCATATATGTGTGCATGGGTTGGACAGGAGAGGTGTACCAGGGGTGTGGTGGAGTACATCCTCATCAATTAGACATCTATTTCCCACACACTCCATCCTCTGAGACTAGGCCAAACAAGAGACCATTCCCAGATTTGTTAACATGTTAACATTTACATTATTCTATATTTACTATTGTTTCACAGTAAAAGCTTTATCTCGCATAATTATCTCACATAATATCGAATCTATGAGATTTTGATGTTATTTATTTTAAGAACAATACCTTAACATCAGTATGAGTGGCCAGTTAAGGCTGGTTTGAACAGAAATAGGTGACAGAATTCTGGCTGGTTTAAATGCTAAAGGGTTAAAGCCATGTGATGAAACTCAAATATAACTCATTCCATCCGTAAAATGGCAGGTTATATACTAGTAATAATAATTGTTTCTGCATTTGGCACAAGGAAAGGAAGGGCAAGTTGATTAAATTAACCCCAGTGTATTACTGGTACTTTGTTATTGACCCCCAAAAGAATGTAAAGCAAAGCTAACCTTGGCAGGATTTGAGTCAATAATTGTTTCTACTTTTTGCACAAGGCCAGCAATTATCCTAGTATATTACTGGTACTTTATTTTATTGACCCTGTAAGGATGAATGGCAAAGCAAACCTCAGAGGGATTTGGACTCAGAACATAAAAGACCATAACTCTATGCTGCAAAGCATGGTGTCTGACACTGTCGATACTGCCAATCCAATTAGTGGGCTTGAAATCATGAAGTGAGTTCGATTCCCGGACCGGGTGATGCGTTGTGTTCTTGAGCAAGACACTTTATGTAACGTTGCCCCAGTTTACTAAGCTGTGACGTCACAGATGCCAAGCTGTATCAGCCATTGCCTTTCCCCTAGACAAGATCGGTGGCGTGGAAAGATGCGGCTGGTACACATGGACGACTGCTGGTCTTCCACAAACACCTTGCCCTGACTTGTGCCTCGGAGGGGAACTATCTAGGTACAAATTCCATGGCCCTTCATAACTGAAGGGGTCTCCACCCTTTTTTTCTAGTATATACCATGAACAAAGAAAAGCAAAGTCAAAACAAACCTCTTGCGGTGATTTGAACTTAGTAACGTAAAAACAACAAAAAGACAACTAAAAACACTACAACACCATGATTTTGTCATTTAGATTAGTATTAAATGGGCACATATTTGTTTGGTCGTCTGTGAAGAGGGGAGCTGATTATTATTTTATCGGTGGAGAGTCGACCACCATGCTTTGCAGCATCGAGTTACGGCCCTTTACGGTCTGATTTCAAATCCTGCCGAGTTTACATTTGCCTTTCATCCTTACAGGGTCGATAAAATAAAGTACCAGTAATGTACTGAGTTAATTGCTGGACTTGTGCCAAAAGTAGAAACAAATTATTTTATCGACTCATTTACTTGGCTAGTATTTATTTCAGTGACCCCAGGAAGGACGAAAACAAAGTCGATAATATAAAACGAATAATAGTACTGATAATAATAATAATGATTTCTGATTTAGGCACAAGGCCAGCAATTTGATGGCATGGGCAAAGTCGATTAAATCGACCTCAGTGCGTGACTGGTACTTTATTTTATCGACCCCCCTTTTAAGGATGAAAGGCAAAGCTAGCCTCGGCGGATTTGAACGTAGAGAGCCTTAAATAATACTGCAAAGCATTTTGTCCGCCTTTAATGATAATAATAATGATGATGATAATTTCTTTATAATCATAATTAAGTTGAGGATCAACGACAACAATTATTGTAAAGATATATTGATGATGACGACAAAGAATTAACATTTGAGAAATTAAATCTTCCATGAATAATGGAAATTATATCGGTCAGCTGAAAAGTTCATAGCCTGACCAAGATACTCTCATGGAATAATCCCTGTAAAGTGTAAAGAAAGAATACAGTTGTTAACAAGACGAGTTGAAATTATTGCATGCAAGATTTCACAGGTCTAAATCACTCCTTTATAGTCAGTCTATGAACATTTCAGCTCAGCCCCGTGTGTGTGTATATATATATATATATATATATATATATATATATATATATATAGGAACGAGTAGGACCCCGACGGCTGAGCTCAATCCGTTTCGACGGCTAATTCAGTCTAGAATTAGCCGTCGGGGTCCTACTCGTTCCTATTACCCACTCTACTACCCTAAGTATTGAGTACTTTGGTGCGTTATGGTCCACCTGGTTCCTTACCACATTTCCTTCGTTATATAT
>OZ024744.1:94568312-94620812 GCA_964016885.1 Eledone cirrhosa
TATATAAATATATATATATATTTATATATATATATATATATATATTTATATATATATATATATATAAATATATATATATATATATATAAATATATATATATATATATGTCACCTGGTCTGACTTGTCTCGACAGGACAGCTCGTCTGACCCATGTTAGCGTTGAAAAATGGACGTTAAACGATGATGATGATATATATGCGTGTATATATGCATATGTATATATATATATATATATGTGTGTGTGTGTGTGTATATATGTATGTCTATTTGTCTTTATGGGTTGGCTAGGTTGGTATTGTCTGAGACAAGAAAGATCAGGGAACCCCATCATGCTCATATGTTTCATCTTTGGCATGGTTTCTTCAGCTGGGTGCCTTTCCTTGTGCCAACCACTTTACTGAATGTACTGGGAACATACTACCACTTTACAGAGTCTACTGGGTTCATTTTATGGCACAAGCACTACCACTTTACAGAGTGCATTGGGTATATTTTATAGTGGTGCCAGGACTACCACCTTACTGGACATTAGAGCTGTTGTCTGTTCATCGGCATGGCTACTATTCATTTTACAGAGTGTATTGGGTGCATTTTATTGTGACACCAGCACTGAGGGGTTGCCTTGTATATTGCAAGAATATAGATTTTATGTGGTGAACGCAGTGGATTGGCAGAATTGTTAGAGCATCAGATGAAATGCTTTGCAGTTTTTGTCCCTGTATTTTATATTTTGAGTTCAAATCCCACTGAGGTTAATTTTGTCTTTCATCCTTCTGGAGTTGGTAAAATAAAGTATCAGTTAAGTATAGGGTCAATATCATCGACTTTCCCATCCCTCCAAACTGCTGAAAGAATTATTTCATGTTTTCTTTGTTCATTCAGTGTACTGTGACCAAGAGATTGAATAACAAAGAGAGAGAGAGAGATCAGTAGGTATGACTTTATAAGGAGCATGCTAAGAGAGAGAGATGATTGGAGTGAGGTGTATTAGAGAAGGGAGTAAAAGGAGAGAGACCGTGATAGCACCTACATGTTTGCTGGCAAGACATATAAAGCAAGAGCTGAGCAATGGTATGAGAGAACCATGGGTGTCAGTAATGTGTAACTTGGAGTGATGGTTAGCAGTATTGAAGAACAATGGTAGGGTGTATGGAATATAGTCAAATCTGATGTAGTCTTGGTGATGGGAGAGAGAAAGAGGAAGAGAGTTGAGTCAGATCTGATGGAGTCTTTCATTACACAGTCATCGTGATGGGAGAGAGGAAGGTGTCACATTTAAAGCCGTCCATCATTAACCCTTTAACATTTACATTACTCTATATATACTATTGTATTTTCACAGAAAATATCGCATGATATTAAGTCTGAGATTTTTATATTATTTATTTTGTGAACAATACCTTAATGTTGGTATGAGCGGCTGGTTATGACTGGTTTTAACAGAAAGGGATGAGAGAATTCTGGCTGGATACAACTGGTTTAAATGCTAAAAGGTTAAGAGAGAAGTTAAGTACTAGATGAGAAGGTATCAAAAGTAGGAATGGTAACTTAACAGAAATAAAATGGATGAGAGATACAAATGTAGATAAACATCCCAACTTTCACCAGCACTCGGCTAATATGTGCTTCTTAGTTTTGCTTTATCCATGGGAAATTTCTACGGCCTTGATGCTCTTCCTGACACCATCCCTTACTTTTCAACATGGTAGAGAGATTCACTGGTTTAATAGTGTTTTGGAAGTGACGACGCACACAAATACACAAAAGTACAAATAATGATCTTTCACAATACCCATCTACCAAATCCATTCACAAGACGTTAGCCTGAGGCTATAACATAAGACACTTGTCTGAGGTGCCACATGGTGGGACTGAACCCAGAACTACATACTTTAGAAGTGAACTTCTAAACCACCCAACAATTCACAACTGTTCATGCACAGTAATGTTATACACCTAGCAGAGAATACTTTTTTCAATTTTTCCTAGATGTTGCAAATTTCCTTTCCACCTTCAAAGTCCATGTCTCACTACCATGCAGCATCAAACTTTTATACTCAATAACCATGAAAATTTCTCACCTCCATTGCTAATTTGTAACAAAAGTGATCAATCATTTCCAATGAGCCATCTGAGCATTTGAAAAATATATTTCTCTGCTAACTATTCCTGTGCACCTTCCACCTATATATATATATACCTACCTTCTCTGTTAGTCTTCTATAATTCCACTACACCTCTTGTGTATCCACTGGGCACACTATCAAATTTCTATCTATTCCATGTATGGCCATTTCTTTGACAATAAGAGGGCCCTGTCTTTTTTTTTCCTGCTTACTAAAACTTTAGTTATTGCTAGGTTTACTTTGAGATCTGTCGATTCAAGCTTTTGCTTCTATATTTGGACTGCAATGATGATGATGTTGAGGAAATCTATTACAGATTCTGCTATAAGAACAAAGTCATCAGTATACAGGAATTTCCAAGGGCAATTGGTATTACGCCCCTCAGGTAGGGCCTAGTGATCTACAATAAACAAGAGCGAGTGCACTGGTGAGACACTGCAGAAGTACTTCGCTAGAACTAGTCACCTATACACCTAACATTCATCACCCTGCCTTTCACAGAGTTCCATCCTCAGTAATCTGGTGGTTGGTAAAGAACCCATGGGTAGATAAATGGCTTGTGAAGACCATGCAAACCACACAAGCCATTGAGATAGCTGTAGAAACCAATTAACAGCTGTATATGACATCTTTGTTAATGTCATATATATCTCTATCCATTATAAAGCTTTCTCCAGGGTTAGTACATTTCTCTCCTTGGCATGTACAGCTCTCTCTCCGTGGTTTACTGAGTAGTGAACTCTGTGAAAGGTAGGTTGACGAATGCTAGGTATAGGTGATTAGTTCTAGCAGTTGTCTCACCCAGAAGATGGCTTTGATAATGCCTCATCCTAGCTCAAAGCTAAACTACAATTCTGTATGTAAACAAAAATTTAAATGAAATAACTCTCTCTGTGACCATTATTACTTGATTCAATAACTGAATGCCTCTATTATTTTCTTTCTTTAGCATCTCCTTTGCTCTTGAAGCATTTGATGGTGATATACCATCATCATTTTTATGTCCGTTTTTCCATGCATGGATTAGGGTAGTCTTTTTCAGCGCAGCATCTCTCCACACATGTTCCTTTGTCATCTCCTCTGAGTCTGTGTTTTGAGATCAGCTCTCACCACCTCTGCCCAGGTCTTACTTGGTTTACCTCTGCTGCAGCTTCCTTCCACTGGTATTTCCTGTCAGTCATCCTCCATGCTCATCACATGTCTGTACTAATGTAGTTTTCTTTCCTGCACACCACTTCAGATTCCTCTTAAACCCAACTTCTTCAGTTCATCCAAGCTCTGCTTCTCTCTTACTGTTATATTGCACATCCAACAGAGCATGGCTGTTTCATTTCTCTCCAGTCTACGCATGTCCTCTGCAGTCACTGCCCATATTTCACTACCATGAATGTCGCACTTTACACACACATCATACAGTTGGCCTTTTGTATGTAGGGAGAAACTTTTTGTTGTCAACAGTGGGAGTAGCTCTCTATACCTGGTTGCCCTTCCCAACATCAACCACTTTACACTTCAGCAAAAAGTGCCCAATTCACCCTGTAAGGTGGTAGTGTTGGAGTCACGATAAAATACTTCCAGGACATGCTATAAATGTACTGGGAACATTTTTTATGACTCCTGCACTACCAATTTACACTCACACACACACATTATATATATATATGTATATGCATGCATACAACATCAATCATCATTTTATGGCATGGGTTGGAGGGCTTCTTACAGTTCGAGTCAGTGCATATTTTGGATTTCTGCATTCCTAACACCCTGCACGTTGAACATTACAATTCTTGGCATGGTTTCTATGACTGGTTGCTTTTCCTAATACCGACCACTTTACAGAGTGTACAGTTGTATAACAGACGTTATTATGGCCTTGACAAGATTAAAAAGCTTTCTTTACCATGCAGTGTCTATGATCATCACAATGAATTGTAGCTACTAGCTAACCTTCATGGGGAAGAAAATGATGATGATGATACTCGTATTATATATGGGTGATGGAAAAATGACCAACTAAGAGTTACAATGGAATTCCTGTAAAGTGGCAGTGCTAGTGCTTTGGCAAAAAGCAAGTAAGGTTGTAGTGCTGGAGTCACAATAAAATGCTCCCAGTACATAGTGTAAAGTGGTTGGTGTTAAGAAGGGCATGCAGCTGTAGAAACTATGCTCCCAGTACATGCTGTAAAGTGGTTGGTGTTAGTAAGGGCATCTAGCCATAGAAGCCATGCTCCAAGTACATAGTGTAAAGTAGTTGGTGTTAAGAAGGGCATGCAGCTGTAGAAACCATGCCAAAACAAACATGAGCAGGACCTATTCACCTACCTAGTCAGACCTCAACACCTGCAAATGTAGAAAATAGACATTAAACTGTGATGATGATGATGATGAATGATAGTTGACAGGAGCAAATATAAGATATCCAGTGCCCTTCCTCATTGCACAGTGGATTGAAAAGAGTTAGCTATAGTGATAGAAGGTTGGTGGTGAGAGAGAGGTGAAGTGATAAGTGATGGTATAATGGTAGAGAGTGAAGGGGGGGGGGTAGTGATAATGGTAGGGGGTTGGTGGTGTTTCTTTTGAACTACATGATTATTTTGGATGGTGGAATGTAATGTGATGTGGCATGATACTCATCATTTTTTTTTTTTTCAACAAAAGAGGTAAATTAAGTGAAGTGAAAATAAAATTATATTATAGGTAAAGTTTACAGGTAGCTAAACACCTCAATGACACTTATCTGTTGCCATTGAGGTCAACTTTGCCTTTCATCCCTACGGGGGTCGATAAAATAAAGTACCAGTACTGTACTGGGTAATTGCTGGCCTTGTGCCAAAAGTAGAAACAATTAATATTGATTTATAGTTTAGGCACATCCTCTTCCTCCTCCTCCTCCTCCTCCTCCTCCTCCTCCTCCTCCTCCTCCTCCTCCTCCTCCTCCTCCTCCTCCTCCTCCTCCTCCTCCTCCTCCTCCTCCTCCTCCTCCTCCTCCTCCTCCTCCTCCTCCTCCTCCTCCTCCTCCTCCTCCTCCTCCTCCTCCTCCTCCTCCTCCTCCTCCTCCCCATCATCATCATCATCATCATTTAATGTCTGCCTTCTCTGCTAGCAAGGTTTGGGTGGGTCTACATACACCAAGTCAGTACTTGAAGTGAGGCTACTGACATCCCAGACATGCTGAGGGGTCTGTATCCCACTTACATATGGTCATACCCAGTGTAGAGGTTAAGTTGTCATGTCTTTTGACACAAACTGAAGGGTCTTCCTAACCCGTTGTTTTACAAGTTTTCTATGACTGGATGCCCTTCCTAAAACCAACCACTTTACAGTGTGTACTGGGAACATGGTTTCTATGCTGGATACCCTTCCGAACACCAACCACTTTACATCATGTACTGGGTGCTTGAGTGCTTTTATTGTGTAGATCACTAACACTAGGGCGGTTGTCATATCCTTGACACAACTGAGGGATCCTCCCAACTCTTTGTTTGACAAGCTTTCTATAGCTGGAAGCCCTTTCTAACACCAAACCTCTTTACAGTGTCTACTATTTTTTTTTTTATTGTGTAGATCACCAGCACTAAGGAGGCTGTCATGCCCTTGACACAACTAAAGAGTCCTCCCAACCCTTTTTTGGTAAGCTGTCTATGGTTGGATGCCCTTCTTATCACTAACTACTTTACAGTGTGTACTGTGTGCATTTATTGTGTAAATCATTAAACACTAGAGAGGTTGTTGTGTCTTTGACACAGCTAAAGGGTCTTCCCAACCCTTTTAGGCATGGTTTCTATAGCACAATGCCAGAGAATTTGTGGGGAAGGGCAAAGTTTCTTAAATCAACCCCAGAAGGCTGAAAGGCAAAATTGATTTAGCAAGATTTGAACTCCTTGTAACCATTAGTAGTATTGTTGGTGTTAGGAAGGGCATCCAGCCATAGAAAACTCGCCAGAGAGTCCTATACGAGCAAGACAACCAATCTTGCCTCATGTGGGACAATTTCCGTCTAAACCCATGCTAGCGTGGAAGATAGATGTTAAACGATGATGATGATGAAGTTAGCGGTGGATTGGCAGTATCGGTAGAAGGTCGGACGCCATGCTTTGACGCATAGAGTTACGGCCCTTGCCATTCTGAGTTCAAATCCAGCTGAGGTTAACTTTGCCTTTCATCCTTACGGGAGGTCGATAAAATAAAGTACCAGTAATGCACTGGGTAATTGCTGGCCTTGTGCCAAAAGTAGAAACAATTATTAAGTTAGCATATATGTTACATTTATTAACAAATATTAACAAATGAATTGAAATATTTTTTTCTGTAGGTTCTGAGTGAAAATAACTTTTGATATATTTGACCTTGAAATGCCACCTCGCCGCCGACGACGCTCGCCTGACACTGAGAGAAATATAGGAGATTTAAATGATATAAGAGCTAAGAAGATTGCATCTTGGTAAGTTAACCACTTGCATTTTACTAGATCCTATGTTAACCCTTTTGCTACCAAAACTCGCTCTGATTCTATGAATTAAAACTCATTCATTGTAAAGGTTTCCAATTTAAATTAAATATCTTCCAATTTAATTTTATATAGGAACCTTACATTAAGTTACTATCTTAGTAATGAAATAGTTTTAGTAAATCTCTCAAAATTCTTCATTAATTAGTTAAAATAGAATGTATTTCATTAGAAATGTGGTCATGAAAGAGTTAATGTATTTTCTATTGAATTTAGGCTGTCAGTATCTCCACTTAGATCATCATATGTCCACTTTCTACGCTGGCATGGGTTGGATGGGTTGTCATGGTCTCTTTTGGACCAGAATGGTCAGAACAATACACTTGTATTTCATTAGAAATGAGTTTCTGAAAGGGTTAATGAAGTTTTCCTTTGAACATTTGAAAACAATTAACTAACCTTTCCTTTACTATATCTATCTATCTCCTTATAATATATAACCAGCAATTTCTCTGTCTGTCTGTCTGACAGTGGAAACATGTGTGCGCGTGCAAATGTTTTTTGCGCACGCGTAGAGAGAGAGTGAGAGTGAAAGAAAGAGACAGACTACGAGAGGGGGATAGTGGGAGGGAGAGGGGGGAATTGAGGAGTGCTACAGAAACATATATACATTTCTGTGTGTGTGTAATATATATATATATACACACACAGAAATATATATATATTTCTGTGTGTGTAATATATATATATATATATATATATCGGTCGTAAACACAAAAGCCTTCCCTAGTGAGGAATGTACATCCCAACATAGCTTAGTTGTCAGCGACCTCACGGTCAGAACTAGACAAGCCCTGAAACAGAGGCCAACCTGGAGAAGAAAGATCTGGAAGCTGAAAGTCCCCTCAACCAGTAATAGATTTAAAAATATTTTACTCAACGCCTACGACAGTAAAGAAGAACAGATAGAGACATTTAAAGTAGAAGAGAACTGGGAGTTCCTAAAAAATAATTTACTAGAGGCGACGGACGAGGTCTGTGGCTGGAGTAAGACCTCAAGCAGGAGGAGAGTGACTTGGTGGTGGAACAATAAGGTAGATGAAGCAGTCAGGGCCAAGAGACAGGCATGGAAAGAATGGAAGAACGGGGGGAGCAGGGTACATTACATAGAGACCAAGAGGGAAGCTAGGCGACAAGTATACTTAGCTAGGAGGGAAGCAGAGGATAGAAAATTCAAGCATGTTTAACAACGTGAGGACCAGAAACAGGAGGTATTCAAGATTGCGAGGCAGTGTGTCAGAGATAGTTGTGATGTCATTGGAGAGAAGTGTATCCGGAATGATAAAGGTGAGCTTGCCCTCACAAGTGCTGAGAAGAAAGATGCACGGTAGAGTCATTATGATAGATTACTAAATGAGGAGAATGCATGGGAAGAAGAGACCCTACCCCAAGTAGACCCTATAGAGGGACCAGCAGTACAAGTCAGCGGCAGCATAGTAAGTAAGGCAATCAGAGATATGAAGATGGGGAAGGCAACCGGTCCATCGGGTATAGCTGCCGAGATGCTGAAGGCATCTGGGTCTGTAGGTCACACTATAAGCACACGTATCGTTAACCAGGTAATACTAGAAGGGGCCATACCAAAAGATTGGTGCAGTAGCATCATTGTCAACTGCTACAAAGGCAAATGCGACGCTCTAGATAGAGGAAACTATAGAGGTATAAAGTTGATGGACCAGGTCATGAAAGTAACAGAAAGAGTTATAGCACAGTTGATTAGGGACCAGGTGAAACTAGACGAGGTGCAATTTGGGTTTGTACCAGGAAGAGGCACCACTGATGCCCTCTTCCTTGTGAGGCAATTACAGGAAAAGTACCTAGCTAAAAGTAAGCCACTCTATCTGGCATTTGTCGACCTTGAGAAAGCCTTTGACAGAGTTCCACGTGCTGTAATCTGGTGGGCTCTTAGAAAACTAGGAGTAGATGAATGGCTTGTGAAAGCGGTACAAGCCATGTATAGGGGAGCAGTCAGCAAAGTTAGGATTAGCAATGAGTATAGCGAGGAATTTAGCGTACAGGTTGGGGTCCACCAGGGCTCTGTTCTTAGCCCTCTCCTGTTCATCATAGTCCTGCAGGCAATAACGGAGGAACTTAAGACCGGATGCCCATGGGAACTCCTGTATGCTGATGACCTCGCTCTCATAGCTGAATCTATGATAGAACTAGAGAATAAATTCCAAACCTGGAAGCAGGGACTAGAGAGAAAGGGTCTCAAAGTCAACATGACAAAGACTAAGGTCCTTGTAAGTAGATGAGAAAACAGAACCCAGATCCCCTCAGGGAAATGGCCTTGCTCAGTATGTAGGAAAGGTGTAGGTAGGAACTCCATTCTCTGCCCCAAATGCAAACAATGGGTACACAAGAGATGTAGCGGGATCTCAGGAAGCTTAATTAAGAATGTAGGATTCACATGCAGCAGCTGTGCTGAAACAGCAAGCAGCAAACAGCCACAGGAAACAAGTACCACCAATCTCTGGGAGGGCCCTGTAGAAACAGTAGACAGCTTCTGCTACCTAGGTGACCGAATTAGCAACGGAGGTGGGTGTTCAGAAAGTACAATAACTAGGGTAAGAACGGGATGGAAGAAGTTTAGGGAACTACTACCACTGCTAGCTGCAAAAGGCTTCTCCCTCAATGAAAGGCAGACTGTATGATGCGTGTATCCGAACAGCGATGTTGCATGGTAGTGAGACCTGGGCGCTGAAGGTGGAAGACTTACGTAGATTAGAGAGAAACGAAGCCTGCATGCTCCGATGGATGAGTAACAGTAATATACGTGAACGACAAAGCATAAATGAATTGAGAGAGAGACTGAGCATAAGAGGAATCAAATGCTGTGTGCAGGAGAGGCGGTTGCGCTGGTATGGACATGTGATGCGTATGAAGGATGACAGCTGCATAAAAAGGTGCAGAGCACTAGAAGTCGATGGAAACCGCGGAGTGGGGAGACCCAAGATGACCTGGGATGAGGTGATAAAAGCCGACCTTACCCAATTACACCTCTCAAAGACAATGACACACGACCGTGACTTCTGGCGTCACGCAGTAATACAGAGTACCCGACCTCCCATGGGTACATGCTGAAGCATATAAACAATATGCCCCCACACCCCCCACCGCAAGGTGGTCGTGGAGGTGCCACGGCAAAAAAGCACCCAGCCCACACTGTAAAGTGGATGTGTAGGCGCCACGAAAAAGCACCCAGCACTCACTGTAAATGAGGTTGGTGTTAGGAAGGGCATCCAGCTGTAGAAATCAAGCCAGATCAGTTCCTGTATGAGCAAGGCATGGTCAGCCGACCAGACACTCCACACAACAGGACAACCCGTCTAACCCATGCTAGCGTGGAAGAACGGACGTAAAACGGTGATGATGATGATGATGATATGATCTGCAACATATATATATATTAATATATATATATATATATGTGCAGGGCAATAAAAATAGACGGTAGCCACGGAGTAGGCAGACCCAGAAAAACCTGGGACGACTTGATAAATTCCGACCTCACACACTTACACCTCTCCAAGACACTGTCACTGGACCGAGATCTTTGGCGCTACACAGTAATACAGAAGACCTGCCTTGCCTAAGTACAAAGCGAAACCTACAGTCAGTAGGCACCTCTAACAAAAATACACCCCCGTCCCACCACCCCCACCCCATCGATGTAAAGTTATGTTGGTACCACAACATTCAGTCCGAAATAAATGAGGTCGTGTAGGTGTCACGGAAAAAAAAACACACAGTCCACGCTGTAATCTGACTGTGTAGGTAACGGTAAAAACCTCCCAGTCCACACTGTAAACGTGGTTGGTGTTAGGAAGGGCATCCAGCCGTAGAAAACCCGCCAGACAGTCCTATACGAGCAAGACAACCAATCTTGCCTCAAGTGGGAAAACTCCCGTCCAAACCCATGCAAGCGTGGAAGATGGACGTTAAACGATGGTGGTGGTGATATATATATACACACACAGAAATATATATATATTTCCGTGTGTGTATATATATATATATATATTACACACACAGAAATGTATATATATTTCTGTGTGTATATATATATTACACACACAGAAATGTATATATATTTCTGTGTATATATATATTACACACACAGAAATGTATATATATATACACACAGAAATATATATACATCCCTTAGCTACTGTACTGTATCTGTTGCTATCTCTCTCTCTCTCTCCAGCTATCCCTCTCTTTTAGTCTGTCTGTTTCTCTCACTCTCACTCTTTCTCTTTGTAACACACTAACATTCCTCCCCTCTATCGCTGTGACGAATGGGGAGATGGAGGAGGGGGAGGAAAGAGTTACTTTGTCACTTCACCTCTGCCTTTCTTTCTCTCCCCTCTCACTCCCTCGTTATGTACAGACATTAGGGCGGTGGATTGGCAGAATCTGTAGAGAGTCGGACACCATGCTTCATAGCATGGAGTTACGTCCCTTTACAGTCTTAGTTCAAATACCGCCGAGGTTAACTTTGCCTTTCATCCTCACGGGGTCGATAAAATAAAGTACCAGTAATGTACTGGGTAATTGCTGGCCTTGTGCCAAAAGTAGAAACAATTATTAGAAACATTGCTTCATTTTTACATATCTAAGCATTAGTAAAATAACTAATAATTTCAAAAGTAATTTTTCAATTCCAATTGTTATGAACAGCAAAACATTAATAATAATTTTGTTCTAAGAAATATATATACATTTCTGTGTGTGTAATATATATATATATACACACACAGAAATATATATATATACACATAGAAATATATATACATTTCTGTGTGTGTAATATATATATATATACACACAGAAATATAAATACATTTCTGTGTGTGTAATATATATATATATACACACACAGAAATATATATACATTTCTGTGTGTGTAATATATATATATATATATATACACACACAGAAATATATATATATATACACATAGAAATATATATACATTTCTGTGTGTGTAATATATATATATATATATATACACACAGAAATATAAATACATTTCTGTGTGTGTAATATATATATATATATATATATATATACACACACAGAAATATATATACATTTCTGTGTGGGTAATATATATATATATATATACACACACAGAAATATATGGGCATTTCTCTGTTTGTCTGTCTGTCCTTCCCTAAAACTCAATTGTAGGTGCTACAGAAATATTACCTTCCCCTTCCTTTCTCCACTTTGGTACTACCAAGAGAAACACTGTCGCTATAGAAACATTACCTTCCCCTCTCCACTGACTTTGGTCACTGAGGCCGAGGGAATCGTTAGTTGCTATAGAGACACCTTACACAAGTCTATATATATAAAACAGAGGATGTCTGTGTGTGTCTGTTTCCCTAAAACTCGAAGTCCCCAACCGTTTTTTTTCAAACTTTGCACATGTAACCCTAGGGACCGCAGTAGGCGATTTAGCGATCTCTTTCTCTTAGTCTTTCTCTTTTTAGATAGATACATAGATATGACGTCGCGCCTTCATAATATCTGTCTGTATGCCTGACTGTCTGCATTACGTCATTATGACGTGATCAGTGTGTGTGTGTGTGTGTGTATATATATTCTTATGCCAGGGAATGTCTTCACGAACCAAAGTATCGTCTTCCTGTTTTCCAGATGGATTTTTTTTTAGTTTAAGAAGATCCCGTTAAGGTTGAAAGCAGCGATTCTTTGCTTAAACATGAATATGTTATTTGAAAAACTTTAATCTGCTATTTTAATATATATATAATTATATTTTCATGGACAGATATTTTTGCATACACAATAACAAAATATAAACAAATGTATTTATTTCACGAGGCTCGATAAAGATAAATATATATCAAATATATAAGAACCCTAGAGCAAATCCCGAGCAACGCCGGGCCATTCTGCTAGTCTATATATATTAAACAGAAGATGTCTGTCTGTGTAACCGCATGCATTTCTACATTTTACAACCGATTTGCACCATATTTCATACATAGGTTTCTGAAGTCCTATTACGCGTCGTTTTTTTCCGTACAGAGATTGCCCCCCCCCCCCCCGGGGGGGGGGGGGTAACCTCATTAAGCCTTTCGCTTGGAGTCAGCAGTACTACAGCATAAACGCCCCATAATTCCTGCAGTTTGCCTCCCATCTCCACCAAAATTAATCTTTTGTTTGCTTATGGCCTACAAATAAATACTGTATTAGTACCTGATAACTTTTAAAGTTTACGTTCAATTTTAACTTTACCGGACACATTGTTTACCCATTGTACCCATTGTCTAAAGATGTTGATGACACTGTCTATACCTGGAACAAGCAAGGGGATCCCTAGGGGGCAGTAAGCCCCGGCGAGTCATTTATTGAATTTGGCTATTGTAATGCAGCAAAGCGTCATAGCTTCGATAATTGGTAGTCTAATAAAACGAATTTCGACTTAGTTGTTATTCATGTACTACAGATGAAGATACAGTGAGGCACATTTACTTACATTTCAATTCAGCAAGAGGACCCCCTCGGGGATAATGAGCCCAGTTCATTAACCTATAAAAGTTCCAACTGCCACAATAAAAAAGCACCATAACTTCGGGAGTTTATACTTGATTCTTACAAAAACTAAACGAAATGGTTATTTCCTGCCATAAGATAAAGCACCACACATTTGTTATCACTTGAATTTTGCAAGGGAACCCCCTAGGGAGGGCAGTGAGCCCCTTTGGACCACTTTTAAAGTTCATATTATGGTCGCAGCAAAGCATTTCAACTTCTGGAAATAAAAGTCAATTTAAACGAAAGTTGATGCATTGGTTACTCATGTCCTACAAATGGAGTAGCGAATTTTTAAATCCCTCTGACTTAACTTTAGTTTGTTTAGTTAACTTTAGGATGATTGAATTTAAGTTTGCACTCGGTTGTCTCCCCCGTGTAATTGCACCACAATTAAGTGCGGAATGGGGAGTTAAATTCTTTTCTTTGAACTTTGGCGTCATTTCACTCTCCTAACCAAGAAAGCGCGATTTAACCCAGGTGTAAATTTTAACGCCTACTCTATGTGGATTGTGCTATTTCACACTCATGCCTAAACTGTGCAAATGATTGATTAGTTTTTGCACCCGGTTGTCTCCCCCGTTTAATTGCACCTCAATTAAGTGCGAAATGGCGACCTCTGGCCAACCACACATCAGTGAGTTGTGTTCAGTAGATTTCGTCACACTTATTTGTATTATCTCAGCAATCAGACAACTTGAGCGTTGTTCATTGAGCGAAATCACTCCTATTTATATCGGTCAAGTCTGACCTAGGATCACACTTCTTTTTTGGCTTTTGACAAGTGGTAGGTTTTTTTACATGCGTACTCTCATAAGCTACCCCATGTTTCTGAAATGCATGCTTCTTCAACATTTGTTACCATAAAGGAGGTTTAGTTAATGTGTTTATGGTCATAAGGTTCCAGTTTATCATGCTGTGATTTTTCGGCCATTTTTGCCTGTATCCTTTCAATGGTTAGTACTTACTTATTGCTATGTTCGAACTGAACCAACATACTGACACTTATATACCTACCACTGTAGCCACACTATTTAATTTCCTTTATCACAGGTAGTCCGTACACTGCATTGCCCCTAACTTAAAACCTGAAATTTGACTGGTACACAAAATCTTGCAAAACATACCCACTTTCTCACACCACATAGATTTATCATATTTTTTCACAATTATATCCGTGTTTAGATTTGCTTACTTAAACGTTATTTGTTCACTATTTATCATTCTCCCTGGTTAATTTTCTAAAAACAAAGCCAAGAAAGGAACTTTCATTGGTTGATTATCTAATGATGCAAGTAGGTCTAAGCGAAGGCGTCTCGCCGAAGATGTAAATGCGACTGCGATCAGGCTCTCACAGAATGCTGTGCAGACGGCAGCTGCAAGAGCGGAGGAGGATGACAGTCGGTGTGAATTAGATGGAACAAAGATGCTGTTGCGACTGCTGTTGCTTGCGTTTGAGAGGATGAAGGACGACGCGCTGTTCGACGAAGTAGGGACGCCACTGTAACATCCGCTGCTGCGCTCGAGAGGATGAAGGATGACACGCCGTTCGACAAAGCAGGGGAGCTGCTGCCACTGCTGCTGCACGAAATACTGAAACCATAGAACAACGACGTGGCTGACTTCTGCAAAGTGAACAGCGGCGATCATCGTTACCTGGCATTTCTCGGACTTGCAATTCACAATGGTTGTTGAAGGCCTTTAACTATGACCCCTCCTCCGACTACGTCGTGCTTGCCTGGAAACCTGCACGTCTATAAGTCCCTTGACTCTGGCTGATCCGGACGAAGTTGTTAATTACCCCACAGAATTTCTTAACTCCGTAGACCATCCCGGATTGCCACCACACTCTCTGCGACTTAAGAAAGGTGCCCCTGTCATGCTCCTCAGGAATTTAGAACCCTGAAGGCTTTCCAACAGCACGCGTCTGGTCGTCCAAAAGGCGATGCCTCATGTTATTAAGGCAACAATACTTACAGGATGTGGTAAGGGGGATACTGTCTTCATACCAAGGATACCTCATTCCATCCAATAAAGACATTCCTTTCACATTCAGAAGGCTGCAATTCCCTCTCCAGCTCAGTTTCGCCATGTCGATTAACAAATCACAGGGTCAGACACTGACGGTCGTAGGGCTTAATTTAGAAGAACCGTGCTTCTCCCATGGTCAACTGTATCCGTGAGCTTTTTTGTCCTTTTGGCAATACCACGTACACCTCTGAGGTTGCTTTTGCTATATGTTATAAATGTTCAATGTCTCCGTTTTCCGCATTTATATGTTCCTATTACGCTTTGTTATCGATGTTCCGTAGTTTTAACCTAATTGATCTACTTTCCCCTACATCTTATTTACACATTTTTTTTACATTCCAGCGTGATCTTGCCAAGGCCGTTTTTGTGGCCACCGACAGTTACATGCTTTTCTAGGTTACAATCTCAAATAACAAGCAAAGCAAATAGGACACACCAAAGTGGTGTAAAGGACTTCTTAAGGGCCACCACCTCTTATCGGAGTCGTCTTTGCTGACAGCTCTGCCACTGGGACTTTTAAGAGTGAACGATCCAGGTCTCTTCAGGGCCACCAACTTTAAATTGTTACCATCAGAGTCGTCTTTGCTGGCAGCACCGCCGCTGAGATATTTCAAAGCGAACGTTAAAAGGTCCTCTTCAGGGCCAACATCTATAAATTGTTACTTCTATAGTCGTGTTTAACGGAAGTCTTTCAGTTCATTTGAACGACTACTTCATTGAGAGTTATACCGGGCAACGCCGGGTATCTCTGCTAGTTTATATATATAAAAACGAAAATGTCTGTCTGTATGCAGGTAATGCATTTCCACAGTTTCCATCCGATTTTGTTCAAATTTGATACATAGGTTATTTAGCTCCCGGAGCATGTCAACATATAGTTTAAATCTTTCTCTCCTCTAAAATAGCAGTGTTCTGGGCCTTTTTAAAGACTGCCATGTTGGGGGGGGGGGGTCTTTATTTACAATGGTGAAATGTGTTCCCGGTAACGACGGGCTGTTATGCTAGTATCTAATGAAAGACACATACTGCCAATGTATTTCAAATCATTTTGAAAATAATAAAAGATTTCAAGAGATTTATTAAAATCACTCTCTCATTAAACTGGTATTTGAGCCATAACTTCACAAAGGTTTTTACATAAAATTATAATGGAAACTTCTTAGATAAATATGTACACTGTAAAACAAACAGGGCTGTATTGTAGAACCTGGGGCAGTTTCAAACAGCTTGGTATCAAAAGCAATAATAGGGAGATGGAGTTGTAGGGTTTAAGAAATTTCATGAATGAAATCCTAAACCACAAAGAACAAAATAAGATTCATGTTAAATCCATTGGACAATAACCTACACTTTGTAAACATTGTGGACTTTACTTTGGTCCAGTCTGGACTCTACCCACCGCCTCTTACTAACATGCAGGTCAGACATCTTGATTCTCTCTGAAAACTCAAAACATGGAATTTTGGGGATTTCTATAACACCTGTTAGCTCTTGCATTTCTCATCACCATCACCATTTAATGTCTGTTTTCCATACTTGCATGGGTTACATGTGTTATCACGTACTGAGGCTAAACTGGTCAGTTAACCACATCCTACTTGTACACTTTGTTTTGGGGTTGGTTTTTACAGTTGGATGCCCTTCTTAATGCTAACCACTTTACAGGGTGTACCTGGAGCATAGTTTTTACAGCTGGATGCCCTTCTTAATGCTAACCACTTTACAGCATGGTTTCTATAGCTGGATGTCCTTCCTAACACCAATCACTTTACAGAGAGTACAGGGAACATTGTTTTTACATGTGGATGCCCTTCCTAATACCAACCACTTTACAGAGGGGACTGGGAGCATGGTATTTACAGCTCAATGTCTTTCCTAATGCCAACCATCTAACGGTGTGTACTGGGAGCATTTTATCATGACGCCTGAACTACCACCTTGCAGGGTTGACTGGATACTTTTTGCTATAGTACCAGCACTACCACAATGCATCAATAATGCTACCGGTGAAGCAGATAGCTCTTTTCTTATCCTGAACACTGTAAAATAATATTATTACCTTCATGTATCCCTGACTGACACACACACATTCCAATTATGTCTGATATTTTTCGTGCCTCCTCAGCCAGCCTTTACAAAATCTCCACCATCTTTGCCCTATCAGATTATCTCCAATGTCTGCCTAATCAAAATCACTCTCTCCTGAACCTTCTGGTACTTGAGATTAGCCTATTGTTAATAACCCCAGTTTTAAGTTGTCTCTGGCAGCAGATATGCTTCACTCCCTGATCCAGTTGGTGCCTGAAAGTACTATTTAACTCATGTCCCTTAACATCCCTCACACAAAGTTCATAAATCCTAGTCCCTTAAGTGGTTCATGCAATTCTGTTTTGTAACAGCAATGGCAAAGAACATTGTCTACGTACACCACCTGCTTTCAAAAGGGTCCTTGGCTGTGTCACTCACTGGTTTTGGAGTGCTGCACTGACAATTGGCATAGTTGCTTCTTCCAGGCAATCGGAACAGTTGCTTCCTCCAGGCAATGGACACAGTTGCTTCCTCCAGGCAATGGGCACAGTTGCTTCTTCTATTTAGATGGCCTAAAAAAATCTTAAGCATGGGCCAAACTTCCCATGCTACATACAACACATGCTTTGCAGAAATTACTGTATTTTCTGGCCTATTTGATGCCACATTGTATGAGGTACCCCCTACTTTTACAAGGAAATTTTGAGGAAAAAAGAATTTCTGTATATTTCTTCATAAATTTATAAAAAATTATTTCATAGTTTTTTTTTTCAGGAATTTTTATATAAGTTTGACATCATTTTACTTATATAAATTGTGTTGTACTACTGTATTAATAATAGTAATACAAAGTAAATTTTCTTAAAACCTCAATTGTCCTCACCCTCCATTTGGCCTCCCATCGGTGATACTGGTGTAATTGGATGGCGGGAAGATTATTTTAAAAAAAAAAAAAAAAGTGTGCCTAATAGGCTGGCAAATACAGTAGTTTACATTTGCTACTTTTTATCTGAAAAAATTTTTCATCAAATTTTTTTTTTTGGGGGTTGGTGGGTAGTTTACATGAAATGAATTTATATTTGACCTTTGGTGATTCTTTACTTTCAGGCCTAAAAAGGATCTAATGAATGACGAAGTAGTTGATAATTTTTCTAAGAAAAGATGTTTAGCATGGTTTCAAGAATATTCTGGCTCTGGTGAGATTGCTTTATTTTTTTTTGTTTTTTTTTATTTCGTAGTTGCTTTTTTTCTTTTTATCCACTTTCTCTACTACTACTACTACTACTACTACTACTACTTTCATTGTCATGATGATGATGATCATCATCATCCCTTTCTCTCCACACCACACAGGGTATACTGGGTATGTTTTATTATGACAATAGCACTATGGAGGTCTTCATGTCCTTGACATGATACAACTGAAGAGTCTTGTCTACCCTTTGGCATATTTTCTGCAGTTAGCTGCCCAACCTCTCACCAACCACCTTATAGAGTATATTGGGTGTGTTTTATGGTGACACTAGTATGAGAGGTTATCATGTCCTTGACACTACTTGATATAACCCAGTCCAGGAATCAAACCCATGACATTATGATCGTAAGTCCAACACCCTTACCACTAGGCCCCATGCATCCACTGAGTATATTGGAGCAATGTGAAATGAAGTGTTTTGCTGAAGTACACAACACATAACCCAGTCTAAGAATTGAACAGTCCAACATACTTACCACTAGGCCACATGCTTCCACATATTAAGTTAAGGCAGTCGATTTTTAGGTTTGTTAGCAAATTGGACAAAAATCAGTAATTTTTCTAGGTTGTCTCCGTTGATTTTTTTTTTCTTTCTAAAAACCAGAATTAATCGTTTAGTTTTACATATTGAGACCTCAACACATCCTATTTATTTTATAACGTATGAGATTTCTAGTAATGTTCTTTGTTTGGTCATGTATATTTTTTAATGTCTAAAGAAAATTAATTGTTGCAGGAATGCTACTACTTATAATAAAATTTCGCCAGAGATAGAATAACAAAATTTAATAAGTTAGGGGGTGGAAAAAATCTGAAAAATTAATCAGTGGTGAGTGGACAATTATTCGAGACTCAAGAATATTACACCCACCCCAATCATGGCTTTTTGCTTAAATTAGAAATCATTATTTCATTGGCAGTATCGGTAGAGTGTTGAACGGCATGCTTTCTAGCATAGTTACGTCCCTTTACAGTCTGAGTTCAAATCCCGCCGAGGTTAACTTTGCCTTTCATCCTTACGGGGTCGATAAAATAAAGTACCAGTAATGTACTGGGTTATTGCTGGCCTTGTGCCTAAAGTAGAAACAATTATTAAGTTAGCATATATGTTACATATAAAAAAAGGATGGAGACCCCTTCAGTTATGAAGGGCCATGGAATTTGTACCTAGATAGTTCCCCTCCGAGGCACAAGTCAGGGCAAGGTGTTTGTGGAAGACCAGCAGTCGTCCATGTGTACCAGCCGCATCTTTCCACGCCACCGATCTTGTCTAGGGGAAAGGCAATGGCTGATACAGCTTGGCATCTGTGACGTCACAGCTTAGTAAACTGGGGCAACGTTACATAAAGTGTCTTGCTCAAGAACACAACGCATCACCCGGTCCGGGAATCGAACTCACTTCATGATTTCAAGCCCACTAATTGGATTGGCAGTATCGACAGTGTCAGACACCATGCTTTGCAGCATAGAGTTATGGTCTTTTATGTTCTGAGTCCAAATCCCTCTGAGGTTTGCTTTGCCATTCATCCTTACAGGGTCAATAAAATAAAATACCAGTAATATACTAGGATAATTGCTGGCCTTGTGCAAAAAGTAGAAACAATTATTTCATATTAAAATTTGCAATTAGATGCCTATATATCTATTTATATTTATTTCTTCTAAATTTTGAGATTTAAAAACAAATGTTTGGTTTTTCTTAGTCTCGTCTGTTGTGCCAAGTTGGTCAACATGTGTGAGTGTTATTTGTTGTTGGTACCCTCACACCACTAAACCCCTAAACCACTCATCATTTGACCCTATAACAATTGTCAATAACTACATATAATTTTTGAGAAGAAAACTGAGTTAAATTACACCTGGAGATGGTAAAGTTTCAACTATTATTATAGTTATTTGTGATGAGGCAACTACATTTCTAATTTAAGTTAACTAGATGTTTACAATTAACTTATAATTAGATATTTTTTGGACAATATGCTTTGCAGCATAGAGTTGTGGCCGTTTATGTTCTGAGTTCAAATCCCGCCGAGGTTAGCTTTGCCTTTCATCCTTACGAGGTCGATGAAGTCAAATGCCAGTAACACCCTGGGTTGATTTCATCGACTTTCCCCTCCCCCTTCTGTCTAAATCAGAAACCATTATTATAATCATTTGTGTTGCGACCACTACATTTCAAATTTTAAATTTAAATAGAGATGTTCACAATTAAATTATAACTATATACTTACCCAATTACACCTCTCAAAGGCGATGACACACGACCGTGACCTCTGGCGTCACGCAGTAATACAGAGTACCCGACCTCCCATGGGTACAAGCTGAAGCATATAGACAATATGTCCCCACATCCTCCCACTGCAAGGTGGTCATGGAGGTGCCACGGCAAAAAAGCACCCAGCCCACACTGTAAAGTGGACGTGTAGGCGCTACGAAAAAGCACCCAGCACTCACTGTAAATGATGTTGGTGTTAGGAAGGGCATCCAGCTGTAGAAATCAAGCC
Source organism: Eledone cirrhosa (assembly GCA_964016885.1). Classification (NCBI taxonomy): domain Eukaryota; kingdom Metazoa; phylum Mollusca; class Cephalopoda; order Octopoda; family Eledonidae; genus Eledone; species Eledone cirrhosa. The sequence goes on from OZ024744.1 coordinate 94,589,335, forward strand.
AAATCAGTTCCTGTATGAGCAAGGCATGGTCAGCCGACCAGACACTGCCCACAACAGGACAAACCGTCTAACCCATGCTAGCGTGGAAGAACGGACGTAAAACGGTGATGATGATACTATTATTATAGTCATTTGTATTGAGACTACTACATTTCAAGTTTATTCAGTGCTTCATAAGTCAACCAGATGTTTAGACTTCTAGCTACAGGCTTAAAATCTAAATGACCAGTAGTTGGTGACCAGAGACACCTTGGTGTAATGTTTAACACACTCATTCAACATCCTTGTAGGTGCCTCTGTCTCCTTTTCTCCATCTCCAGTGATACATTACCTGATTTTCTAAACTATTATTTATAAGTTATCAACTATTATTATAGTTATTTATGTTGGGACAACTAAATTTCAAATTTCAAATTTATGTCAACTGGATGTTTACAAATGAAATTATAATATAAATTATATTATTTGAAGTATGAATTGATGTATGAAATAAACTAAGACATATCTAACCTCTATTAACAGAAGGAGCAGATGATGATGTGATTTGTCCAGAAGGTATGGAAAAATTCTGTGAAGATATTGGAGTGGAACCAGAAAATGTAAGAAACTATATTAGAAATATTTTCTAACTTGGATTATAAACCTATGTTGGTATTTTCACCTGTTCTTATTTACTTATAATTAATTTAATATATTTAATTGAAGGCGTGTGGCCGAGTGGTTAGAGAATTGGATTTACAATCGTGAGGTTGTGAGTTCGATTCCCGGGCCGGGTGATGTGTTATGTTCTTAAGCAAGACACTTTATTTCACGTTGCTCCTTCTACCTGGAGTTGCGACCAATAGATAGTATTAGCAACTGGAAAGACCAATGGTAACATTGTTTTCTCGGTCCGATTTGACAAAGTCGATCATTCCTTATATTTATTATATTATATATATTAAAGACGTGCCAACTATGTCCGTCGTTGTCATTGTTGGTGCCGCCTTCACCACTGACATCATCATCATCATCATCATCATCAACATTATCACCACCATCATCACCTCCATCACCATCACCTTTATCACCATCTCCATTATCACCATCATCATTACCATTATCACTATCATCATCACCTTTATCACCATCATTATTACCCAGTAATACACTGGGTAATTGCTGGCCTTGTGCCAAAAAGTAGAAACAATTATCACCTTTATCACCATCATGATCACCTTTATCACCATCATTATCACCTTTATCACCATCATTATCACCTTTATCACCATCATGATCACCTTTATCACCATCATCACCTTTATCATCACCATCATCACCATCATCACCATCATCACCACCTTTATCACCATCATTATCACCTTTATCACCATCATTATCACCTTTATCACCATCATTATCACCTTTATCACCATCATGATCACCTTTATCACCATCATCACCTTTATCATCACCATCATCACCATCATCACCATCATCACCACCTTTATCACCATCATTATCACCTTTATCACCATCATTATCACCTTTATCACCATCATTATCACCTTTATCACCATCATTATCACCTTTATCACCATCATCATCACCTTTATCACCATCACTATCACCTTTATCACCATCATTATCACAATCATTTAATGCATGACTTGACAGCATGAGTCGTCACAGACTGAGTCAAATAAGCAGTCGTTATAAATAATAATGTACTAATATATAATACGCTTGTGTATTTGTCCGTTACAAGAGATGACTGAGAAAGTAAGGGGTGATGACAAACTGAGGAAGGAAGGGGTGATGACAAACTGAGGAAGGAAGGGGTGATGACGTTGACTGAGGAAGGAAGGGGTGATAACGTCAACTGAGGAAGGAAGAGGTGGTAACGTTGACTGAGGAAGGAAGGGGTGATAACGTTGACTGAGGAAGGAAAGGGTGATAACATTGAGGAAGGAAAGGGTGATAACATAGACTGAAGAAGGAAGGAAAGGGTGATAACATTGACTGAGGAAGGAAAGGGTGATAACATTGAGGAAGGAAGGGGTGATAACATTGACTGAGAAAGGAAAGGGTGATAACATTGACCGAGGAAGGAAAGGGTGATAACGTTGACTGAGGAAGGAAGGGGTGATAACATTGACTGAGGAAGGAAGGGGTGATAACATTGACCGAGGAAGGAAAGGGTGATAACGTTGACTGAGGAAGGAAGGGGTGATAACGTTGACTGAGGAAGGAAGGTGTGATAACGTTGACTGACGAAGGTAGGGGTGATAATGTTGACTGAGGAAGGAAGGGGTGATAACATTGACTGAGGAAGGAAGGGGTGATAACTTTGACTGAGGAAGGAAGGGGTGATAACATTGACTGAGGAAGGGGTGATAATGTTGACTGAGGAAGTAGGGGGTGATAACATTGACTGAGGAAGGAAGGGGTGATAACGTTGACTGAGGAAGGAAGGGGTGATAACTTTGACTGAGGAAGGAAGGGGTGATAACGTTGACTGAGGAAGGAAGGGGTGATAATGTTGACTGAGGAAGTAAGGGGTGATAATGTTGACTGAGGACGTAAGGGGTGATAATGTTGACTGAGGAAGTAAGGGGTGATAACATTGACTGAGGAAGGAAGGGGTGATAACATTGACTGAGGAAGGAAGGGGTGATAACGTTGACTGAGGAAGGAAGGGGTGATAACATTGACTGAGGGAAGAAGGGGTGATAACATTGACTGAGGAAGGGGTGATAATGTTGACTGAGGAAGTAAGGGGTGATAATGTTGACTGAGGAAGTAAGGGGTGATAATGTTGACTGAGGAAGTAAGGGGTGATAACGTTGACTGAGGAAGGAAGGGGTGATAACATTGACTGAGGAAGGAAGGGGTGATAACGTTGACTGAGGAAGGAAGGGGTGATAACATTGACTGAGGAAGGAAGGGGTGATAACATTGAATGAGGAAGGAAGGGGTGTTTACGTTGACTGAGGAAGGAAGGGGTGATAACATTGACTGAGGAAGGAAGGGGTGGCAGTGTCCAATATTCGCTACATCTGTGTGTGTCTATATGTATACCGAATTGGCTACACACATTGGCTGTTATGATTATGTGAGTGTTTGTGTAAATTATATTTATATATAATATTTGTGTGAGTGTAAATATGTTTGTGTGTGTTTATTTAGAAAGATACACAGACAATAGAATTATAAACACACACCAATCTACACATACATATATATAAAAAGACACACTTAGAAAAAATAATTATTACATACACACATATCTATGTGATGGCTGAGGATGGAGGGGGTAAGAAACTAAAGAAGTCCAGCATTCTAAGATACGTCACAGCTGTGTGTGTCTGTATCACTTGTGTGAGTGAACGTGAAGGAATCGACCAACATTTCTTTTTTTGTATTATGTATTGGCCGTCATTTTTGACGGCATGGGGGCCAGCTAGTAGTAATAATAATATTTATATCATCATCATCATCATCATCGTTTAATGTCTATCTTCCACATTAGCATGGGTTTAGACGGGAATTGTCCCACTTAAGACAAGATTGGTCGGGTGACCGTGCCTCATTCGTATAGGACTGTCTGGCAGGTTTTCTACGGCTGGTCGCCCTTCCTAACACCAACCACGTTTACAGTGTGGGACTGGGAGGTTTTTACCGTGTTACCTACACGGCCACATTACAGCGTGGACTGTGTTTTTTTTGTTGTCATGACACCTACACGACCTCATTTATTTAGGACTGGATGTTGTGGTACCAACATAACTTTACAGAGGAAGGGTGGTGTTGGTGGGAGTGGGAGGGTGGAATAGGGGTAGTGGGATGGGTGTATATTTGGTTAAGAGGTGCCTACTGACTGTAGGTTTCGCTTTGTACATAGGCAAGGCGGGTCTTCTGTATTACTGCATAGCACCAAAGATCTCGGTCCAGTGACATTGTCTTAGAGAGATGCAAGTGTGTAAGGTCGGAATTTATCAGATTGTCCTAGGTTTTTCTGGGTCTACCTACTCCGTAACTTCCATCAATTTTGATTGTCCTGCACTTTTTTATACAGCTCTCGTCTTTTATGCGCATCCCGTGACCATACCAACGTAGTCTTCTCTCGAGTAAACAACATCTGATCCTTCTTATTCCTAATTTCTCACTTAGGTCATTTATGCTTTGCCGTTTGCGTATATTACTATTACACAACGGAGCATGCATGCTTCATTCCTCTCCAGTCTGGGCAGGGCCTCTGCACATACACACACACACACACACACACACACACACATATATATATATATTGTTATACTTTGGGAGGGTCATGCTGCTAATAAAAATACATGCACCTGTTGGTTTCCACTTCAATTTATTATAAACTTGAATTTGGTTAGTTTAATAACCAGATGGTTGTTTATTTGTTTATTGTAAAAGCTCTTTTGTCACACATTCTGTGACCTCCTCATTGACTAATTTATTATTTTGTGTCTCTCCTTTGTTCTGTCCTACACATTTTGTTTGTTTTTGTGTGTGTGTGTGTGTGTATATATATATATATATATATATATATATATATATATATATATAAAATACGTAGTTTAGAAAGCCACAACAATGCAGAAGGGAAATCTCGAGGTAGGAAGTGAATGATAGATAGGAGAAATAGGAGAAAGTGAAAATTGAGAGAGACAAAGATGAAAACAAAACAAAGGTAGAAGGGTTACCGTAGTGGAGATTTAATCCCAATATTTCGGGCTCACGCCCATCAACGGGGGAAAGTTCCAAAAAGGGGGGGAACAGGCTAAGCCGGAGAAAGTTGTGATGTCGTTAAAACAGGAATGCCGTTATGGGGAGAAAATTTAAATGAGGGAAAGAATGCGCGTGCGCGTGATAGGCTGTGGCAAAAGCTACTGACCAAATGGGTTAAATCAAGAGGGTGCGCTAGCGTGTGAAAGCCGTAAAATATGTGTGTGTAAATATATATGTGTGTGTAACTGTGTGTGTATATGTGTAAGTGTGTATATGTGTGAGTGTGTGTGTGTGTGAAAGATAGTGGGCTGTAGAAGCTGGAAATCAAAGGGTGTGAAAGGTGGTAGGTTGTAAAACATGTGTGCGTGTATAAATATAGATGTGTGTGTGTATGCGTATGGGTATATATGTGTGTGTAACTGTGTGTGTATATGTGTAAGTGTGTATATGTGTGAGTGCGTGTGTGTGTGAAAGATAGTGGGCTGTAGAAGCTGGAAATCAAAGGGTGTGAAAGGTGGTAGGTTGTAAAACATCTGTGCGTGTATAAATATAGATGTGTGTGTGTATGCGTATGGGTATGCATATACGTGCGTGTGTGAAAATAGCAGGCCGTAAGGGCTGTGAATGGTCACTATGGTTAAATTAGCCATGTCAGCTCATTTCTCTCAGCCCGGTTGTTAAGTGGGGGTCTGAGGTTCTTAATAACAAGTGTTTCCTTTATCCTTAAGGATCCGATGCTGCGTTCAGTCGCTAGGACTGTGACTAAGGGTCTACCCTGTGGGTTTCCGCATTTAAGGATGTGTTTACGGAAGGAAGATGCGTTGGTGTTGATATGTTCCTTGATACGAACATGTAGGGGTCGGATGGTGCTACCTATGTAAAACTTGTTACATTTATCGCATTGAATCTTATATACGACATAGGTGCGTAGGCAATCTGCCCCCCGTATCAGGCAGTTGCTGAGGGAACACGTCCCATCTGACTCGTCGGGTTTGTTGGAGAGGCATCTTCGCAGCGAAGGTCCTGTGTGGGCCAAATGTATGTCAAGTCCCTCCGTCCGTATGGCCCTGCGGATGGCGTTCGTGGTATATTCACTCAGGTGGGGGATTTTAAAGAAGCACCTGCTTTTATTTAAGTTTCTAGTGGGTGTCTGTCTATTGGGTCTGGGGTCTCTAATTCCGTTAATCAGTCGCTTGGGATATCCATTAGACTTGAGTAGATTATGGAATTGCGTGGTATGGGTGAGACCACCCATCGGGTCGCTGCATCTGTTAGTGATCCGTGTCAATTCATTTAGGACATAGCCTCTCTTAGCGTTGTTGGGGAGGGCTGAGTTGTAATGCACAAATAAGTCCTTGCACGCTGCTTTGCGGTAGAAGGTGGTGTTTATGTCTCCTTCTTCCGAGATGTTGATACGGAAGTCGAGGAGGGCGAGTGACCCGTCTTCTCCTGGGTGTTCGATGGTGAAATCGACGTGATGGTCAGTATCGTTGAAGATTTGGTGAATTTCATTCGCCATCTCCCGGGAAGAAGTAAGTATCAGGATGTCATCAACGTATCTGGAGTAGAAGGCGACGGCGTTGGGTTGGCAGGTATTGAGTGCCTTGCGTTCCAGGTGGTCCATGTACGAGATCGCAAGTATGCCGGACAGACTAGAGCCCATAGGTAGCCCAGAGATTTCTTTGTACGTGTGGCCGAGGAAATTGAAGAGTGCATTATCCACAACGAAGGAGAGGAGTTGGTGGATGTCCGTGTGTGTGTGTCCGAAGCAGTGTAAGTTGGATGATCGGACTCGTTCGGTCAACAGGTCGACGGCTGGGGATGCTGGTACGGAGGTATAAAGGGCGACCACATCAAGACTGAAGGCATAACCGTTGTCCTTTCTGGTGGTCGGCGCCAGATGGTGTAGTCGCTCCAAGACCTCCTTTGTGCTGCAGACGTGGGCTGGTAGTGTGTGTAGAATGGGTTTCAGTAGTGTGGAGAGCAGCCACGATATTTTGTAGAGTGGGCCCTCCACGCTAGAGACAATGGGCCTGATTTTCAAATCGGGTCCTTGTTTATGTGTTTTAACCTCCTCGACTCTAATCGAGGAAGGCATTAACACCATATGGACTAACATCTGTGTCCAACGAAAACTGCCAAAGAAGGTAAAAAACAACATAATGACTCGAAACAGCAAACTACCCACCTTCTACCACCTGGTTAAAACACATAAACAAGGACCCAATTTGAAAATCAGGCCCATTGTCTCTAGCGTGGAGGGCCCACTCTACAAAATATCGTGGCTGCTCTCCACACTACTGAAACCCATTCTACACACACTACCAGCCCACGTCTGCAGCTCAAAGGAGGTCTTGGAGCGACTACACCATCTGGCGCCCAACACCAGAAAGGACAACGGTTATGCCTTCAGTCTTGATGTGGTCGCCCTTTATACCTCCGTACCAGCATCCCCAGCCGTCGACCTGTTGACCGAACGAGTCCGAGCATCCAACTTACACTGCTTCGGACACACACACACGGACATCCACCAACTCCTCTCCTTCGTTGTGGATAATGCACTCTTCAATTTCCTCGGCCACACGTACAAAGAAATCTCTGGGCTACCTATGGGCTCTAGTCTGTCCGGCATACTTGCGATCTCGTACATGGACCACCTGGAACGCAAGGCACTCAATACCTGCCAACCCAACGCCGTCGCCTTCTACTCCAGATACGTTGATGACATCCTGATACTTACTTCTTCCCGGGAGATGGCGAATGAAATTCACCAAATCTTCAACGATACTGACCATCACGTCGATTTCACCATCGAACACCCAGGAGAAGACGGGTCACTCGCCCTCCTCGACTTCCGTATCAACATCTTGGAAGAAGGAGACATAAACACCACCTTCTACCGCAAAGCAGCGTGCAAGGACTTATTTGTGCATTACAACTCAGCCCTCCCCAACAACGCTAAGAGAGGCTATGTCCTAAATGAACTGACACGGATCACTAACAGATGCAGCGACCCGATGGGTGGTCTCACCCATACCACGCAATTCCATAATCTACTCAAGTCTAATGGATATCCCAAGCGACTGATTAACGGAATTAGAGACCCCAGACCCAATAGACAGACACCCACTAGAAACTTAAATAAAAGCAGGTGCTTCTTTAAAATCCCCCACCTGAGTGAATATACCATGAACGCCATCCGCAGGGCCATACGGACGGAGGGACTTGACATACATTTGGCCCACACAGGACCTTCGCTGCGAAGATGCCTCTCCAACAAACCCGATGAGTCAGATGGGACGTGTTCCCTCAGCAACTGCCCGATACGGGGGGCAGATTGCCTACGCACCTATGTCGTATATAAGATTCAATGCGATAAATGTAACAAGTTTTACATAGGTATCACCATCCGACCCCTACATGTTCGTATCAAGGAACATATCAACACCAACGCATCTTCCTTCCGTAAACACATCCTTAAATGCGGAAACCCACAGGGTAGACCCTTGGTCACAGTCCTAGCGACTGAATGCAGCATCGGATCCTTAAGGATAAAGGAAGCACTTGTTATTAAGAACCTCAGACCCCCACTTAACAACCGGGCTGAGAGAAATGAGCTGACATGGCTAATTTAACCATAGTGACCATTCACAGCCCTTACGGCCTGCTATTTTCACACACACGCACGTATATGCATACCCATACGCATACACACACACATCTATATTTATACACGCACACATGTTTTTACAACCTACCACCTTTCACACCCTTTGATTTCCAGCTTCTACAGCCCACTATCTTTTACACACACACGCACTCACACATATACACACTTACACATATACACACACAGTTACACACACATATATACCCATACGCATACACACACACATCTATATTTATACACGCACACGTTTTACAACCTACCACCTTTCACACCCTTTGATTTCCAGCTTCTACAGCCCACTATCTTTCACATGCACACACACTCACATATATACACACTTACACATATACACACACATATATATTTACACACACATATTTTACGGCTTTCACACGCTAGCGCACCCTCTTGATTTAACCCATTTGGTCAGTAGCTTTTGCCACAGCCTATCACGCGCACGCGCATTCTTTCCCTCATTTAAATTTTCTCCCCATAACGGCATTCCTGTTTTAACGACATCACAACTTTCTCCGGCTTAGCCTGTTCCCCCCCTTTTTGGAACTTTCCCCCGTTGATGGGCGTGAGCCCGAAATATTGGGATTAAATCTCCACTATGGTAACCCTTCTACCTTTGTTTTGTTTTCATCTTTGTTTCTCTCAATTTTCACTTTCTCCTATTTCTCCTATCTAACATTCACTTCCTACCTCGAGATTTCCCTTCTGCATTGTTGTGGCTTTCTAAACTACGTATTTTACACATTTCACAATGCTTCAAAGCAAACTTTAACACCCTCTTATATATATATATATATTACTGATATCCCCCTGTTTATGGTAGGGCAGATAACATTGCTATAACTCAATGAGATCATGCAGTGAGAGGTGTAGTTTTTGTAGGAGGCTCTTATTGCATAAGGGGTTCCCATGAAGATTCTACTCAAGCGACAGTTATATATGTATATATATATATATATATATATATATATCACCATCATCATCATCACCGTTTTACGTCCGTTCTTCCATGCTACCATGGGTTAGACGGGTTGTCCTGTTGTGGGCAATGCTAAGTCAGCTGACCATGCATTGCTCATACAGGAACTGATCTGGCTTGATTTCTACAGCTGGATGCCCTTCCTAACACCAACCTCATTTACAGTGAGTGCTGGGTGCTTTTTTCCGTGGTGCCTCCACGTCCACTTTACAGTGAGGGCTGGATGCTTTTTTGCCGTGGCACCTCCACGACCACCTTGCGGTGGGGGGTGTGGGGACATATTGTCTATATGCTTCAGCTTGTATCGATGGGAGGTCGGGTACTCTGTATTACTGCGTGACGCCAGAGGTCACGGTCGTGTGTCATTGTCTTTGAGAGGTGTAAAGGTAAGGTCGGCTTTTATCACCTCATCCCAGGTCATCTTGGGTCTCCCCACTCCGCGGTTTCCATTGACTTCTAGTGCTCTGCACCTTTTTATGCAGCTGTCATCCTTCATACGCATCACATGTCCATACCAACACAACCTCCTCTCCTGCACACAGCATTTGATTCCTCTTATGCTCAGTCTCTCTCTCAATTCATTTATGCTTTGCCGTTCACGTATATTACTATTACACATCCATCGGAGCATGCAGGCTTCGTTTCTCTCTAATCTACGTAAGTCTTCCACCTTTAGCGCCCAGGTCTCACTACCATGCAACATCGCTGTTCGGATACACGCATCATACAGTCTGCCTTTCATTTTGAGGGAAAAGCCTTTTGCAGCTAGCAGTGGTAGTAGTTCCCTAAACTTCTTCCATCCCGTTCTTACCCTAGTTATTGTACTTTCTGAACACCCACCTCCGCTGCTAATTCGGTCTCCTAGGTAGCAGAAGCTGTCTACTGTTTCTACAGAGCCCTCCCAGAGATTGGTGGTACTTGTTTCCTTTGGCTGTTTGCTGCTTGCTGTCCCAGCACAGCTGCTACATGTGAAGCCTACATTCTTAATTAAGCTTCCTGAGATCCCGCTACATCTCTTGTGTACCCATTGTTTGCATTTGGGGCAGAGAATGGAGTTCCTACCTACACCTTTCCTACATACTGAGCAAGGCCATTTCCCTGAGGGGATTTGGGTTCTGTTTTCTAGTCTACTTACAAGGACCTTAGTCTTTGTCAAGTTGACTTTGAAACCCTTTCTTTCTACTTCCTGCTTCCAAGTTTGGAATTTCTTCTATATCGTCATCACTGTTTAGTGTCCATTTTTCCATGCATACATAGGTTAGACGGGTTGTCCATGCCTGGAGGCACGTCTGGCCAGAGTTGGTCACACCGTACCTTGCTCTGATGATTATATATATATATATATATATATATATATACAACAGAGTATTGTAATTTGCTTGAAACATTGTTGAATAGGAAATATAAATTTTTTAATAATTTTGAAAACCATACAATGGATTAGAAAATTAAAATTGTCAAGATAACAATAGAATCTCCTACCTTAGCAAATTTAACAATCCCTATTTACTATAAACTTAAATTCGGTTAGCTTAATAACATAAGATGGTTGTTTAGTTGTTTATTGAAAATTTTCTTTTGTCACACATTCTGAGACAACATCAGTGACTAAAGATTATTAAATTTGCTAAGGTAAGATTCTATTGTTATCTTGGCAATTTTAATTTGCTAATGCATTGTATGGTTTTCAAAATTATTTAAATTTATATATATATAATGTGTGTGTGTGTGTATGTTGAGCAATAAAAATAAAACAAAAGTCGAAGATAGGTTCTTAATTAGTTCATTTTTTTATGATGATTGTGTCAGAGAGTTGATTGATCATGACAGAGCAGTATATTGATCTGCAGGTAGTGGTTATGTCACTCCCTATTTCTGTTCTCGATATCCTAGATCCATCCTCACCGTCTTCCTCTAACCACTACCTATTAGTCAATATATTGATTTACCATGATCAATCAACCCTCTGAATCGTTCGTAAAACAATGAACTTATTAGGAACCTATCCCTGATTTTTGTTTTATTTTCATTGTTCAATACAAACGTGTGTGTGTGTGTGTGTGTGTGTTGTAGCATTAAGATAGCGTTAAACATAATAGGGGTCAATATGAAAGCATATACCATGTTTATATACAATAAACATATGACAGACTCGCTATCAAAGAAGAAAAAACAAATTATTTGATATCTCAATAGCTGTTGAAAATGCCAGACTGCTGTTTCAAGATTCGTTAATCAATTATCAGTAACATTCACTCAACTGTTACTGAGATGAAAATAGACTGGAGAGGTTTATTTGCATATAGTGTAAACTTGGTTGGTTATAATTAATTGGCAGTAGCACTAAAACAGCGTTAAGAATAATAGGGATGTATACAAATGCATATACTATATATACCATCATTATCATTATTACATCTGCTTTTCCTTGCTTGCATGGGCCAGACAGGTCCTTTTCAGCACAGCATCTCTCTACTTGTTGTGTTCCTTCGTCATCGCCTTTGCCAGTCTTAGCGATTTGAGGTCTGCTCTCACCATCTCTGTCCAGGTCTTCCTTGGCCTACCTCTACTACAGTTTCCTACCACTGACATTTCCTCTGTCCAGGTCTTTCTTGGTCATTCTTTACTGTGGCTTCCTTCCACTGGTATTTCCTGGCATTTCTTCACTCGTTGATCATTGTCCATACCAACGCAGTCTAAAACATACAACAGCCTCTCTATCAAAGAAAAATATTTTTCTTCTTTATTAAAAATTATTTTTCTCTCTTTTTGCTCTGCGAATATATCACAGATATCTCAGTGGCTGTTGAGAATGTCAGACAGAGCTGTTTCAAGATTCATTAATTTCTCATCGACACTGAACCAGTACAAAAGAGAGAAAAATAATTTTTTCATAACAAGTGTTTTTTCTTTGATAACAAGCTCCCGTATATATATATAAACATATAGTATATTCTTTCATATACACCCGTATTATACTTAATGCTATGTTAGTGCTACTGCCGAGAGCACTCAGTCTGCCTTATAAGGTGGTCGTGGTTGTGATGGTGACATGACAAAAGCCACCCAGCACACCCTGTAGAGTGGTTGTGCCAGTGACACGACAACAATAAACGGCCAGCACAACCTATAAAGTGTTTATGATATTGACACAAGAACACCCAGCCCAACCTGTAGAGCGGTTGCTTTGGAGACATGACAAAAAACGCCCTGTCCACTCTGTAAAGTGCCTAGCCAAGACTGTAAAGGGGACGTTTTGGTGTCACGACGTAATTGATTGTCAAGTGATAGAGTAGACAATATTATTTTTTCTGAATAAAAAATGGTGTTAATGAAGTAAGTGATGCAGATGTTGAATGATATGTCATTTTTACTATGGACACTTGTAAACCATTTCCATCTAATTATAATTAGCTTGACCAATAAACAATTTGTTAGTAATGTCCAATGTTCAAAAAACACAACTTGTTGAACATTGGACATTACTAACAAATTGTTTATTGGTCAAGCTAATTATAATTAGATGGAAATGGTTTACAAGTTTCCATAGTAAAAAGGACATATCATTCAACATCTGCATCACTTACTTCTTTAACACCATTTTTTATTCAGAAAAAATAATATTGTCTACTCTATCACTTGACAATCAATTACGTTGTGACATCAAAACGTCCCCTTTACAGTCTTGGCTAGGCACTTTACAGAGTGGACAGGGCGTTTTTTGTCATGTCTCCAAAGCAACCGCTTTACAGGTTGGGCTGGGTGTTCTTGTGTCAATATCATAAACACTTTATAGGTTGTGCTGGTCGTTTATTGTTGTCGTGTCGCTGGCACAACCACTCTACAGGGTGTGCTGGGTGGCTTTTGTCATGTCACAACCACGACCACCTTATAAGGCAGACTGAGTGCTCTCGGCAGTAGCACTAACATAGCATTAAGTATAATACGGGTGTATATGAAAGAATATACTATATGTTTATATATATATACTGGAGGCACATGGCTTAGTGGTTAGAGCATTGGCCTTGCAATCGAAAGGTTGTGAGTTCAATTCTCAGACTGGGTGATGTGTTTTTCCTTGAGCAAGACACTTTATTTCACATTGCTCCAGTTTACTCAGCTGTAGAAATGATATGATAGGGACTGGGGTCTCTATCATTCCACTGCAAAGTGGTCGTGGAGGTGCCACGGCAAAAAAGGACCCAGCACTCACTGTAAATGAGGTTGGTGTTAGGAAGGGCATCCAGCTGTAGAAATCAAGCCAGAATCAGTTCCCGTCCCACCCTTGCAAGCAGGGAAAAAGCGGACGTAAAATGAATTGAATTGATTGACTGGAGTCTTGCTATCAAAGAAAAAACATTTTTGTTATGAAAAAATTATTTTTCTCTTTTTTGTACTGGTTCAGAGAGTGTCATTGATGAGAAATTAATGAATCTTGAAACAGCTCTGTCTGACATTCTCAACAGCCACTGAGATATCTGTGATATGTTCGCAAAGCAAAAGAGAGAAAAATAATTTTTTATTTTATGATCTGTAATCTTGCATGAATAAAAGTTTTGAGAATTACTGGATTGTTTTCCGTTTTCCACAGCCCTTCATTATCAAATTATCGTTACAATTCAAGTTAGTTCTTAATCCTAGTTGTATTGGAGGACTTCATCTTGTTCATACGTTCCATTTTGGTATGGTGGTTTCTATAGTTGGATGCCTTTCCTAACTCCAACCCTCTTTACAGAGGTTACTGGGTTCATTTTATCGTGGTACCAGTGCTAGAAAGATTGTCATGTCCGCAAATGATTAAAGATTTTTACATTGTCTCAGTTAAATTGTCAACCACTTTATAGGGTGTACAAGGCGCATTTTATCATGACAGTGTGCTGAGGGTATTTTATTGTGATAAAGTATAGAAAAGTATACTGGATGCATTTATCATGATAGTGTATTAGGTGCATGTTATTGTGACAGGGTGTACCGGGTGCACTTTATCATTGATATTTATCTTGTAATAATTCCATTAACACAAGAACGTGTTTCATAGTTTTCAGATATTTATGAAGACTTTGTGTTGGAAAGCCTTTCAAAATATGATATGATTATCAAAACTTAGGACTTTAAACACCAACCTGCAGAAATCACCTCTATTAAAATGTTCAAATTTAAATTTAAACTTTGAACTGAAATCTCATTATTACATACTAGATAATATATTTCTGTAGTTAAATATTTGTCTTTTTTTATTGTTATTAAGTTGAAAGTTAGTTATGTCACTAAACCTGTCATAAATTGTTAATTCTTTTGATAATTAAAATACAAAGACAGTGTGTTCTCATTAGAAATATGGTCACAAAAGGAGATAAAAGTGTCACTAAGTTTTATCTCTGTAAAGTGTATAATATGAAATTATTTTAAATGCAATAGTAAATGCTTTGGTTGTGGTGAAAAAACTAGATTTTTAGAGCAGTTTGTGATGTACTTCTAGGAATTGAGTATTTGTTTATTTTCAAACATTGATTTTGGATTTTTTACTATCTCTATTTTATATATACTAGGATTTTTTTTTACCATGTTGACGCATATATGTATATGTATGTACATGTGTCTATGTGCATATATATGCATACAGTTATATGTATGAGTATATAAATATAAACGCACAAACACAGGCACACTTACAAAAATACACATTCACAGACATACATTCACACAAATACACACATATTCATACAAACACATGCATACATTCACATACACACACACATACATTTACACAAACGCTTACACACACAGTCAGTGTAGCAAATGGAACGCTAGCTGCTGTTTTGCTATAGTTTTTTCACCATCCCCTTCTTTCCTTTTACACCACATTGTGTGATGGACGGACAGATGGAAGTTGCTCAAATATATATATATATATATATATATATATATATATATATATATAAGGGTGTTCTGAAAGTGATTGTATTTTTTCACCACTATAAAATATGAATCAACCAATCATGTCAGAGCCAAGGTCAAATGGACAGGAACTGTTTAAAATAGTTCAGTATATCATCTCTTCTATCTGCCAGTTATTTCGGTAATTAATCCCATTGCATATTGTATAATGTTCACCATTGCATATTGTATAAGTTTTGAAAGAACAATGCCACTACAGAAGCAATGAAAAACATTTGTGAAATGTATCTGTATGCAGTAAAAGCTAGTACATGTCAACTGTGGTTTAAAAGATTTAAAGATGGCGATTGTGACATATCCAACAAGCCTGATTCCGGAAGACACCCCACTCTGAATGACGACCTTTTGAATGAGACTATTGTATTGGATCCACGTCAAAGTACCAGAGATTTGGTGCATCATAATATAATAAAGGGAGGAGTGCAGGACTGTGTCCTGAATATATTTTTTTATCACTCCCCTTCAGAGAACATTGTTAGGCACTTTTGCCTTAAAAGAATGGAGACAGAAGACTCTTATGCCATGTCTTTACAAAGATAACCTCTCTAATGTTGACACCACAATAAAATGTATCATGTATACTTTGTAAAGTGGTTGACAAATAAACCAAGACAACTTAGGATAGAGACAGAGGACTGTTATACCATGAATGTACAAAGATAACCTCTCTGGTGTTGGCACCTTGATAAAATGTACCCAGTATACTCTATGAGGTGGTTGGTCTTGGGAGGGGGGGGGGGGGGGAGTCATCCAACTGTAGAAACCATGCAAGTCATTCAGTCTCTAAGATGGCAGTAAAACTGAAAGATTATAGCAGCTAGTCCAACCCATGCCAGCATGGAAAGTTAGACATCAGCCACTATCAACGTTGGCATGATGAAAAGTAGGTCTGGAGGAATTGTAGAGATGCTAGAGAAGAGAACTGTAGATGTGTGCTATATGTACATATGGTATGTATGTAGCAGTAATTCTCACTCCTGGTCTGAAAATAGCTGATTTCTTCCAAAGAAGGAGGAGGAGGAAAAAAGAGAGCAAGTCAGAAAAAGATATAGAGGAAGAAGCTACTCCTGTACTGGACTGCTATTTTATTTCTCAACTTCAAAAGGAAGAAAGTTGACCTTAGCGGGCTTTTTAGTTGGAGGGTTGGAAGGAACAACGCAAAGCATTCTATCTGACATTCTAACAAGCCTGCTATTTACTCATATATATATATATATATATATATATATATATATATATATATATATAGAATATATAAGATCAAAAGGTGGTTAAAAGAGTTCCATGTATTTTATAAAATACATGGAACTCTTTTAACCACCTTTTGATCTTATATATTATTTATACTCCAGTCCTACAAACTGTAGAGTGCTACTTATCCGATATCTGCATTGCTTTATTGTACTACAATAAAACTCACCTCCTACATATATATATATATATATATATATAATCGTTTAACGTCCATCTTTCACACTAGCATGGGTTAGACAGGTTTGTCTCATTTAGAGGCAAGTTGGGTTCGGTGAATGTGTCTCACTCATATAGGACAATTTCTGGCTGGTTTTCTAGCGTGGAAAGTAGACATTAAATGATGATGATGATGATGCTATATACATACAAAATTAGGTTATTACAACTTGTCCCTCGGACTGATTGCTCTACCAACTTTGGATATAAATTACGAAATTCACTACAGTATATATATATATTTTCATATATAATTCCATTTCTCCGAGGGTTCTTAACCCCACTATCAGGCTAAATAATTTCTTTAATTTCTTTAGTCAAAATACGGCGATAGCTTACATATATATATATATATATATATATAATTCCATCCCGCCCGTCTCCTCAATCTATCTTATTTCTCATTCTTTCTTCCGATGAAGGACTAGCGTCTGAAACGTTAAGGATCTCTTCCTGCTATATTGAGTGTTAACCTAATATATACCTTCCATATACTGTATCGATTGTGTTGTAATTTCTGTTTACTTTTTACATATATATATATATATATATATATATCAATGCTTATGTGAACTTCTCAAAATTCGTTGGATTTTCTGATTGGACTTTCACCTCGAAACTGGATACCAACCCGGAGTACACCAGACCTTCCACCAGGAAATCTTTCGTATTTTTGAAATTTTCTTTGCTTCTTGCATTTAAATATTCCACGACTCTCTACCACTTTTCCTCTACTACAATCTTCTTATACCACCTTCTTCTTGTCATCCATCTATTTTTCACTCCCACCCTAGTACCTTCAATATTCCCAATCTTAAATCTTTTCTCCGCCAGCTCCATTCTACTCTCAAGCGCTTATGTCAACATGAATGAACCTGTTATTTTTATCTAAAGAGATTTTTTTCCAATTCCAACCTGCCCGTCCCCTCAATCTATCTTATTTCTTATTCTTTCTTCTGATGAAGGACTGGCGTCCGAAACGTTAAGACCTTCTTCCTGCTATATCGAGCGTTAACCTAATATATCCCTTCCATATACTGTACCGATTGTGTTGTTATTTCTGTTTACCTTTTACATACATACGTGTGTGTGTGTGTGTGTGTGTGTGTGTGTGTGTGTGCTTAAGAGGAATTTTCCACCTGAGTGCTATATACAAGTGGTTAAATAGAAGGAAACCCCAGTAAGACCCTTCACTGGCAAGGAGCACAAGGAATTAATTTATCTGGTTAGATAACAGTGCTGGAATTTGTCATTGGTATATATATATATATTGTTGGCAGAGAAATAGTCATCTAAAGAAACATAGGTAGTTACAGTATGTGACAGAATAATTAAGTTTAGGTCAGTCAGTGGACAACATGACAGCAACAGAAATCTCTATATGCAAATGGTCCATTTCTATAAGCACCTCGTTTAGTCAGATTGCTTCAATGACAGATAAAAGTCTCTGTTATTGTAGCTAGTGACTTTAATGGACACATATTGGGCTACACTGTACTGGTTATTTTAATGTATAAAGCAGGCATATGGAATCATTATCATCACCATCGTTTAATGTCCATTTTTCCATGCTAGCATGGGTAAGACAAGGTGTCCTGTTGTGAGACAAGTCAGTTCAGGTGACTGTTTTTGCTCATATGGAACTGTTTTGGGCCTGGTTTTTACGGCTGGACATCCTTCCTAACACCAACCACATTTACAATGTGAACTCGGTGTCACTACAACAACCACTTTACAGTGTGGACTGGGTGCTTTTTATCCTCTCACCAGTACAATTACCTTACAGCGTGGACTGGGTGCTTTTGACACGTCACCAGCACAACCACCTTACAGGGTGGACTGGGTGCTTTTTTGATATGGCACAAAATGACCATCTGACAATTAAGAAGTAGGAGGAGTATGTGGTTATCTGTAAGAAATGAGACAACCTGCTGTAAGCCATAGACCAGATCTGTGAAATTCCAACCAAATACGTGACATTGTGGTGGAATAATGAGGTAGACAGGGCCCACAAAATCTAAGACACAGACCTAGAAGATAGGGAAGAAAGTTGGAGCAAAATAACAATATGTAGAAACTAAAAGAGAAGTTGGACATCAAGTATACTTAATAAGGAGAGAAGTGAAAGAGGTGTTTTTGTCAATGTTCTGTAGATCAGACATGCCCTCAGTTACACAGGTAGCTACCACCACTAGCTATGATGATGATAGCAAAGTACCAGTGGCAATCAAGATTCCTGATTCTGTTACATAACTACAGGGAGACTTAAATATAATATATAAGTGGGCTAAAGACAACAACATGTGATTTAATGCTGTAAAGTTTCAAGCTCTCAACTATCAACCTACAAACAATAACCAACTACAACCAAAGATACACAGGACCAGGAAGGATTGAACTCCCAGAGTTAGAATAACTGTAATAATACATAGTTTTATATTTATATTACCACAATGGCAGCAATGTACAGACAACTGGATAGATTCTGAGATTATTCAGAACAAGAGACCAGGAAACCATGATGATGATGATGATGATGGTTCTAGGGAGGACATTTGTTCTCATCAGGCTGGACTATTGATCTCAACTATGGCTACTTCATAATGTTAAATTAACAGCAGAACTACTTGAAGCAATCCAATGCTGTTACAACTAGAAAATTGACTCAATGAAACTGATGAGGTACTGGAAAAGACTAAAAGAACTAATACTACATTGTGGAGAGGGAGGACCCTTTTGCCATGTAAGGGGGTGAAGTGAGGCAACCAAACTCATGCCAGCATGGAAAGAAGACTTTATTCAATTGTGTCACAAAGACACGATAGTCTCTCTCTAGTGTTGGTGTCACATAATAAAATGCAATTGGTAGAGCACAGAAATGTATGTAAGAGAGATGTGGGTCTATCAGGCTCGTCTGAAAGGTCTGTGGCTCTGATTGAGTGCTAACATAGTCTGTGATTACCTATCCAGCTTTTTTTAGTAGGGAAAATGGACGTTAAATGAGGATTAACATCATCATCATCATTTTATGTCCGCTTTTCCCTGCTTGCAAGGGTGGGACGGGTCTTATTCAGCACAGCATCTCTCCACTTGTCACGGTCCTTCGTCATCTCCACCGTGAGCTTCAACGATCTGAGGTCTGTTCTCACCACCTCCGCCCATGTTTTTCGTGGTCTACCTCTACCACGTCTTCCTTCAACTGGCATTTCCTGGCACTTCTTCACCCATCGGTCATCCTCCATGCGCATCACATGTCCATACCACCTCAGTCTCCTCTCCCGTACACTACATACTATCCCCCTCAGACACAGTTTCTCTCTCAACACATTCATGCTGGGTCGTTCACGCACATTGACATTGCACATCCAACGGAGCATGCTTGCCTCATTTCTCTCCAGCCGTCGCATATCCTCTGCGGTTGCTGCCCATGTCTCACTACCATGCAACATCGTGCTCCTCACACAGGCATCATATAACTGGCCTTCCGTACGCAGGGAGAAACCCTTCTTCGTCAGCAGAGGAAACAGCTCCCTAAACTTCTTCCAACCCGTCCTTATTCTAGATACTATGGCCTCGGACCCCCCCCCCCCCCTCTCCCATGCTAATCTGATCTCCTAGGTACCGAAAGCTATCCACCACTTCTATAGCACCCGCCTGCATTTGAAAAATGTGTCTATCAATGCGACTTCTACTGTCTAATTTCCCTGTATATCTACTGCATACATATTTCTCCCTACCTGTTAGTTTGCCTGCTATCCCACTACATCTCTTGTGTACCCAGGATCTGCATTGTGTGCATTTTATAGAATTTATGCCAGTTCCTTTTCTGCATATCGAACATGGCCATTTCCCTGACGGAATCAGAGTTTTGTCCTCTTTTCTACTCATCAACACTTTTGTCTTAGCTAGGTTCACTCTCAGTCCTCTTGATTCCAACTGCTGTTTCCATAGCCAGAATTTATTCTCTAGCTCCTCTACTGATTCTGCTAAAAGAACCAGATCGTCAGCATAGAGAAGTTCCCATGGACAGCCAGTCTTAAACTCCTCTGTTATGGCTTGGAGGACTATAATGAACAAGAGCGAGCTGAGGACCGAACTTTGATGTACTCCTATTTGTATCTGGACTTCCTCACTAAACTCCATTCCTACCCTGACTTTACTGACAGTACCTCTGTACAAAGTTTGTACTGTCCTCACAAACCATTCCTCAACACTTAGTTTCCTTAGGGACCACCAGATGACAGATCAGGGTACCCTATCAAAGGCCTTCTCTAGGTAAAAAAAGGCTAAGTATAGTGGTTTATTCTTCTCTAAGAACCTCGCTTGCAATTGTCTCACCAACCATCTGTTGTACTCTTCCCAGACACAAAACCAAACTGCTTCTCATCTAGTTTGACTCTTTCTCTAATTAGTTGTGCTAATATCCTTTCTGCCACTTTTATAACCTGATCCATCAGTTTTATACCCCTATAATTGCTCCTCTCCAGAGCATCCCCTTTACCTTTGTAGCAATTTATGAGAATACTGCTGCACCAGTCTTTGGGTATGACACCACCATATATAGCCTGATTGATGATGCGTGCAACCAGTTTAGTGCCTACTTCTCCTGATGCCTTCAGCATCTCAGCAACTATCCCCGATGGTCCAGCAGCCTTACCATTTTTCATTTCCTTAATCGCCTCTTGGACCCTATATTCATCAATTTCAATAGCTGGTCCCTCTGTCGGATCTACTGAGGGTAATTTCTCTTTCTCCCATTCGTTCTCCACATTCATCAGTCTCTCATAATGACATTTCCAGGCCTCCTTTTTCTGATCATTCGTGACACTAAGTACACTGGCATCTTCCGGACACATTTATCTCCAACATCCTGATTTGCATTGACACACTGCCTTACAATGTGGAACACCGCACGCCTCCGATCTTCCCATCGCAGAACATTGGCAAACCTCCTACTCTCAGCCTCCCTGCATGCTAAGTACACCTGACGTCTAGCTTCTCTCTTAGCGGCTGTATATCTTTCCCTACTCCCACCCTTTTTCCAAGCCTTCCATGCTAGTATTTTGTCTCTAATGGCCTTATCTACTGTGCTGTTCCACCACCAGGTCACTCTCTGTCTGGTTGGAGCTCTGCTTCAGTGACAAGTTTCATTAGTAGCCTGCAGTAAGTTGTCATGTAAGAAATTCCAGTTATTATCTATGTCATACATCTCTAAATCGTTTTCTTTTTCGTCATACACATCTTGAAGGGCTTTCCTAAATTTGTATTTTAGTGAAAGGTCTTTTAGCTTCCAGACCTTTCTTCTCCACACTTTCTTCTATGTCTCATTCCATCTCTTGCTTACTGAGATATCACTAATGACTAACCTATGCTGTAGGGTACATTCTTCCCCAGGGTATGCCTTGGTATTAGACACTATCTGCCTGTCCCTCTGCCTAACTAGTAAGAAGTCAATCTGGCTTATGTGCTCGCCAGATTTGTAGGTTATTAGGTGGTTGGCAGGTTTCTGGAAGTTAGTGTTGCAAATAGTCAGTGTACTTGCATCACAAAATTCAAGAAGTCTCACTCCTTCGTCATTTCTTGAGCCATAACCGTGCCCAACATGTACCCCAGTGTAACCATCCTGGAGCTGTCCAACATGACCATTGAAGTCCCCTGCTAGCATAACGATGTCTCCGTCCTCTGTCATTGTCGTTGTTTGTAAAAGTTGCTCGTAAAAGCAGTCTTTCTCTTCTTTGCCTAGGCCTGCTTGGGGAGCATAGGCAGAGATGATTGTCAGTAGTCTCCTGCCTACAAGTAATTTAAGCTTAATTATTCGGTCACTAACTCAAACTACCTCTATTGTCTTATTGATCCATTTCTCAGCCAGGAAAATGCCTACCCCACCTAACCCATCATCCTTACCTACCCAGAAAAGCTTATAACTATGTTTTCCTACGACTAGTCTCGCAGAGGCACCTCTCCATCTCACCTCTTGCACGCAGCACACATCCACATGACTTCTCTCCAGCATCTCCGCTATTTCAGCAGATATACCTGTGAGAGTGCCAACATTAAGTGTTGCAACTCTGAGATGCGATGTCTTCATATTTTGTTGTTGTTCCTATTTGTTGCTGATAAGCGTTTTGGCATTGATACACTGGTTGGATGCCCTTCCTAACACCAGTGCCACTTTACAGCATGGACTGAGTGCTTTTATTTGTGCCACCACCCACTAGAGAGGATGTCTTACTAGACTCAAGAGCCCTCTCTACCCCTCCATTTTACAGCATGGTCAACCCCCCCCCCCACACTTATTGACACTCACGACATACACACACACATACACACACACACACACACTCACTCACACACCAACTCATGCATACAAACACTCACACCACTCACACACACAAACACATACATACATATATATATATATATATGTATATATATATATATATATATATATATATATATATTACCGTCAGTACTGAATCAAAATCATGTCAACTGTTGGCTTTTCCAGTCCAGTTAAGTTTTTATATAACAATAGTAATAATTGTTTGCTTTACAGCAAAGAGCAACCCCCCCCCCCCCCCCCCCAAAAAAAAAACAACAAAAAAAAACAAGGCACCAGCAATGCACTGGGACAATAGCTGCCCCGTGCTAATATATATATATATATATATATATATATACACACACACACATCACCGTACGTAAGCTGGATACAGACCCCTTGGCCTGTCTGGGAGGTTAGTGGTCCTGCTTCAGTACTGGCTTGGTCTATGTAGACCTGTCCACCTCTTGCTAGCAGGGAAAGTGGACATTAAATGATGATGATGATGATGATGATGATGATGATGATGATGATGATGATAATATATATATATATGTATCATATATATATATGCACTGGCTGAAGCATACATCTAGTGTGCATCACCTTCACCTCCACTTTCCTTCTATTCAACTCCCACATCATAACACTCTGCCGCCTCATGCCCATATACCCACCTCCCCAATCCCCACACACTTCTCCCACTAAAGTCCTGTAAAGAGGTTGTGATGGCGACACAACGAAAAGCGCCCAGCTTACACTGTAAAGTGGTTGTGTAGTTGACATAACAAAAAGCACCAGTCCACACTGTAAAGTGGTTATGTAGGTGATATGACAAACATCATCTACTGCACACTGTAAAGTGGTTGTGTAGTTGACATAACAAAAAGCACCCAGTCTATGCTGTAATGTGGTTGTGTAGGTGTCAGGATAAAAAGCACCCAGTCCACACTGTAAAGTGGTTATGTAGGTGATATGATAAACATCTACTGCACACTGTAAAGTGGTTGTGTAGTTGACATGACAAAAAGCACCCAGTCTATGCTGTAATGTGGTTGTGTAGGTGTCAGGATAAAAAGCACCCAGTACTCAGTGTAAATGAGGTTGGTGTTAGAAAGGGCATCCAGCTGTAGAAACCAAGCTAAAATCAGTTCTGTATGAGCAAGACACGATCATCTGATCTGACTTGTCTCACAACAGGGCAACTCGTCTAACCCATTCTAGTATGGTAAAATGGACGTTAAATGGTGGTAATGATGATCATATATATAAGATGGCAACATGAATGGACCTGCTATTTTTCTCTGAGCATATTTTTTCCAATTCCACCCCGCCCATTCCTTCAATCTTTCTAATTTCTCATTCTTTCTTCTGATGAAGGACTAGCGTCCGAAACGTTGAGATTATTTTCCTGTTATTTTCCTGCTATTTCAAGCATTAACCTAATATATTCCTTCCATATACTGTACCGATTGTATTGTTATTTCTGTTTATCTTTTACATACATATATCATCATCATTTTACGTCCGCTTTTCCCTGCTTGCAAGGGTGGGACGGGTCCTCTTCAGCACAGTATCTCTCCATTTGTCACAGTCCTTCGTCATCTCCTCTGTGAGCTTCAGCAATCTCAGGTCCGCTCTCACTACCTCTGCCCATGTTTTTCGTGGTCGTCTTCTATTGTGTCTACCTTCTACTGGGGTTTCTTAGTACTTCTTTACCCATATATATATATATATATATATATATATATATATAATCATTTATAAAATTTTGTTCCTTGTAAGTATTGCAGGATACTCTAGGTCATTCTGGTTTGTTGACATTTATTCCCATGGATAGGAAGGATGTTAGTGTTAGCCTTCTGTAAGATTTTGACTTTGGAAGAATCTCAGTTATGAAACACTAGACAATGTCACCTGAGTCAAGAGGCTGGTGAACTATATTGTATATCATCTCATTATATTTACAGCCTGTATTACAGTCAGGATTATTTGGAACTGAATGTCAGTGGTTGTAACAGGATATAAATCTTTTTGCCAGCAGGCAGGTTTCCTGACTACATGGCCAGCTGGTTCATTTTAAATATATTTGAATAATTGTAATTTTGACATTGCACTCATAATTACACTCCAGTTACCTGCCAGAATATATATATATATATATATATATATATATATGAGTGTGTCTGTTGGTATGTGTCTGTCTGTCTGTCTCTCTCTCTTTCTCTCTCTCTCTCCATTTATATATATATATATATATATATATATATTTATATATCAGTGGCGAAGGGTAACCTGGAAAGCAGGGCATGCAGTCGAATCGCCATGGCGGAAAGTGGGGCTGTGCAGCCTTGCCCCCACCCCCCAATTCCCTCTAAATGACCCTCCCGGTCAAAGCCGCATGTAGTGTTATCTAGTGTGTGTTATCTTTTTATGTGACTACGATTTAGTAAGCAGTCAAAATTCTGCTTGCCCCAAAGCTGTCGTGTGTTTGTGTGTGTGTGTGTGTGTGTTATCTTTTTTGTGTCTATAATTTTAGTAAGCAACCAAAATTCTGCTTGCTTCAACTGACGCAATTGATCAACTCAAGATCAACTATAACGCATGCACTGCATGCGTTGCATGCACGGACCCTTCGCCCCTGATATATATATATATATATATATATATACGATATTAAATAAATGGAAACTATATTTATAAAACCATATTTATTTCATTATATATATTTCAGGGATATCATATTAAAAATATGTTATGCCTTCTTCAGACAAAATACAATATAAACAGTCTTATAAATAGATAGATTCGACATACCTTTCAACTTCGACTTCCATTTAAAAAGTTGATTTGGTAGTAAAAAATATTAGGGACAGTTATAAAAAGAAAGAAAGAAAAAACGAAGAAAAAGAAGAAATGCATGCAACTAAATAGAGAGAGATAGATATAGGGAGATAGATAGAGAGAAGAAATTCATGTAAAGAAACAGAGAGATATATAGAGAGAGGAAAAACACAGAGGGAGATAGATAGAGAGAGAGAGAGAAGAGAGAGAGAAAATATAGAGAGATAGATATAGATAGAGATAGAGAGAAAGAAAATAGGTAGTTGGGCACCAGTTGAATGACGTATCAATGATATATTTATCTATTTATTCATTTAGCTCTAGTTTTAATGTAGAGAGAGATATATGTGGTTAGGAGAGAAAACAGCCGTTACATAGAGAGAAAAGAAAAATATCCAGACATAAACGAGGCAGATTTAAAACATTATGTTTCATCAATGTAAAAATATCAATTCGTATAAATCAGGCATTATAATGTAAATATCAGTATTCATGAATGAGACACGTATCAATAATGTGTGAAAAATAATGATCATATGTCTAGTTTAAAATTCCTAGGTTTATATCAGAGTTGAGATAAAATAGAAGGTTATCCCAGATTCGATACTATAGACATCCATGTGAATTTACGTGATCAACTCTGCAAATTCCTATTTCACACGAAAACATTCTCTTTGTGCTATAAAAATTCTAGTATACATATATGTGTACATACACACAAATATATATAGAGTCTACATTAATTTTAACAATACTATTCTTGTCTTTACTCTACATGATTATCGTTCAAGCATAAATAGAGAACAGATATCAATATATCAATAAAAATATCAGAAATAAAAAAAATAAAAAAACAAAAAAATATTAAAAATAAAAATATTAAAAATAAAACATAGTATGCCCCGCAAATCAACCACAGAGATCAACCCTTCAAAGTTAATTGACAATATATTGCCAAGTTTGTTATAAGCATCAGAATCAAAAGCAAACAAAACCAAAAATTATTTACCAAATCCTGTCTAGCAGAAATCCTTCCAAAAGTTTAGGATACCCATTTGATCTACAGATGGTCTTATATTTAATATAGAAGTTTATCTAGTGTAAAATTTATTCGATATATTTGGAGCATCAGCTTTTAGGGTAGTTTAATTATTCATGAAGAATGTTTAAAATAAAAAAGAAATCGAAAGATTAATCGGCGAGTTTCATAAATAATTATAAATCAAATTAAATATACTACATTTTAAATTTATATTTATATTTAAAAGTTGAGTTCAATCTATGTCTGCAGCAACTGAATAAATTTGTCCGTAAATTAAGGGAATTTTTAGATTTTAGTATAAAGAATATCTCCTCCGCGCAGAGGTCACATGTCTCAGAGGATGAATTAAAAGGAATCCCTCTTGAGACTATATTCCAAGCCGTCGAATATCCAACGTTATCATGGCTAAGTTGCCAGAGTAAGCCTGATAGTGATGTTGAAGATTTTTTGCTTGGATCTGTGAAAGAATTCTTGTGGTTATTATAGCGAAGTTTAAATTCTGTCGAGGTGGAACCAACATAGTTAAAAGAATTTAGATCTATCTCTACAGTTACATTTGTTTACTTGGATATTATTTATGCTATTATCGGTATTTTGGCTAGGTTTTAAATTCCTATTATTTATTCTATTAATATTTTGTGCTAAATTTTTGGTGGATGAGTAGGTTAATTTTATAGTATGTCTATTGAAAATTGAGTGATACCTGTGTGTTCTAGGGAAGCGATTATCAAGAGCATTAAAAAATAGTTTAGCGATGTGGGTTTTAATGTTTAGTGAGAAAGGGGGGGCAAACCATATTATATTCCTAGTTCTATTTCTTTTTTGGCTTTTGGAATTATTGTAATGCTTTCTATTATAGTTGTTAAAGTTGTTGCCGTAATTAAAATTGTTGTTATTTTGGTTAGTTTGTCTATTATTATCTATGTACATAATTTTATCACTATATCCTGCTCTAGCTAACGCTTCATTGTAATACTGGGCTTTTTCGTCGAAAATCTTTTTATTAGATGAGATTCTAGAGATACGTTTTTGAACAGAGTTTACTATAGTATTTTTAACAGATCTGGGGTGGTTAGAGTTAAAGCTGACATAGTTTAAGTTTTCATTCAACTTGTGAAATGGATAGTGAAGACATGTGTTGAGATTTAATGTTACATCTAGGAAATTGACTATTCTATGGTTATTCTCAATTTCTATTTTTAGATTAAAGTAATTAAAAAATTGTGTAATTTGTTTTCTTTTTCTATTTAGTTCAGAGTTATTATTTTCAATAAGTAAAAGCATGTCATCTCTATATAAACCTCCGGTAGCACCGGGTATTTTCCTATGCAGCGAATTGATTAAAAATAGGCCCACAAGGTCAGTTACCTGAGCTGAGTCGGATGATCCCATAGTAATGTCGAAATTGTTATCTCTATCTGCTCTGGTCTATAGTTGGTCATTAAATTCTATCAATGTTTTCCTAGCCGATAATATAATGTGCATTTCATTGCTAGTTAGGTCTGTATGTTTGAATGCGTAATTTAGTGCCTTATTTAGTAGATTAGGGGTAATAGATGAATAATAGTTAGCAATATCTAGTTGAATAAACTTATTATTATTGTTATATTTAATTTCTTTAAACCACTCAATAACCTCTCCAGTTCCCTTCCACAAGCTCAAGTTAGGTAAACAATTCAAGTTTTTAATTTGCTGTATCACCCTGTCTAGAATGTTTTTGCTAAGTTTACCCAGGTCAGATTTTGATGGTGCAATCAATCTGACTGGCAGGTCATTTTCAAAATTTCTTTTGTGATCTTTCATATTGATCTTCGGTTTCCTGGGCATGAAAGGTTGTGTTCTGTTCTCAATTTCCAACTCATGCATTATACAAGATGCCTCAACATTCATTTTCTCAAGCTCGGCCTTATCTGCTACCTTGTACTTTTTCCTCAGTTCTTTCAGTATGAGGCCATTATACATGTCTTTTTGCACTCCATAGAGGTTGTTGGTCTTGTCAGATTTCACCAAGATCTTCTCAGTTTTCTCTAAGCTCTCAATATTATCCTTAATGCCTTTCAGATATTCCTGGCCTTTGAAGTTTCTCTTGAATTTGACTCCTTGTATGATAGAAATTATATCGTTTTCAAAGTCAAATAAAAGTTTATTGGGGGGTGGATTTCTTTTAGATTTGAAAACTTTGTCTAAGTCCGAGACATTTTCATTTATATTAGATTTATCAAAGTGGAATGCCCGCCACCTGATTCTCCTTATATTTTTAATATTTTTTTAATATTTTTTTAATATTTTTATTTTTAATATTTTTTTGTTTTTTTATTTTTTTTATTTCTGATATTTTTATTGATATATTGATATCTGTTCTCTATTTATGCTTGAACGATAATCATGTAGAGTAAAGACAAGATAGTATTGTTAAAATTAATGTAGACTCTATATATATTTGTGTGTATGTACACATATATGTATACTAGAATTTTTATAGCACAAAGAGAATGTTTTCGTGTGAAATAGGAATTTGCAGAGTTGATCACGTAAATTCACATGGATGTCTATAGTATCGAATCTGGGATAACCTATTTTATCTCAACTCTGATATAAACCTAGGAATTTTAAACTAGACATATGATCATTATTTTTCACACATTATTGATACGTGTCTCATTCATGAATACTGATATTTACATTATAATGCCTGATTTATACGAATTGATATTTTTACATTGATGAAACATAATGTTTTAAATCTGCCTCGTTTATGTCTGGATATTTTTCTTTTCTCTCTATGTAACGGCTGTTTTCTCTCCTAACCACATATATCTCTCTCACATTAATACTAGAGCTAAATGAATAAATAGATAAATAAATATATCATTGATACGTCATTCAACTGGTGCCCAACTACCTATTTTCTTTCTCTCTATCTCTATCTATATCTACCTCTCTATATTTTCTCTCTCTTCTCTCTCTCTATCTATCTCCCTCTGTGTTTTTTCCTCTCTCTATATATCTCTCTCTGTTTCTTTACATGAATTTCTTCTCTCTATCTATCTCTCTATATCTATCTATCTCTATTTAGTTGCATGCATTTCTTCTTTTTCTTCGTTTTTTCTTTCTTTCTTTTTATAACTGTCCCTAATATTTTTCACTACCAAATCAACTTTTTAAATGGAAGTCGAAGTTGAAAGGTATGTCGAATCTATCTATTTATAAGACTGTTTATATTGTATTTTGTCTGAAGAAGGCATAACATATTTTTAATATGATATCCCTGAAATATATATAATGAAATAAATATGGTTTTATAAATATAGTTTCCATTTATTTAATATCGTAAATATACTCCAAATACTTGTTGAGTGCTTTTATATCAGTTGTAACCCAACAATTTAAATATAACTTTGCATATATATATATATATATATATATATATATATATTTATTCATCTATCAAGTCTGATAAATAGGTAAAACACCAGACTAACAAGGCTCACTATTTAGCCTTAATAAAATGAATATTAAAACTCTACTTCGGTATTGTGTACTCTTTTCGCTCAGCTGCCAACCACACACACACATACATGCATATATATATATATATAGATAAAATATATATTTATACATATATATATATATATATATATATATATATATATATATATATATATATATATAGTATATATATTTACATATATATATAGTATATATATTTACATATATATATATATATATATATGTATATAGTATATATATTTACATACATATATATATAGTATATATATTTACATACATATATATATATAGTATATATATTTACATACATATATATATAGTATATATATTTACATACATATATATATAGTATATATATTTACATACATATATATATAGTATATATATTTACATACATATATATATAGTATATATATTTACATACATATATATAGTATATATATTTACATACATATATATAGTATATATATTTACATACATATATATAATACATATATAGTATATATATATATAAATACATAAATACAGAAAGCTATTAGCGATATTCCGACCAATTTCCAATTCACTCAACAAACATTAGGAAATACCGGAGTATATTCCCAATTAAACGTTTGGGGTGCTAACTATATTGTATTGTGTGGATAGTCTGCTGCATTATTTTATATGAGATATATTAAAAACTCAATCCCCATACGATCATTTCATTATAAGATTTCTGCATGGTGGGTGAAATTTTACCAAGTTATGTAGAATCTTGCATAAGATCAATGGATTCCCATGCAAGTGGGCGCTTATAAATCTTCAGTGGGTGCCCAATAATATCAATATTAATAACTAAATCAACATTAATATTTAGAGATAATCTCCATCAGTGCTAGAAAGAGCTGCCTAGGTTGTATGTCCAGCAGTTCTAAAGAAAATCTCACACTGTCCC
>OZ024744.1:94645812-94685812 GCA_964016885.1 Eledone cirrhosa
GTTGTTCCGAAGGACTGGCATAGCAGCATCATCATTAACTGTTACAAGGGTAAAGTAGATGACCTAGATAGGAGTAACTATAGAGGCATTAAATTAATTGACCAGGTCATGAAGGTCACGGAAAAAGTAATAGCGCAACTAATCAGAGAGAGAATTGATCTAGATGAAATGCAGTTCGGGTTTGTGTTAGGCAAAAGTACCACAGACGCTCTTTTCATTGTACGACAACTACAGGAGAAGTACCTAGCTAAAAGTAAACCCCTATACTTAGCTTTTGTCGACTTGGAGAAAGCCTTCGACAGAGTCCCCCGTTCCATTATCTGGTGGGCTCTTAGAAAACTAGGTGTTGATGAATGGCTTGTGAGAGCTATACAAGCCATGTATAAAGAAACAGTCAGCAAGGTTAGAATTAACAACGAATATAGTGAAGAGTTTAGCGTAAAAGTTGGTGTTCATCACGGCTCTGTTCTCAGCCCCCTACTATTTATTATTGCCCTTCAGGCTATAACAGTGGAGTTCAAGACCGGCTGCCCATGGGAACTCCTATACGCAGATGATCTAACGCTCATAGCTGAATCAATGGCTGAGCTAGAGAAGAAATTCCAAACATGGAAGCACGGCCTAGAATCAAAAGGCCTTAAAATTAACCTGGCTAAGACTAAAGAAAATAAGGCGCCGGTCCCTTCCGGGAAATGGCCATGCTCAGTGTGAAGGAAAGGCGTAGGTAGAAACTCCATTTTATGACCCAAATGCAAAGTATGGGTGCATAGAAGATGTAGTGGGATCACAGGTATGCTAACTAAGAACACAGATTTTACATGTGGCCGGTGCCCTGGTGCAATAAGTAGCAGCAAGTGCCCACAGAATACTAGCTCTTTCAATTGCGCAGAGGGTTCTATAGAAATAGTGGACACCTTCCGTTACCTGGGTGACAAAATCAGCAGTGGGGGAGGGTGCTCTGAAAGTACAGAGTCAGAACTGGATGGAAAAAGTTCAGCGAGCTTATACCACTATTAGCCGCTAAAGGGTTCTCCCTAAAAATGAAAGGCAGGTTGTATGATGCCTGCATACGAACAGCAATGTTGCATGGCAGTGAGACCTGGGCATTGTGTGCAGAGGATATACACAGACTAGAGAGGAACGGAGCTTGCATGCTCCGCTGGATGTGTAATAGTAATATATGTGAACGGCAAAGCATTAACAAACTAAGGGAAAAATTAGAAATAAGAGGGATCAGATGTTGTTTACTCGAGAGAAGGCTACGTTGGTATGGTCACGTGATGCGCATGAAAGACAACAGCTGTATAAAAAAGTGCAGGGCAATAAAGATAGACGGTAGCCACAGAGTAGGCAGACCCAGAATAACCTGGGACGACTTGATAAATTCCGACCTCACACACTTACACCTCTCCAAGACAATGTCACTGGACCGAGATCTTTGGCGGTACTCAGTAATAGAGAAGACCCACCTTACCTAAATACAAAGTAAAACCTACTACAGCCAGTAGGCAACTCTAACAAAATACACCCCCGTCCCACCACCCCCACCCTATCCACATCACCCCTTTCAATGTAAAGTTATGTTGGTGCCACAACATCCAGGCCGAAACAAATGAGGTCGTGTAGGTGTCACGACAAAAAAACACACAGTCCACGCCGTAATGTGGCCGTGTAGGTAACACGGTAAAAACCTCCCAGTCCCACACTGTAAATGTGGTTGGTGTTAGGAAGGGCATCCAGCTGTAGAAAACCCGCCAGACAGTCCACGCTGTAATGTGGCCGTGTAGGCAACACGGTAAAAACCTCCCAGCCCCACACTGTAAATGTGGATGGTGTTAGGAAGGGCATCCAACTGTAGAAAACCCGCCAGACAGTCCTATGCGAGCAAGACAACCACTCTTGCCTCAAGTGGGAAAACCCCCGTCCAAACCCATGCAAGTGTGGAACACGGACGTTAAACCTGATGATGATGATGATGTGTGTTTGTTCATTTATTTGTTGCTTGTATCGCTGTCAACTTTATAATAGTCTTTATTTTTCTTTTTTATTATTATATATATTTTTTCTTATATTTATTTGTGTGTGTGAATATATTTTTCTATTTTTGTGCATGCATATGTATGCATGTATATATGTGTGTATGTATGTGTATGTATGTACGTGTGTATATACGTATGATTGTGTGTATGTATGTATGTATATGTATGTGTGTATGGCTATGTATGTGTGTGTGTGTGTGTGCATATATATATATATATTTCTATATATATATGTATATATATGTGTGTGATTGTATATATATGTATGTGTATGTATGTATGTGTATGTATATACATACACATATATATGTGTATATGTATGTGTGTGTGTATGTATATATATATGTATATGTGTGTATGTATATAATTGTGTGTGTTTGTGTTTGCATGTGTGTTTTTATTTTATTTTTCCTTTCCTTCCTTCTCCAGCCTCACTTTCATAGAGATTGCATTTTTGTTTTTAGAATCCAATATCAATAAATACACCAGGATTTTTTCATTCTGATGATTGAAAGCAAAATTTTTTGCTTTTAAGAAACCACTGGTAAATGGAATAATTGCCTTATGTTGTTTATTACATAACTATATATATATAAATATATAAATATATATATATAAATATATACATAAATATATATATATATATATATAAATATATATATATATATATAAATATATATATATAAATATATATATATATATATATATATAAATATATACGATATTAAATAAATGGAAACTATATTTATAAAACCATATCTATTTCATTATATATATTTCAGGGATATCATATTAACAATATGCTATGCCTTCCTCAGACAAAATACAATATAGACAGTTTTATAGATAAATAGATTTGACATACTGTTCAACATCAACTTGTATTTGAAAAGTTGATTTGGCAGTGAAAAAATTGTAAACAGAAAGAAAGAAAGGGAGAAAGAAGGAAAGAAAGAAAAGAAAGAAAGAAAACGAAGAAAAAGAAGAAAAAGAAGAAATGCATGTAACAAAATAGAGAGATGGAAAGATAGATAAAGAGAAGAACTTCATGTAAAGAAACAGAGATATATATATAGAGAGAGGAAATAGATAGAGATAGATATATATAGAGAAAAGTAGGTAGTTGGACATCCGTTGAATAAACGTATCAATGATACATTTATTTATTTATTTATTTATTTAGCTCTAGTATTAATGTAAGGGAGATATATGTGGTTAGGAGAGAAACCAGCTGTTATATAGAGAGAAAAATGAAAAGTAACCAGACATAGGCGAGGCATAAAACCCTATGTTTTAATGTAGAAGTATTAGTATGTATAAAAACCAGGCACTATAATGTAAATATCAGTATTCTTGAATGAGACACGTATCCATAATGTGTGAAAAGTAATGATCTTATGTCTAGTTTTAAAGATTCATGTTTATATGATAACTACAAACATCGATGTGAATTTACGTGATCAACTCTGCAAACCCCTATTTCACACGGAGAACATTCTCATTGTGCTATAAAAATTTAAGTATACAAATATGTGTATATATATACACATATATATAGAGTCTATATTAATTTTAACAATACTATTCTTGTCTTTACTCTACATGATTATCTATCAAGCAGAAATAGAGAACAGATTTCAATATATTAATAAAAAATAAAAAATATCAGAAACAAAAACAAAATAATAATAATAATAATAATAATAAATAATAATAAAATAGAAAACTAAAAAATATTACGAAAAAATATTACATATTAAAAATAAAAATAAAAAAATACTACAATAATAAAAAATAAACCACAAAGATCAACCCTTCAAAATTAATTGACAATATATTGCCAAGTTCATTATAAGCATCAGAGTCGAAAACAGATAAAGCTAAAAATTATTTATCAAATCGCGTCTAGCAAAAATCATTTCAAAAAGTTTAGGATGCCCATTTGGTCTACATGTGTTCTTATATTTAATATAGAAGTTTATCTAGTGTAACGTTTATTCGAAATATTTGGAGCATCAACTTTTAGGGTAGTTTAATATTTCATGAAGAATGTTTAAATAAAAATAAAAATAAAAATAAAAAGAAGAAATCGAAAGATTTATCGGCTAGTTTCCCAAATAATTATAAATCAAACTAAATATACTACATTTTAAATTTAAATTTATATTTAAAAGTTGAGTTTAATCTATGTTTGCAGCAACTGAATAAATTTGTCCGTAGATTAAGGGAATTTTTAGATTTTAGTATAAAGAATATCTCCTCTGCGCAGAGGTCACATGTCTCAGAGGATGAATTAAAAGGAATCCCTCTTGAGACTATATTCCAAGCCGTCGAATATCTAACGTTATCTAGCTTAAGTTGCCAGAGTACGCCTGATAGTGCTGTTGAAGATTTTTTGCTTGGATCTGTGAAAGAATTCTTGTGGTTATTATAGCGAAGTTTAAATTTCGTCGATGTGGAACCGACGTAGTTAAAAGAATTAGAGTCAGTTTTAACATTACAATTGTATATTATATTTTTAACTAAGCAGTTGTTATTTAACGGACATTTAGATCTATCTCTACAGTTACATTTGTTAACTTGTATATTATTTATGCTATTACCACTAGGTTTTAAGTTCCTATTATTTATTCTATTAATATTTTGTGCTAAATTTTTGGTGGATGAGTAGGTTAATTTTATAGTATGTCTATTGAAAATTGAGTGATACCTATGTGTTCTAGGGAAGCGATTATCAAGAGCTTTAAAAAATAGTTTAGCGATGTGGGTTTTAATGTTTAGTGAGAAAGGGGGGGCAAACCAAATTATGTTCCTAGTTCTATTTCTTTTTTGGCTTTTGGAATTATTGTAATGCTTTCTATTATAGTTGTTAAGGTTGTTGCCGTAATTAAAATAGTTGTTATTTTGTTTAGTTTGTCTATCATTATCTATGTACATAATCTTATCACTATATCCGACTCAGCTCAGGTAACTGACCTTGTGGGCTTATTTTTAATCAATTCGCTACATAGGAAAATACCTGGTACTACCGGAGGTTTATATAGAGATGACATGCTTTTACTTATTGATAATAATAATAACTCTGAACTAAATAGAAAAAGTAAACAAATTACACAATTTTTTAATTACTTTAATCTTAAAATAGAAATTGAGAACAACCATAGAATAGTCAATTTCCTAGATATAACATTAAATCTCAACACATGTCTTCACTATCCTTTTCACAAGTTGAATGAAAACTTAAACTATGTCAGCTTTAACTCTAACCACCCGAGATCTGTCAAAAACACTATAGTAAACTCTGTTCAAAAACGTATCTCTAGAATCTCGTCTAATAGAAAGATTTTCGACGAAAAAGCCCAGTATTACAATGAAGCGTTAGCTAGAGCAGGATATAGTGATAAGATTATGTACATAGATAATGATAGACAAACTAAACAAAATAACAACTATTTTAATTACGGCAACAACCTTAACAACTATAATAGAAAGCATTACAATAATTCCAAAAGCCAAAAAAGAAATAGAACTAGGAACATAATTTGGTTTGCCCCCCCTTTCTCACTAAACATTAAAACCCACATCGCTAAACTATTTTTTAAAGCTCTTGATAATCGCTTCCCTAGAACACATAGGTATCACTCAATTTTCAATAGACATACTATAAAATTAACCTACTCATCCACCAAAAATTTAGCACAAAATATTAATAGAATAAATAATAGGAACTTAAAACCTAGTGGTAATAGCATAAATAATATACAAGTTAACAAATGTAACTGTAGAGATAGATCTAAATGTCCGTTAAATAACAACTGCTTAGTTAAAAATATAATATACAATTGTAATGTTAAAACTGACTCTAATTCTTTTAACTACGTCGGTTCCACATCGACGAAATTTAAACTTCGCTATAATAACCACAAGAATTCTTTCACAGATCCAAGCAAAAAATCTTCAACAGCACTATCAGGCGTACTCTGGCAACTTAAGCTAGATAACGTTAGATATTCGACGGCTTGGAATATAGTCTCAAGAGGGATTCCTTTTAATTCATCCTCTGAGACATGTGACCTCTGCGCAGAGGAGATATTCTTTATACTAAAATCTAAAAATTCCCTTAATCTACGGACAAATTTATTCAGTTGCTGCAAACATAGATTAAACTCAACTTTTAAATATAAATTTAAATTTAAAATGTAGTATATTTAGTTTGATTTATAATTATTTGGGAAACTAGCCGATAAATCTTTCGATTTCTTCTTTTTATTTTTATTTTTATTTAAATATTCTTCATGAAATATTAAACTACCCTAAAAGTTGATGCTCCAAATATTTCGAATAAACGTTACACTAGATAAACTTCTATATTAAATATAAGAACACATGTAGACCAAATGGGCATCCTAAACTTTTTGAAATGATTTTTGCTAGACGCGATTTGATAAATAATTTTTAGCTTTATCTGTTTTCGACTCTGATGCTTATAATGAACTTGGCAATATATTGTCAATTAATTTTGAAGGGTTGATCTTTGTGGTTTATTTTTTATTATTGTAGTATTTTTTTATTTTTAATATGTAATATTTTTTCCTAATATTTTTTAGTTTTCTATTTTATTATTATTTATTATTATTATTATTATTATTTTTTTTGTTTTTGTTTCTGATATTTTTTATTTTTTATTAATATATTGAAATCTGTTCTCTATTTCTGCTTGATAGATAATCATGTAGAGTAAAGACAAGAATAGTATTGTTAAAATTAATATAGACTCTATATATATGTGTATATATATACACATATATGTATACTTAAATTTTTATAGCACAATGAGAATGTTCTCCGTGTGAAATAGGGGTTTGCAGAGTTGATCACGTAAATTCACATCGATGTTTGTAGTTATCATATAAACATATGAATTTTTAAAACTAAACATAAGATCATTACTTTTCACACATTATGGATACGTGTCTCATTCAGGAATACTGATATTTACATTATAGTGCCTGGTTTTTATACATACTAATACTTCTACATTAAAACATAGGGTTTTATGCCTCGCCTATGTCTGGTTACTTTTCATTTTTCTCTCTATATAACAGCTGGTTTCTCTCCTAACCACATATATCTCCCTTACATTAATACTAGAGCTAAATAAATAAATAAATAAATGTATCATTGATACGTTTATTCAACGGATGTCCAACTACCCACTTTTCTCTATATATATATCTATCTCTATCTATTTCCTCTCTCTATATATATCTCTCTCTGTTTCTTTACATGAAGTTCTTCTCTTTATCTATCTTTCCATCTCTCTATTTTGTTACATGCATTTCTTCTTTTTCTTCTTTTTCTTCGTTTTCTTTCTTTCTTTTCTTTCTTTCCTTCTTTCTCTCTTTCTTTCTTTCTGTTTACAATTTTTTCACTGCCAAATCAACTTTTCAAATACAAGTCGATGTTGAACGGTATGTCAAATCTATTTATCTATAAAACTGTCTATATTGTATTTTGTCTGAGGAAGGCATAGCATATTGTTAATATGATATCCCTGAAATATATATAATGAAATAGATATGGTTTTATAAATATAGTTTCCATTTATTTAATATCGTAAATATACTCCAAATACTTGTTGAGTGCTTTTATATCAGTTATAAATATTTACTAGTTGTAACCCAACAATTTAAATATAACTTTCCATATATAAATATATATATATATATATATATATATATCGTCGTTTAACGTCTATCTTCCACGTTAGCATGGGTTTAGATGGGATTTGTCCACGTGAGGCAAGATTGGTGTCTTGCTCATATAGGACTGTCTGGCGGGTTTTCTATGGCTAGATGCCCTTCCTAACACCAACTACGTTTACAGTGTGGACTGGGAGGTTTTTACCATGTTACCTACACGGCCACATTACAGCATGGACTGTGTGTTTTTTTGTCGTGACACCTACACGACCTCATTTATTTAGGACTGGACGTTGTGGCACCAACATAACTTTAGGTGTAGATGGGGGTGGGGGTAAGTGTAGTGGGGTGGGAGTGTATATATGGTTAGGAGGTGCCTACTGACTGTAGGTTTCGCTTTGTACTTATGCAAGGCGGGTCTTCTGTATTACTGCGTAGCGCCAAAGATCTCGGTCCAGTGACATTGTCTTACGGAGATGTAAGTGTGTAAGGTCGGAATTTATCAAATCGTCCCAGGTTTTTCTGGGTCTGCCTACTCCGTAGCTACCGTCTATTTTGATCGCCCTGCACTTTTTTATACAGCTGTCGTCTTTCATGCGCATCATGTGACCATACCAACGTAGTCTTCTCTCGAGTAAACAGCATCTGATCCCTCTTATTCCTAATGTCTCACTTAGTTCATTTATGCTTTGCTGTTCACGTATATTACTATTACACATCCAGCGGAGCATGTAAGCTTCGTTCCTCTCCAGTCTGTGTATATCCTCTGCACACAATGCCCAGGTCTCACTGCCATGTAACATTGCTGTTCGTATGCAGGCATCATACAGCCTGCCTTTCATTTTTAGAGAGAACCCTTTAGCGGCCAGTAGTGGTATAAGCTCTCTGAACTTTTTCCATCTAGTTCTGACTCTAGCTACTGTACTTTCAGAGCACCCACCACCACTGTTGATTTTGTCACCCAGGTAACAGAAAGTGTCCACTATTTCTATAGAACCATCTGTGCAATTGAATGAGCTAGTATTCTGTGGGCACTTGCTCCTACTTGTTGCACCTGAGAACTGGCCACATATAAAATCTATGTTCTTGGTTAGTTTACTTGTGATCCCACTACATCTTTTATGCACCCATACTATTCATTTGGGACATAAAATGGAGTTTCTGCCTACTCCTTTCCTACACACTACACACGGGTATTTCCCTGAGGGGACCAGTGCCCTATTTTCCTTCCTACATACTAGAACTTTAGTCTTAGACAAGTTAATTTTAAGGCCTTTTGATATATATATATATATATATATGGAGGCACATGGCTTTGTGGTTAGAGGATTGGGCTTGCAATAGAAAGGTTGTAAGTTCAATTCTCAGACCGGATGATGTGTTGTTTCCTTGAGCAAGACACTTTATTTCACATTGTTCCAGTTTACTCAGCTGTAGAAATGAGAAGATAGGACTGGGGTCCCTATCATTCCACTGCAAAGTGGTCGTGGAGGTGCCACGGCAAAAAAAGCCCCCAGCCCACACTGTAAAGTGGACGTGTAGGTGCCATGGTAAAAAAGCACCCGGCACTCACTGTAAATGAGGTTTGGTGTTAGGAAGGGCATCCAGCTGTAGAAATCAAGCCAGAATCAGTTCCCGTCCCACCCTTGCAAGCAGGGAAAAAGCAGACGTAAAATGATGATGGTGATGATATATATATAAAAAAAAAAATATATATATATATATATAATGTATAATAAACAATACAATTTAATTACCTCATTACCAGAGGTTTCCCGAATAAGACGAATACAAGAAATGTCCTCATTCGTTCGTCAGACAAAGCAATTTAAAACATAGTGAAATATTTGAAAAATCTCCTCAGGAAAGGCAGAAGTTTAAATGGCAAAAATAAAAAATTATATAAATAAAAGTAATGCAAGAGTTATATAAAAATAAAATAAGGAAATATAGTAAGGGTATGTGTATAAATGTGTGTATATGCACCTACAAATGTACATATGTGTGTATGTACAAATGCATGTGTATAGTGAAAAAATGTATGCGTAAGTACATACATGAGGGCAAGCATATCGGTGTATGTGTGACCACAAATACGTATATAATATATGTTGAAAAAAGAAATTGTAAGATAATAGAGTCAGGGACTAAGGATTGAAATATATACACAAATGTTTATCTATGAGTTCTAGGAATTTTTTGCCTACATTAGTTTTAACTGCTAAAAAGTAGGGGTGTGTGAACCAGATTATTTTTCTTTTCCTATTATTATGTTTAAAGGAGTTATTGTTGGGTCTGTACTTAATCGGTTCACTAAATCCACTATTTTGAAGGGCTTTATTATAGAAGGGGGATGCCTTATTGAAAATAGTGTCTGAGGAAGCGAGGGTGGAGATCCTACGTCTAATATTAGGGATAAGATTTTTAAAAACTATAGGAGGATGGCAAGAGCCTTTATTTATATATTTTAAATTTTCATTAGGTTTATGGTACGGTTTATAAGAAGCAGTAGGCAGATCTAGGTTTATATCTAGAAAATTAACATTAGAAAGGTTAGTGTCAATGGTAATTTTAAGATTAAAACTATGTATATATATCATTCATTATCATCATTTCATTTTACATCCACTTTTCCCTGCTTGCAAGGGTGGGACGGGAACTGATTCTGGCTTGATTTCTACAGCTGGATGCCCTTCCTAACACCAACCTCATTTACAGTGAGTGCTGGGTGCTTTTTTTGCCGTGGCACCTCCACGACCACTTTACAGTGGAATGATATGGACCCCAGTCCCTATCATCTCAGTTCTACAGCTGAGTAAACTGGAGCAATGTGAAATAAAGTGCCTTGCTCAAGGAAACAACACATCACCCGGTCTGAGAATTGAACTCAC
This sequence comes from Eledone cirrhosa, assembly GCA_964016885.1. Lineage (NCBI taxonomy): Eukaryota > Metazoa > Mollusca > Cephalopoda > Octopoda > Eledonidae > Eledone > Eledone cirrhosa. Next base: position 94,656,445 of record OZ024744.1, read on the forward strand.
AACCTTTCGATTGCAAGGCCAATGCTCTAACCACTAAGCCATGTGCCTCCATATATATATATGAAAAGATTCAGGACTCTGATGACTGAGCTCCGGGCGTTTTGACAGCTAGATCCAAACTCCAAAATGAGTTCAGATCTAACAATCGAAACGGCCGGAGGTCAGTCATCAGTCCTGAATATTTTCATAACACCCACTCTACTACCCCAAGTACTCAGCTGGGTTATAGTCTAGCTGGCTTTTACTACATCCTCCCTGATATATATAATATATATATATATATAAATATATATTATAAAATAACAGAAGGTTTATTATACTATGAACATTTCAATGACCGGGTTCAGTATGAACCCGTTCGAATACCTGATGATGTCACCGGATTCATACTGAACCCGGTCATTGAAATGTTCATAGTATAATAAACCTTTAAGGAATTACACCAGTCCAGTCTCCTGTTATTTTATAATAATTAAGTCCGTACTCGCACCACCAACAACACAAAGACGGGTGAGTTGCATTACGTCGAGTGCTCTCTCTAATATTACATCAAGGTCGACTATACGGAATGACCAGTCTATCCAGTGGTGAACCAACAAACCTAAATGAATATATATGTAAATATATATATATATATATATATAAAGTGTACGGGAGAGGAGACTGAGGTGGTATGGACATGTGATGCGCATGGAGGATGACCGATGGGTGAAGAAGTGCCAGGAAATGCCAGTTGAAGGAAGACGTGGTAGAGGTAGACCACGAAAAACATGGGTGGAGGTGGTGAGAACAGACCTCAGATCATTGAAGCTCACGGTGGAGATGACGAAGGACCGTGATGAGTGGAGAGATGCTGTGCTGAATAAGACCCGTCCCACCCTTGCAAGCAGGGAAAAGCGGACGTAAAATGATGATGATGATGATGATGAAAACTAACAACTAGTTATTGTTCATTGAGGGGCTCATTCTACTGACATAGCTTATAAAAGAGGCTGTTTGCATAATTGCAAATGAATCGAATATTATTAATATAAAAAAAAACTCAGATTACATTTATATCATCATCATCATCATTTTACGTCCGCTTTTCCTTGCTTGCAAGGGTTGGACAGGTCTTATTCAGCACAGCATCTCTCCGTAGGAAAGGTAAAGAAAAGGAGAGTGCTCTATGTAGGCTATAGAGCTATTTAGTTATGTATATATATATATGAAAACAGGGAGAAAGAGACGATTATCAGGAAGGAAAATATATTTTTTTCCCTTTTTATTTCTTTCTCTCTTTTTTCTGGGTTATATATATATATATATATATATATATATATATACACACACATACACACACACACGCATACAAACATGCATATATATTTTTCTTGTTTTTTTTTTTACTAGTTTCAGTCACAGACCGTGGCCAAACCCTGGATTAGTGGCCTGAAGATATTTAGTCTCATTTATCAATTTCAGTACTTTTTTTTTTTGTTCTTTTTCAAATCTGGAACTTACGTTATCAATCTTCTGTTGTTGAACTGCTAAGTTATGAGACAAACACAGGCATGAAAATAAACACACACATTTACACAGCTCTTTTTATATATATAAATGTATGGACCGAGACCTTTGGCGGTACTCAGTAATAGAGAAGACCCGCCTTACCTAAATACAAAGTAAAAACCTACTACAGTCAGTAGGCATCTCTATCAAAACACCCCCCCGTCCCACCACGCCCACCCCATCCACACCGCCCCTTTCAATGTAAAGTTATGTTGGTCCCACAACATCCAGGCCGAAACAAATGAGATCGTGTAGGTGTCACGACAAAAAAACACACAGTCCACGCTGTAAATGTGGCCGTGTAGGCAACACGGTAAAAACCTCCCAGCCCCACACTGTAAATGTGGTTGGTGTTAGGAAGGGCATCCAGCTGTAGAAAACCCGCCAGACAGTCCACGCTGTAATGTGGCCGTGTAGGCAACACGGTAAAAACCTCCCAGACCCACACTGTAAATGTGGTTGGTGTTAGGAAGGGCATCCAGCTGTAGAAAACCCGCCAGACAGTCCACGCTGTAATGTGGCCGTGTAGGCAACACGGTAAAAACCTCCCAGCCCCACACTGTAAATGTGGTTGGTGTTAGGAAGGGCATCCAACTGTAGAAAACCCGCCAGACAGTCCTATGCGAGCAAGACAACCACTCTTGCCTCAAGTGGGAAAACCCCCGTCCAAACCCATGCAAGCGTGGAACACGGACGCTAAACCTGATGATGATGATGATGATGATGATGAAATGTATATATAAATGTAGTTGGTATTAGAAAGGGCACCCAGCTGTAAAAACCCTGGCCAAATTTATAGTCCCGTCAGAGCAAGGTATGGTGTGGCCAATCCTGGCCAGACTTGTCTCCTTGACACAGACGACCCGTCTGCCCCATGCAAGCATGGAAAAATGGATGTTAAACGGTGATGATTATATATATATATATATATATATAATCATAGAAACAATTATATATATATATCATAGAAACAATTATATATATATATATATATATCATATATACATATGTTAAATGCCCAGGCTTGTGTCTTGGAAGGAAACTTTCTAGATGCAAAACCATGGTCATTAGTGACTGATTGGGTCTTATATATGTTAAATGATAGTGGTCTAGTCCTTATAGCTGAATCGTTGGAGAAGATGGAGGAACCGAGTGACCTAAAAGTAAGCTTAGTGAAAACTAAGGTCTTGTTAGGGGGAAAAGGAGGACATGAGCGTGATACCATCAGGGAAGTGACCTTGTTCAATAAGTGTACGAGGAGTGGGCAGAAGTTCCATATGGTGCACACAGTGTAACCTGTGGGCACACAGAAGTAGTGGGATTGACAGGCAGGTTGGCAGAGAAAATAGACTTTGTATGCAGCAGATACAGAAGCTAAGAAAGTACTAGGAGCAAGCGGGGTGTGGGGTTGGAGAGAAATAGATTCTCTCATTTGTCAGGGAGCCTCCCTAGAGGTAGACAGGATTTTGTTGCCTGGGTGACCTAGATGGCAATGGTTGGAAAGTGGCTGGCTGGGGGTGGGGGACATTTAAAATAGGGTTTGGTGGCCTGTGTGAGAACAAGCCAGAGGGGGTTTGCTGACAATAAAGGGCTTCTTTTGCAAAAGGCTAGGCTGTGTGATACCTGTGTGCCAGCAATGTTACATGACTGGGAAATATAGGCTTTTATTGTAGATAGAAAAACGTTTGATGATAATAATATATGTAAGCATGTGTGTGCATGTATATGTACGTGAATATATGCCTATATGTTTGTCTATATGAGAGTATGTGCATGAAAGCATATCTCTTATTTGTGCGTATGTGTATATATATATCTGTGTGTGTAAGTGTGTGTGTATGTATATATATATATATATAGTATAAAAAAACGAAAAATCAGTGATGCATCTGGACTCAGTTTATTGCGTGTTTCGCCGGCAGGTAGCTCGAGACATGGTCACTGTATGGATCTGGCTGATTCTACGGCTGCATGTACCTTCGGACACATGCAATTCTTACGGAGCAAATTTTCTCACTATATTATATATATATATATACTTCGCTTTTCGATATTTACTCCGTCACTCCTATGTGGAAAAAGTACGTTGAGTGCTTGAATTGAATTGCATCAATGTTTACCCTAATATATATATATATATATATATATATATATATATATATATATATATATATATATATATATATATACTCACAGTGGTACCTTGACTTAGGAGTTTAATTTGTTCCGTGACAGACCTTGTAACACAAATTACTCTTATGTCAAATCAATTTTCCCCATTAAAATGAATTAAAATGCCATTAATCCGTTCCAGGCCCACAAAAAAACACCCCAATTTTTTTGTTTACGCGTCTTTAAATAAGAAAAAATGTACTTAGAATTAACGAATATTGTATAAAAAACAATACAATAGAATGTACTGCAATAAACTGGTTTTATTAAGTATAATGTACAGTATTTACGTTGGAGATCAGATAACTTGAGGATGCTGACGGAGGTGGAGGAGAAAGGCTGAACTGAATAACTGAATCTTATTCGCTGATTTTTGCCCTTTTCGCCACGCTTTCCCCACTTTTATCTACAGGAGTTTTCAATAAAAACCTGTCCAATAAGGGTTGTTTCATTCTCCCCTTCAGAATGTTTCTGAAATGAGTTAGGCAAGTGTCACAAAATAGCGCCATCGTACGCCCAGTTGCAACTTTTTCTGGGTGTTTCTTTTGAATAAAGTCTGAAAGTTTTCCCTACATTCCCAATATTTCCTGTATCTCACATGTAGTGATAACCTCCTCTGCCTCACCTTTTTCCTGCAAAACCTCCGTGTGCTGCTGCATCTGTAGCTCCTTTAGCTCCCCTGTTGTCAGTTTCTCGGAGTGCTCCTCAATGAGCTCGGTGATGTCACCTTCATCCATGTCCAGACCCATGGACTTGCCGAGGGACACGATCTCTTCCACCACTGCCACTTCGGGTTCGAGTCTTTCAAAGGCTGTTTCAGACGCAACCTCAGACTACAGCTTCTTCCACACAGAGGTCAAGGTCCTCTTTGTAACACTCTGCCAGGTCATATCGATAATTCTGAGGCATATCACGATGTTATAGAGGTCCTTCGAGAACTCTCGAAGGTTGAGGTTTGTGTTCTCCGTCACCTCAAAGCAACGGCGGAACAGGTGCTTGGTGAAGGTACCACTGTATATATATATATATAAACTGACCTTGCACACTTACACCTCTCTAAGACAATGCCACCTGATCGAGATCTTTGACGTTACGCAGTAATACAGAATACCCACCTTCCCTTGCGTACAAAGTTAAACCTACAGTCAGTAGGCTCCTCTTAACCCAATATGCACCCGACCCCGCTACTGCTACTCCAGCCTCTTACTTCTGCACCCACACCACCCTTTCTCTGTAAAGTTATGTTGGTACTAGAGAACATCCAATCCACACTGTAAAGTGGTCGTGTAGGTGACATGACAAAAAGCATGCAGTCCACGTTGTAAAGTGGTCGTCTAGGTGACACGGTAAAAAGGCTCCCAGTCCACAATGTAAAAGTGGTTGGTGTTAGGAAGGGCATCCAGCCATAGAAAACCAGCCAGAAACAGTTCTGTATGTGCGAGACATGGTCACCCGACCAATCTCGCCTCAAGTGGGACAATTCCCGTCTAACCCATACTAGTGTGAAAGATAGTCGTTAAATAATGATGACGATGATGATGAGATATATATATATGTGTGTGTGTGTGTGTGTGTGTGTGTGTGTGGTGGTAGAGCAAGGTTTATATCGACCTCAAAAACCTAAAAGCATTTATATTTTTCTCATCCTTGAGTTGTCATTGAAAAACAGATTGGTGTTGTGGTGTCAACTAGGAATCACCATTGTTTATATCTCACAAGCAACAAATGGCTTTGATTGGTTCAAGAACAAATCAAATGTAACAACATTTCTGTTATACTGCCATTTCCTTGTTTTAAAATATTGTTTTATGAATCAGCACGTGTGTCTCTGTATATATATATATATATATATATATATATATATATACAGAGACATGTATATATATCATCATCATCATCATCATATATATATATATATATATATATACACACACAGAGACACACGTGCTGATTCATAAAACAATATTTTAAAACAAGGAAATGGCAGTATAACAGAAATGTTGTTACATTTGATTTGTTCTTGTGTGTGTCTTGAGTGCGTGTGCATCTGTGTGCGTCTATATGTGTGTGTGTGTGTGTGCGTCTATATGTGTGGTGTGTGTAATGTTATGGTGAAGGTTTAGTGGTTTAATGGTTGGGGTAATTGGGTTCATGATTGTGTTTTAAAATATTTTATGCATCAACGTGTGAGTGTGAATGTCTGTGTGAATGTGTGTGTGTGTGTGGGAGTGTGAATGTGTATGTGAATGTGTGCGTGTGTGTGAGAGTGTGAATGTATGGTTAGTGTAATATTGTTATGGTGAGGGTTTAGTGGTTTAGTGGTTGGGTTAATTCAATTCATGGTTGTGTTTTAAAATATTGTTTTATGTACCAACATGTGTGAGAGTGTGAATATCTGTGTGAGTGTGTGAATGTGTGAGTGTGTGATTGTAATATGTGTGTGTGTGTATTATTGTTATGGTGAAGTTTTAGTGGTTGGGGTAATTTGGTTCACAATTGTATTTCAGAATATTTTGTGAATCAACCCCTGTGTGTTTGTGTCTGTGTGTGTGTGTGTGTGTGTGTATGTGCATGCACTTGCATGTATATTTGTGCATGCACATGTATGTGTATTTGTGCATGATATTGTTATGGTGAAGGTATATGACTTAGAGGTTAGTGTGTTTGGCTCATGACTTGTAAGGTTGCATGTTTGATTCCCAGCGACATGTTGTGTCCTTGATCAAGACACTTTATTTCACATTCCTCCAGTCCACTCAGCTAGCAAAAATGAGTTGTATCTGTAATTCAAATGGATCAGCCTAGTCACACAGTGTTTCATGATAAATCTCCCTGAGAACTATGTACATGTATGTGTCTGTGGAATGCTCAGTCACTTTCTTGCACATTAATTTCCCAAGTAGGATAACTGGAACTTATTATCAGAACCAATGGAGGTTCAACAATGATATTGTTATGAAAACATTAGAAAATAAATTATTGAGATTCCATTTAAAGGAATTTTTTTTTTCCTTAAAGATAACTTTAGTAAGATTTTCTTTAACTTTTCTTTTACCCTTTTGCTAGTTTCAGTATTGAACTGTGACCATGTTGGAAAACAACCACGAAGGGTTTCAAGTCAATCATCTGTTTCTTAACCCCTTAGCATTTACATTACTCTATATTTACTGTTGTATTTTCACATTAAAGGCTTTACTTTTCATAATATCTCACATGATATTGAATCTATGAGATTTTGATATTATTTATTTTGAGAACAATACCTTAACATCAGTATGAGTGGTCAGTTACAGCTGGTTTGAACAGAAAGAGACGAGAGAATTCTGTGGGTTAATACACACACACGCACATCTGTATTTAGCAAATATGCACATGAAATAAGGACATAAATGACAAACGAACACAAGCATTTATTGTCCTCTTCAGCTTTTAGAATAGACTAGAAACACTATATCCCTGCATGTCATGAGAGGTAACGAGAAGATTTGGTACCTAGAAGGACATTAAACCATAAAATATTCCTCAAAAGGTCCACTCCAACCCATGCCAGCATGAGAAAGATTTTAAAACGATAGTGACCAGACAAAAAACACCCAGCCCACACTGTAAAGTGGTCATGTAGGTGTCACGACAAAAAACACACAGTCCACACTATAAAGTGTTGATGTTGTCATGACAAAAAGTGCCCAGTCCACACTGTGAAGTGGTTGTGTAAGTGCTACGACAAAAAACATCCAGTCCACACTGTCAACGTGGTTGGTGTTAGGAAGGGCCACCAACCATAGAAACCAAGCCAAAACCAGTTCTGTATAAGCAAAACACGGGCACCTGACCTGGCTTGTCTCACAATAGGACAGCCTGTCTCTGCACATTGGGATTGAAGCCAGAAACCAGAAACAAGAATCTCATGGCTACAAAGCAAACTTTTTGAACACATGACCATGCTTGCATCTAACTGTGCACGCACACACACACATCATCATCATCATCATTTTACATCCATTTTTCCATGCTAGCATGGGTTATATATATATATATATATATATATATATATATATATATATATATAAAAGTATCTAAAAGTGTATCTATTAAAATTTGAAATTAGCAGATTAACTATGCTATTTATTATATGGGACATTCTGTCAACACTGAAAGAGGAAACCAGTAATACTAGATTATTTGGGTAAATGTGTTTAAAAAATACTGACCAGAAGTATCATTTACTATATACAACTATGTATATATGTATATCTATATATATATATATATATATATATATATATATATATATATATATACATATTTATTCATACATTGGGTGGTGTAAGTCGTATGGTTTATGTGACAAGATTGAAGGTTGTGTATTGAGCGAGAAAGAAAAGAAATGGTGTTCTAATTTCATTATAGTTATTGTTCTTGCATATCTCAAGGTCAGCTTTGATCAAAGGTATTCCAGTCACGAAAATCTCTCTCTCTCTCTCTCTCTCTCTTGCAGGGTATGACAGACCTTAGATTGCATTTTAACCAATGTATTCTTTTCTCAAATGGTGGTGTGGAGGTTTGGCTACTATTTCTAGCAAGTTAAACACCTTATAGAGAGGATGTTTTTTGGTTATAGTTGTAGATGTAGACCAGCAGGTTATATATATATATATATATATATATATATATATATATATATATATATATATATTGCGAGGGCAGTAAGATCGGGTCTGGTTGTTGAAAGTTAGGCCTTGTTGATGATAAGTTGACAGGAACCTGTTCTGAAAATTTGTGTGTAACTCTCATGTCAGCTCATAAAAAAAAATGATGATTATTTTGATAATGAATTACATAACATCCCAGAGACACCTACATGACCACTTTACAGTGTGGACTGGGTGCTTTTTGTCATGACACCTACATGACCACTCTACAGTGTGGTCTGGGTGCTTTTTGTCATGACATCTACATGACCACTTTACAGTGTGGACTGGGTGCTTTTTGTCATGACACCTACATGACCACTCTACAGTGTGGTCTGGGTGCTTTTTGTCATGACACCTACATGACCACTTTACAGTGAGTATTGGGTGCTTTTTGTCATGACACCTACATGACCACTCTACAGTGTGGACTGGGTGCTTTTTGTCGTGACACCTACATGACCACTCTACAGTGTGGACTGGGTGCTTTTTGTTGTGACACACCTATATGACCACTTTACAGTATTGGCTGGGTGCTTTTTGTCGTGACTCCTACATGACCACCTTACAGTGTGGACTGGGTGCTTTTTGTTGTGAGACCTACATGACCACTTTACAGTGTGGACTGGGTCCTTTTTGTCATGACACCTACATGACCACTTTACAGTGTGGACTGGGTCCTTTTTGTCGTGGCACCTACATGACCACTTTACAGTGTGGACTGGGTGCTTTTTGTCGTGACACCTACATGACCACTTTACAGTGTGGACTGGGTGCTTTTTGTTGTGACACCTACATGACCACTTTACAGTGTGGACTGGGTGTGGTGCATGTGGATAGGAGAGGTAGATTTATGGGTGGGGTTTGGGGGTTTATTAGATGAAGGGTGGGCTGTCTGGACGTGGATGGGGGGGAAATTGTATGAGATTATATAAACAAGACTTGGTTGACTTATGAAGCCCTGGGAAATTTGAAAAGGTAGCCACCACAATGAAAAAAGTAGACGTTAAATGATGGTGGCGATGGTGATGATTTAAGAACTAAAATAATTTTTGGATTATCCGGTTTAGAATAGGCACATTGTATCCCTGCTTTTTACGTTCCGAGTTCAAATCCGACTGACGTTAGCTTTGCCTTTCGTCATTACTGGGTCGATAAAATAAAGTACCTGTGATGGACTGGAGTTGATTTTATTCACTTTTCCCTCCTTCAAGATGTTGACCTTGTGCCTAAACCAGAAACCATTATTGTTATTGTATTTATTATTGGGGTGACTATATTTCAAATTTTGCCCTGCCAAGATCAACCATTGCCTTTCATCCTTTTATGGGAGGAGTTTATAAACTAAAGTACTATTCACGGTACTTTAGTTTATAGACTGGTGGAATTGTCAAAGACTCAGGTGAAAAAAAAACTTTATGGTATTTGTTACATTTTTCTTTTTCACTTTTTTCTGTTGAAATATTGTTGTGGCCGATGTACATTATTCTATGTACTATACATGCACTTTTGATGAGTTGTAGTGCACCTGAGCACTGTACACAATAATTTCCATTATCATGGGTGATAAACTTAATCCACCTGACCATCTGGTACTCGGATGACTTTAATTATTTACTCTGTTGCAAGCATCGTCATCACCACCACCTTCACCATCACCACCACCACCACCACCACCACCTTCACCATCACCATCATCATCACCACCACCATCATCATCACCACCACCACCACCACCATCATCATCATCATCACCATCACCTCCACCATCACCACCACCACCACCACCACCATCATCACCATCATCATCACCACCACCATCATCACCACCACCACCACCACCACCATCATCATCATCATCACCATCACCTCCACCATCACCACCACCACCACCACCACCACCATCATCACCATCATCATCACCACCACCATCATCATCACCACCACCACCATCATCATCATCATCACCATCACCATCACCATCACCACCACCACCACCACCACCATCATCATCATCATCACCATCACCTTCACCATCACCACCACCACCACCACCACCATCATCACCATCATCATCACCATCACCATCACCACCACCACCACCACCACCATCATCACCATCATCATCACCACCACCACCATCATCATCATCATCATCCCCACCACCACCATCATCATCATCACCACTACCACAATCATCACCATCATCATCATCATCATCACCACCATCACCATCATCATCACCACTACCACAATCATCACCATTACCACCACCACCACCACCACAATCATCATCACTACCACATTCACCACCACAACAATCATCACCACCATCACCACCACCACAATCATCATCACCATCATTATATCAGTTTTTCCATGCTAGCATGTGTTGAACAAGTCTTGTATGATCACATTACGTCCCTTTACGGACTGAGTTCAAATCCTGCCAAGGTTAACTTTGCCTTTCATCCTTACGGGGGTCGATAAAATAAAGTACCAGTAATACACTGGGTAATTGCTGGCCTTGTGCCAAAAAGTAGAAACCATTGTGTGTTGTGTTGAGAGTTACGGCCCTTGCCATTCTGAGTTTGAATTCCGCCGAGGTTAACTTTGCCTTTCATCCTTACGGGGTCGATAACATAAAATACCAGTAATGTACTGGGTAATTGATGGCCTTGTGCCAAAAAGTAGAAACAATTATGTGTTGTGTTGCTTCAATATCTGGCACACACAATAAACGCCCTCCCCCACCAATCTTTGTTATTTTGTCATTACTCTATTATATATTCCAGCCGAAAGGCTGAGGCCATGCTGGGGTGCTGTCATTAAGAATACTTATTTTTTTTTTTTGTATAGTCCTTACAACTAGATATGTCTTATTTAGTGGCAACCATTTTACATTAATGTATTGGCACATTTTAAAGTGCCCCTGGCTTTAACCCTTTAGTATTTACATTACTCTATATATACTATTGTATTTCATGGTAAAGGCTTTATCTCATGTAATATTGAATCTGTGAGATTTTGATATCTATTTTGAGAACAATATTTTAACATCAGTATGAGTAGCCAGTTATGGCCAGTTTGTACAGAAAGAGGTGAGAGAATTCTGGCTGGGTATGGCTGGTTTACATGCTAAAAGGTTAAAGAATTCACTTTCTTAAACCTGTATCAAGCAGTGTTACTGCTCTCTTAGATTACCTTTGCTGTGGGTGTGTATATGAAGTCAGCCAACTGTCCTTTTGTCTGTTCCTTCATGTGTTTACATGTATATACAGCATGAGATGGCTGCATTTTATAATGCCATTCCACTTGAAACAGTCAAGTAGAATGTTTAAATGGAATGCTGTGGAAAACAATATTTGATCTCTTTTCAATTAAGCTGGCAGAAAAACTGATATTTTTAAGGAATTGGTCAGTGTGATAGACTAGATTAGGTCCATCACAACACCTCATGGAAGCTTCCTGATGATTTCTCTCGAATGAAACAGTTCTAGTCCTGTAGAAGCCTTTTCTATATTAAATATTTATACTCTGCTTTGTATCGAGTACCTTACTTACTGTGGTTACCTCCGATTGAACCCGGGATAAACATACACACACATATATATATATATATATATATATATATATAATATATAAGATCAAAAGATGGTTAAAAGAGTTCCATGTATTTTATTATGCGTATTTCAAAAACAAATATCATCATGCGATGACATTTGCGTTTTCGTCAGATAAAATAGGGAGACATGATATGAAGGTTAAAAAACACTTGTGAATAGTGCAGTTTTAAATAAACATATGAAAAGTAGTTTTAGATTGATGTGATATTGGGAAAAAATTGAGGGGGGTGGGGGGTGGAAAGGATGAAAAAGAGATGAGAGTAAAAAGTGGAGGGGGAGGAGTATAATAAGGGAGGATGAGATAGGAGGAGAGATGGGTGATATAGAGAGAGAGATAGCTTTTATAACTGAGAAAAATATATTGTTTTACATAGAGAGGTTAAAAAACCTTTGGAAGATAATATATAAATTAAAAGAATTTGAAAATTAACGAAGAGAAAATTTTTAGAATAATGTTAAATTAAGGTTTGTATATTGAAGGGTTTAATATGTGCGATGAAAAGAAATTGTTAATATGTATTAAGAATAATATTTAAGGGTTTAATATGTGCGATGAAAAGAAATTGTTAATATGTATTAAGAATAATATTTAAGGGTTTAATAATATGTGCGATGGAAAGAAATTGTTAATATGTATTAAGAATAATATTTAAGGGTTTAATAATATGTGCGATGGAAAGAAATTGTTAATATGTATTAAGAATAATATTTAAGGGTTTAATAATATGTGCGATGGAAAGAAATTGTTAATATGTATTAAGAATAATATTTAAGGGTTTAATAATATGTGCGATGGAAAGAAATTGTTAATATGTATTAAGAATAATATTTAAGGGTTTAATAATATGTGCGATGGAAAGAAATTGTTAATATGTATTAAGAATAATATTTAAGGGTTTAATAATATGTGCGATGGAAAGAAATTGTTGATATGTATTAAGAATAATATTTAAGGGTTTAATAATATGTGCGATGGAAAGAAATTGTTGATATGTATTAAGAATAATATTTAAGGGTTTAATAATATGTGCGATGGAAAGAAATTGTTATGTATTATTAAAACATATAAAAATATAACAATAGTAATGTAATTAAGGATATATTGTGAAAAGAAGTAGAAGAGTGGATGAATAAGTGTAATATGTATAAGTTAGATGAGCATGAAAGGGAGAAAAAAATAATGAATTGAGGATGAATAATCTAACGTCAAAAAAATGTTTGTTTACGAAGGATTTTTTAAGGTGATATAAAGTATTTAAAAGGGTAAGGATATATTGTGGTGAGTAATAATGAGAATTGAGAAGTATCTAGGAAGAAAAGGTACAGATTAGAGGTTAGAAATTAAAAGAAAAAGAAAAGAAAAAAGGAAAAAAAGAAAGAAAGGGAAGTGATAAATAGGAGTGATATAGAATAAGTAACTAGTATTATATAATGTATAATAAATAACATTGAAATAAGGTAGAAAGATGGGTATATTTTTAAAGAAATATGTATATTATATGTGCCTTTGAGAAAAGGATTTTAAATTGGTAAAGTATTAGATATTAGCTGTATACTTTATGGAAGGTTCTGTGGAATTTATGCAAGCAGAGAGAAAACAAGTCAGTGCGTCTATTTATTATAGAATCTAAATTAGATATAATGGTAAATTTTTCACATAAACAGAGATTACATGTCTTGGATAGAGAACCATTCAAGTATGAAGAAGCAGAACAAACCTTCTTCCAAGAGATGTTATAGTTAATATTTTTATCTTTCAAGGACCATATGATATCCGATATCTGCATTGCTTTATTGTACTACAATAAAACTCACCTCCTACATATATATATATATATATATATATATATATATATATATATATATATATATATAATATGAGCAAGACATGGTCACCCGACTCAACTTACTTCAAGTGGGACAAACCTGTTTAACTCATGCTAGTGTGGAAGATAGACGTTAAACGATGATGATGATGATGTAATTATTTAATGAACATTTTCCCTGGTAGCAAGGTTTGAATTGTTCATAACAGACTGGGTTAGTACTGAAGCAGAGCTACAGACCTCTTAGATAAAGGCCTGCATCTTGTTCACATACATTTCCATGCTCTACCAAGTGTATTTTATAGTGGCACCAACACAGGAGAGGTTATGTGTTACCCACACATGCACACATATACTTACACATGCACACACAAAATCTAAGTTTGAGAATTTGTTTGGTTGTGATTCCACTGATAATGAGTCCTTACTAGGTTGATTCTTTAGTCCTCACATCAGTTTGTTCTCTCTGGAGGGTTATATATAACACCAACAGTAGTTTTGAGCATGAATAAACATTTATTTATTCTTCTATATAATTTAAAATGTGGAGAGAATTAATTAATGTCCTGTACCACAATAAACCACATTAGCAAGACATTCTTGAAATGTACAAAACAACACTATGATTGTATCACATTAAATATTAAAGTGTCTACTCTAATACAGCAAATTTTCACAACAATCTGTCCACCAGTAAAGATACTATAAACATATGAATTAACAAACCACATAAAACCACATTAACAAGACATTCTTGAAAAGTACAAAACAGCACTATGACTATCATATTAAATATTAATATCTATTTAAAGCTGCAAATTTTCTTAATCTGTTTATTAGTAAAGATACTATAATGATATGATGCCCTCCCTGGTGCTGGTGTTACAATAAAATGTACTATGAATTCTGTAGAGTGTAGGAATTTATGTAAGTGAGATGTATCCCTAGCCCATCTGATAAATCAGTGCCTTTGATGAAGTAAGGATTTAGTTTGTGATGACTTGTCCAACCTTTGCTAGCAGGGAAAAGGGACATTAAAGGATGACGATGGTGGTGGTAGAGATGGTGATTTGAATTAGCAAACCTGTTTTTGAGACATTTTCTACTAAATCATTACATGATGTTAAGTATTTTTTTTAGGATTTCTTTTGATGTAGATAACCTTTTCATGTCTTTTCTTGTAGATTGTAATGTTGGTACTTGCTTGGAAGCTGGCAGCTAAAAGTATGGGATTTTTCACATCTCAAGAGTGGCTTAAAGGAATGTCAGAACTACAGTAAGCTAAGTTTTATATAGTTTTTTCTTTATTTCTGCCTAAAACATTTTAAAATGTGTATTATTCATTCATTATACTGTTTAAGTGGGTGCGTGTGAAGGCACGTGGCCTAGTGGTTAGAGTGGAGTGTTGAGCTCAGGGGTTCGGCTCCTAAATATATTTAACTTTTGCTAGCTTTGCTGATGATGCTGTAAATATATATAATCATAGCTAGATGTGAATATCATCATCGTTGTTTAACGTCTAGATTCCACGCTAGCATGGGTTAGATGGTTTTGTTCCATTTGATGTGGGAATGGTCGGGAGACCATGTCTCGCTCGTACGGAAGTGTCTCTGGCAGGTTTTTTTTATATATATATAATCATAGCTAGATGTAAATATATATGTAATTATGGTTAGATGTATATATATGTATAATCAGAGCTAGATGTGTATGTGTGTGTGTATGTATGTATATATATATATATATATATATATGTATGTAAAAGGTAAACAGAAATAACAACACAATCGGTACAGTATATGGAAGGGATATATTAGGTTATAGCAGGAAGAGGGTCTTAACTTTTCGGACCCTACTCCTTCAGCAGAAGAAAGAATGAGAAATAAAATAGATTGAGGGGATGGGCGGGTTGGAATTTGAAAAAATGTCTTTAGATAAAAATAACAGGTCCGTTCATGTTGACATCTCTTGCAAAACTGTTGCTGCTGGCGTTTTGTGTATGATTTGTTTTTTAGAAAAGTGGATGATGGCTCACGTCTACCTGAAATGGAAAAAAAAACGTTTTGTAAAAAGAGCTATACTTGAGTACGTGTGTAAGCATGAGTTTGTGTGTGTGTGTTATAGGTCCGTACGAAGCTAAGAAGAAATGTGTGTGTATATCTGAATAAAAGTGTGTGTGTGCATGTAAGTAGGAAGCTATGAGCAAAAGTATGTTAATATAAGGGTGTGTATTGACTTGTATTAGTTGTAAGAGAAGCTGCTAATGATCAAGAGAAAGCGATAGAAATCTAGGGGTGTGATAATGGACGGCGTATTAGAGAAATTGGGGAGGTGAGTTGAGTCCAAGAGAGGAATAGGACCCAAGACGGTGAATCAGACTTTGTTCAGTCCTGGTGCGCGAGGCCTGTGATCCATGATGTAAAAGGACACCCAGGACTGAAACATGAAGCGAAGAATGACCAGGAGAACAGAAATGACGGGCAACAGGGGTATCCAAACTGAATTGTATCCCTCCAATGTTTGGCAAAACGGTCCGCCATACCACGTCCCGTTTGTCCGATATATAAAGACCTGCAAAGGGAACACAGGAGGGCATAGACAACGTGGGTGGATGTGAATGTGAAGGAATGGCGGATACGGAAAGGCCCATTAGGGCCTGTAAGAGTGGTGAGGGTGGAAATAAAGGGACAAGTGTTGCAGCGGGAATGGGAACAAGGATGAGAGCCGGGTGAAGTCGTGGGAGAGGACGAGAAGCAACTGCGAACCAGGAGGTCGCGGAGGTTTCAGGCGCGCTTAAAAGCAGTAATGGGTGGGTTTGGAAAAAAGCGAGAAGTGACGGGGTCAGAAGAGAGGATACAGAAGGAACGGAGGATATGTCACCAGAATATATATATATAATGGCTAGATGTGAATATGTATATAATTATGGCTAGATGGTATATATATATATATATATATATATATATATATATAATCATGGCTAAATGTGTGTGTGTATATATATATAATCATGGCTAGATGTGAACATGTATAATCCAGGTTAGATGTGTGTGTATATATATATATATATACAGGGTGTGGACGATATTTGTTCACAATTTTCAACTGCTAATTTTATGCAAATTTTTTTTTACTTCCGTTGTCACTCTGGTCTTCATAAAACAGTGACTATATTTCCATTATTTATTTTCAGAATAATTGATTATGAATAATTTTGAACCTCCAAATTTGTGGAAGAGACACGGAGTTCTTCTTGGAATCCGCGCCGGGAGGACAAATAAGGAAATTTCAGACTTTCTCAGCGTCAGCAGGAGAATGGTGGAAAATGTGAGAAAGGAATTGGAAGATTCAGGATTCGACTACGAAGCAACATCAGAGAGGAAAACACATGATCGAAGATCTGACGCCTTCAGAACGCCCCAGTTTGTCGCTGAAGTTCAGGATATCATCAACAATGAACCTAGCAAGGGAGAAAGGCGTGGATGAAGAGGTCATTAGGCTGGTGGTACATGAAGACATTCGCAGCAAGACTCAGTGCCCTGCCGTACCAGCCGAAAGACCCAAGCCTGGCTGTCAGAGAACTTCGTTGACCACACTTCACCTGACATCTGGCCTTCCAGCTCGCCTGACTGCAACCCCCTCGACTTCTTTGTGTGGGACGCAGTGGAACGAGACACCAACAGATCTAGCTGCAATACGAAAGACGATCTGAAGGCCAGGATCACAAGTGCCTCTAGGGGCCTAAGTCGGGGGACAGTGACAAAGGCCTGTAGCCGGTTCCGAAGCCGCCTTGAGGCCGTCATCAAAGCCAATGGCGGGTTTATCGAGTGAGATCGAAAGAACAAGTCATGAAGACAAACTGACCCAAGTTTGATAACTAAATCTTAAAAAATAAAACTACTGTGTTATTTTTTCCTAAACAGTAATAATCTTGCGAACAAATATCGTCCACACCCTGTATATATATATAATGGTTTCTTATATAGGCACAAGGCCAGTAATTTGGGGGGAGGGGAAAGTCGATTAAATCGACCCCAGTGCGTGACTGGTACTTTATTTTATCGACCCCGTAAGGATGAAAGGCAAAGTTAACCTCGGCGGGATTTGAGCTCAAATCATAAAGAGCCGTAACTCTACGCTGCAAAACATGGCGTTCGACCCTCTACCGATACTACCAATCCACCGCCTTCCTGTATATAAATATAATGATGACTAAATGTATATATATATATATATATAATTATGGCTAGATATGTGTAAATATATATAATTATGGCTAGATGTGAATATATATATATATAATCAGATAATCAGGGCTAGATGTGAGTGTTTGTGTATATAATTATGGCTAGATGTATATATATATATATATATATATAATTGGGTCTAGATGTGTATATATATATATATAATCAGGTCTAGATGTATTTTACTGCAGCAATGATCAAGGAAGGACACTGAATTATTAATAAGCGTTTCATTGATTTGTAAAACCTATAAACCTTAGTGATAGCAGAAATGTATCATCATCATCATCATCATCATCATCAAGTCAAAATAAAAGAGATAGATAAATCAGTATCACCATCGTTTAACGTTCATATTTCCACACTAGCATGGGTTAGACGAGTTGTCCTGCTGTGAGATGATGCAGATCAGATGACCATGTCTTGCTCATACAGATCTGGTTTTTTTTGCCTGCTGTCCACAGCTGGATGCCCTTCCTAATGCCTACTTCATTCACAGTGTGGACTGGGTGCTTTTTGCTGACACCAACTCGACTACTTTACAGTGTGGATGGAGTGCTTTTTGTCACGACACTTAAATAACCACTTTACAGTGTGTACTGGGTGCTTTTTGTCATGACACCTACATAATCACTTTACAGTTTGGACTGGATGCTTTTTGGTATGACACCTACATGACCACTTTACAATGTGTACTGGGTGTTTTTTGTCATGACACTTACATGACCACTTTACAGTGTGTACTGGGTGTTTTTTGTCATAGCACCTACATGACACTTTACAGTGTGGACTGGGTGGTTTTTGTCATGACACCTACATGACAACTTTATAGTGTGGACTGGGTGTTTTTTGTCATGACACTTACATGACCACTTTACAGTCTGGGCAGTGTACTTTTTGTCATGACACCTACAAATGAATAAATAAAAAAGGTTCATGGTGCATGTGTGTGTGTGGTGGTGAGGGAAGAATTGTCGACATTGAGTAAAATATCATGGTGCAATTAAAATTGGTTTGTTAATGACGGAACTTATAAGTAAACTACTATTTTTTTTTTATTAATCTGTTTTATTTATCTTTTCAGATGTGATACAACTTCAAAATTACGCAAGAAGTTAGATTTTATTCGGTTATATCTCAATGATCAAGTACATTTTAAAAGTATTTACCGATATGCCTATGATTTTGCTAAGGTAAGAGGGTTTTACATATCAAAAGTTAAGATAAAGTTGTTGGTATTTCTGAACTATTAAGTTAAAAGAACTTTATCGAAAACAAAGCGTCTTTCTATCATTTCATGTCAGTTTTTTTTGTGTTGGCATGAATTGGATGGGTCGTTATAGTCCAAGTCAGTTCTTATTCAGAGTTATCGTCCTTCTACGTGGGTTAGGGGACTACATTTTGCTCATAATTTCTCTTTTAGGCATGGTTTCTATCATTTTTTAAAAGTTGGTCATGAGCGGAGAGCTGTGGGTGTGTCACACTGTTAGCACTCCCAGACAAGAGATTGTTTATCATTTTTAGAATCTCACTAGAAGAGGTTTTACAAGTCTTTTTAGGAGGTCATAGTTAATTGTTTTTAGCTTGTAATTTAGAACACTTCATGTGCCTCACAAATCTCCATGTGCCAGATACACTTCTTGGTCTCTCTTGGTTCAAGTCAAGAGCTCTGCAATGTCCATGGAAAAGTGAAAATTTGTATTTTTCCACAGATGGCCATCCCAACTCACTGTCATTGTAAAGATTTCTCTAGCTCCTTCAGTTGTATTTTTCCACAGATGGCCATCCCAACTCACTGTCATTGTAAAGATTTCTCTAGCTCCTTCAGTTGTATTTTTCTACAGATGGCCATCCCAACTCACTGTCATTGTAAAGATTTCTCTAGCTCCTTCAGTTGTATTTTTCCACAGATGGCCATACTAACTCACTGTCATTGTAAAGATTTCTCTAGTCTTTATCCACAGATGGCCATACCAATTCACTGTCATTGTAAAAATTTCTCTAGTCTTTTTCCACAGATGGCCATACCAACTGACTGTCGTTCCAAATATTTCTCTAGTCATTCTCCATAGATGGCCATACTAACTCACTGTCATTCCAAAGTTATTTCAGTTATATTTCTCCACAGATGGTCAAATCAACTCACTGTCGTTCCAAATATTTCTCTAGTCTTTCTCCATAGATGGCCATACCAACTCACTGCGGTTCCAAAAATTTCCCCACTCACTTAAGTTTCTGCATGTTTCCTGTGCCATTTTAAATTTGGCATCTGGTAACCACATTGGAAGGGTTGTTTGCTGCAGATGGATATCTTGACTAAGATGGGTAGAGCAAATTTTCCATAAAAATTGAAATTACAGTTTCTGTAATCTTAGCCAGAGTTTTGTCTAGGAAAGATTACGAGAGTCAAGTGGTACCATATCTTGGAGGTCATGTACATATTTAAGATCTTAGTGAAAAGGAGTTTCTTGGCTGGACAATAAATATGCCATAAACCAGATCTAGAGTTCTGTAACTCAATCTCCAGATTTTATCCAGATCAGGCACAAACCAAACTTACAGAGGCTTAATTTTAATTAGTTTATCTGTTTTGGGAAAATATCCAAATGTATAGACATTTCTTTTTATTTAATCCAGAATGTACCATCATCCTGCTGATCTGAGATTGGTGGTAATGGCAGCTTGGATGTAAGTGTGGCTTGTTGTGAAGAGTAGGGTATATTTCTCCTTGACCTATGAAACGGAATAATTTTCTTTCTTTCAACTGTTTCTCTAGGACAAAGACCAAAGAAGCATGGATATAGAAACTGCTAAAGCAATGTTATCATTATTGTTAGGTAAACATTGGACACTGCACAGCTCTTTCCATCAATTTCTAGAGGTTAGTCAATTATCACCGTTCAATTGTGTTTTAAATTATGTGTGTGTGTGTGCTTGTTGAGGTATATATGTGTGTGTGGCTCTGTATATATGAGGGTGGGCTGAAAAAGTTATAGGCTGACTATGAAGGAGTGATGTTAGAGCTGTGAAATCTTGCATGCAATGCATTAATTTCAACTCTTCTTATTAATAACTGCATTGTTTCTTTCCAGAGACTGTTGAAAAATAAACCTTTTCAGCTAGCCCGCGTATATGTGTCTATATGTAATGATAATATGTGTGTGTCTGCATGTAATGATAGCATGTGTCTGTATGTAATGATAGCATGTGTCTGCATGTAATGATAGCATGTGTCTGTATGTAATGATAACATGTCTGAATGTAATGATAACATACCTGTATATAATGATAGCATGTATCTGTATGTAATGACTACATGTGTGTCTGTATGTAATGATAACATGTCTGTATATAATGATAGCATGTGTCTGTATGTAATGATAACATGCCTGTCTGAATGTAATGACTATATGTGTCTGAATGTAATGATAACATGTTTCTGTATGTAATAACATGTGTGTCTATGTAATAACATGTATGTCTGTATGTAATGACTACACGTGTCTGTATGCAATGACAACATGTATGTCTATATAAAATGATACATGTGTATCTATATGTAATAATATGTGTCTGTATGTAATGACTACACGTGTCTGTATGTAATGACATGTATGTCTATATAAAATGATACATGTGTATCTATATGTAATAACATGTATGTCTGTATGTAATGACTACATATGTCTGTATGTAATGACAACATGTATGTCTATATAAAATGATACATGTGTATCTATATGTAATAATAACATGTGTCTGTATGTAATGACTACATATGTCTGTATGTATGTAATGAAATTGTTGTTTCTTTGCAGCAATCAAAATACAAAGTTATAAATAAGGACCAGTGGTGTAATATATTGGAATTTAGTCGAACAATCTACCCAGATCTTTCAAATTATGATGAAGATGGGGCTTGTGAGTATTTTAGACGACGGGGTTTCTCTTTTATTTCTATGTATTTGACAAGAGTTTTTATCTCTGTCTGTTTATGTGTATGTGTTGTTCCCTAAAATGCCATCAGAGGTAATAATAGCTCCCTCCCTGCAGTTTTCTACTCCACCCTTAAACTCTGGTTATTACATTTTCTCAACACTCACTTCCACTGCTGACGATTGTATCACATGTCTAACAGAAGCTATCAGCTACTTCTGGACAGACAGAAGGCTTCATTTCTTGGGTGCTCTTACTGCTAACTACTCCTGTGTGTAGTTTATTACAAGAGAATTTTTTTCAACACGCTGATGTCAGGGCCATCTTAACGCATGGGCACGCTGGGCAGTTGCCAATGGCAGTGGATTGGCAGTATCGGTAGAAGGTCAGATGCCATACTTTGCAGCATAGAGTTACGGCCCTTTATGGTCTGAGTTCAAATCCCGCCGAGGTTAACTTTGCCTTTCATCCTTATGTGATGGATAAAATAAAGTACCAGTAATACACTGGGGTCATTTCTGGCCTTGTGCCAAAAGTAGAAACGCTCAAACACAGACACTTATAAAAATAAGTTGTTCAAATTTATATATAGACTAGCAGAGGTACTCGGCGTTGCTCGGGTATTAAATACCAGTTATGTATACCAGTGGTCGCCAACCTTTCTAAAACCGAGGAACCTTCTAAATATTTTGAATTCTTAACGGAACCTATACAATACAAAACTTAAAAAAAAAAAAAAATAAAGTATTTATTTATTTTAGTGAACTTACGTTGTCAGAACAGCGAAATGACCCAGTCTCTCGGCTGAGAGACCTCGCTGAACTGAAGTTTTCAATTTAAAGTTATGCTGTCACCGACCAACATTTACTTGTTTGTGATTGGTCAATTTCTAAGTTCAATTAGTGTATTATCAGTAGTAGTCAAATTCTCGGAATTCAGAAAACTATGTCTTTCCAAGAATAATAATAATGAAATTATTGTGTAAAGTGCTCAGGTGCACTACAACTCGTCAAAGGTGTATGTATAGTACATAAAATAATACACAAATGTCAGGGAAGTGAATAGTGTATGAGTCATGGTATACATGTGTGTATGTGTATGGAGGGGGAACATTAGGTGTAGTGTTGGCGGATCTCAGGAAGCATGGAGGCCTTAAAGGATGCAGTGTCTCGACAGCTAACAACCGATGCAGGCAGTTTGTTCCATGCTTCAGCAACTCTGAGCGTGAAAAAATGTTTCCGAAAGTCATGGGAACTGTGCTGTTTTCTGACTTTGTGGGCATGCCCACGTGTGTTAGACACATGGAAATCAAAAAATTGATGTGAATTGATGTGAAATTGAAAGTATTCAATTTCCACGAATCTCAGAACAGTGTTTTTCTGCTAATTCAGGTGAGAAACTGAAAGTAGTGTTTTCCACGAATTGGAGTGGAGAACCTGTGTACACTACAATAGTACTCGTTCATTTATACATTGCACCTTTGGCATTTTCTTTGCACCTTTTTCAGAAAACCCAAAATATTAATGGTAAAGTAAATATTTATTTTTTTAAGGAACCCATGTTGGCGACCACTGATGTATACCATTTATGTCAATACTTAAGTGCTGCTTGGAAAACTATACTTTTACAAAAATCATCGGCTTTTTCCAAAAGGGGTTTCCTGCCCCCAGGGGTCCCCTACTCAATATGTGCCAATTCTGAGAGTTCACATTCATCTGTAGAACAAACGTAGCTCATGTGTCAAGTTTTGTGAAAATCGGTTGCGAACTCCAGGCGTTATGACGTTTTGTTACTTTGCACTGCAGTGCTTCAGTCGACTCCAAGGAAGTGGTTAAAGGGGGTTATCTGCTGGGAGGCCCTATAATCAATATCTGGAAAAATGAAAGTGCCCATGACCATCCGGAATACATAAGTAACCTATGTCTTAAGTTTGGTGAAAATACTGTAGAAATGCATAAGGTTCACACACGCACGCGTGTTTGCGTATGTATTTGTGTGTGCGTATGTATATGTGTATGTCCGTCGAACATACGTATGTACTGGCCTAAATCTTCACTATTTACTTTTACTATTTTAAGGCAAAGTTAAGATCACGTCGAGGTTAAATTAGTTTAAGATCCTGTTAATGTTGAAAGCAGCGATTCTTTGCTTAAACTTCCTTTCTTTCTCAACCCCTCTCACTCTCTCTCTCACACTCAAACCCCCCTCTCTCTCTTCCTCTACAGAATAGAGAATAATAAAGAACAAGCAAATCTTTCTCTCTCTCTCTCTTCCTCTACAGAATGGAGAATAATAAAGAACACACAAATCTTTCTCTCTCTCACTCATACCCCCTCTTTCTCTTCTTCCTCTACAGAATGGAGAATAATAAAGAACGCGCAAATCTCTCTCTCTCTCTCTCTTTATATATATGTGTGTGTGTGTGTGTGTGTGTGTGTGAACCAGCGTTCGTCGCCATTCTCTCCCTCTCTCTGTCTCTCTATCTGATTATCTTGTACCTCTCTCTGTATAACGACCTATCTCACTCTTTCTACATCTCCCTTTCTCTCTTTAGATGTATATGTATATATGTGTGTGTGTGTGTGTGTGATATATATATATAGAGAGAGTTGCAACATGTATGTAGTTTCATAGATTTTTGAGGGTAGTGAGAATGAAAATATAAACAGCATATAAATAAATTTACAGTAGAATAACATAACAAATATGTTTTAAATCTATACATAAATAACATTACAAATGCCTCGGTAACACTACAAAGGATGATACAATGATGATATAATGGGTACATGCTGAAGCATATAAACAATATGCCCCCACACCCCCCACCGCAAGGTGGTCGTGGAGGTGCCACGGCAAAAAAGCACCCAGCCCACACTGTAAAGTGGACGTGTAGGCGCCACGAAAAAGCACCCAGCACTCACTGTAAATGAGGTTGGTGTTAGGAAGGGCATCCAGCTGTAGAAATCAAGCCAGATCAGTTCCTGTATGAGCAAGGCATGGTCAGCCGACCAGCCACTGCCCACAACAGGACAACCCGTCTAACCCATGCTAGCGTGGAAGAACGGACGTAAAACGGTGATGATGATGATGATTCCTTCAATGCTACAATATTAAAGAAAATGTAAAGGAAGGGGTGAACAACGGAGCCAACACCAGAGCAAAAGACAGCAACGTCACGAGTACTGGGCAACCTCTCTAATGATTTTTTAGCAAGCCAGCACACTTGCAGCGTTGCCTCGGGTGATAGCGAGGCTGATGCTCTGAAATATTGTTTTAAAAGACTTTTTAATGGAAATGAAGCAAAATGGAAGCTTAATGTTGAAACTTCGAACTCACGAATTTTGCTGGCCCGAAAACTGTTTGCGTATTTTTGTACTTCTGCACGCGTCGTTTATTCGTAACGTAAATAGGTAAACAAATGACGCCATAAAAGGGAAATAACTCGTCTCTCATCTCTATTTATACATTTGAACTGAAAAATCAATACATTACAAATTCGATTTTTGAACTTGGCGTGGGTCGATTTGAAAATTTATTTGACCAATGTCTCCGCCGGACCTTCATCTATAAGTGTAGCAATTTCACCAAAATTTGGACGTACGGTTTAGGAGGAGATGTGTGCCAACTGTTTTAGTAGACAGACAGACAGACAACCTCAGTTTTATATATATAGATTGTGCACACAAGTGTAGTGAATGTTAGATGCTGTTTTCTGTAGTTTGTCATCAGCCCTTCCTTCCTCAGTTTTCTTTAGTGTGTGATGTCATTACCCCTTCCTTTCTCAATCATCTCTAGTGTATGAAGGAAGGACAGATGAACGGATGGAAATCACTTAAATTTATATATAGATATAAAATTCTTTTTCTCTGTCAGCTTTACTGATATTCCACTGATCATTTTGAGTAGCTATTGCTTACATTGGATATATAGAATAGAATAGAATAGAACCTATTCCAATTCTTCATATCTAGCATGATCACTTTCTTGTCTTGTCTGTAGCAGTGGGTTTTTTTCATCATCATCATCATTTAATGTCTATCTTCCATGCTAGCATGGGTCTGCTAACTAAACATTTCTTTGTTGCTAAATTGACTTTTAAGCCTCTCAAATTCTAATCACTGCTTCAGCAGCAAATTCAGCTACAGGAGCTTCCATGGACAGCCCATTTTGTAACTCTGTTTTGACCTGGAGAACAATAATAAACCAGAGAGTGGGGTGGTGGGTAGGTGGAATGAGGGTCATAGAATTAGTCCTTTGTGGACCACTATGTACATGTTAAGTTTCTTGCTGAGCTTGTTGCAAATTCTCACTTTCCTGATGGTAACACCCTGTACATGGCTTGCATAGCACCCACAAGATATTTTTCTAAGCCTAGATTTCTTAGTGACCCCTAAACTACTACAGTGTATGTAGTTGCTCTGTCAAAACAGTTTGCTAAGTTTGCAATTAGCTGATATAAAACTGAAATCTAAACAGTCTGTGAGGCCTAATACTTTCAAATGTCACCATTCCTTTTTATATTTTTTTTGGCCTGCTTCTATCATAAGTCCTTTCACTGTCATTTCATTTTCCAGCTGGCATGTATCAAGCTTTCACATAGTATATCAATAACTATGTAGCTGTGCCATTTCTTCATATTGGCCAGATTCTTTCTCAGGATTTCTTAGTAAGCTGTTTTTAGCAACCCATACTAATCTCATTTCTTTCTGTGAATGCCAGTTTTCGATGTTCAATAGAATACCTATGTTTCCTTATGTTACACATTGTAAAGAGTAAAAACCATTTTCAGTCACAAATGACCATGGGGTTTGCACCTAGAAAGCTCCCCTCTGAGGCACAAGTCTGAGCAAGGTGTTATTTGTGGAAAACTAGTAGCTGCTCATGCAACATCAGTCTCCCCTATAAATGCCACCGATGTTGTTCAAGGTCAATGTCGATACAGCTTGGCACCAGTGACATTGCAACTCATTTCTACAGCTGAATAAACTGGAGCAACATGAAATATGTCTTGCTCAAGTACACAACACACCACCCAGTCTGGGAATTGAACTCACAACCTCATGATTACAAGCCCAATGCTCTAACCACTACTTATGTATTGCCTCACGCAATCTTATTTTTACTTTTTTGCATGAAGAGAGAAACCTTCTCCCTGTTTGTAACAAGGTGAAGTAGTAGTTTCCCTAAATTCCTCCAAAACTAGAACCACTCCAACACTAATTATATCAATTAATTAGCAGAAATTAGTGATTATTATTTTTTTTATTTTTTCACCAGTCATCTGAGAAGTTTATAGGAGTTTTGTTTTTCTTCTCTGATGGTTGCTTTGTTGCCAACTACTCCTGTTGTTTTTGTTTTTTTCTTGTTTGTTTCTTTGTTATCATTTTTATCATTTAGTTGTAAAAGGGGAGAAGCAACTAGAACATTTTATAATCCATTCTAATTTTGGTACGGTTGATGATGTAGTTAATATTTAGCTTGAACTTTTGTTAGTTGATGTTGTTGATTGTGGTGGTTGTGATGGTGGTGTTGGTGGTGTTGTTGATGGTGTTGGTGGTGAGGAAGAGGTGGACAGCAGAAGCTTTGCAGTTCTGAGTAGGAAGATTTGTGTAAAGTATTTAGTGAGACTTTAAGTGGGACTGATATAAATAAGGATGGTTTATAGGTTACAACTGTGGTGTGGTGTGGTGTGGTGTGGTGTGGTGTGGTGTGGTGTGGTGTCCAGTTAGCTAGTTCAGAGAAACAGAAAAAATATCAGAATTCTGAGCCAGCATTTGTGGTCATAGAGTGAGCAGAGGGTTGTATCCAGCCAACTAGCTTATTTGTAGAAACCATAGAAGAAATATCACAATTCTGAGTCAGTATTTATAGTCATAGAGTGAGCAGAAGGTTGTATCCAGCCAACTAGCTTATTTGTAGAAACCATAGAAGAAATATCACAATTCTGAGTCAGTATTTATAGTCATAGAGTGAGCAGAAGGTTGTATCCAGCCAACTAGCTTATTTGTAGAAACCATAGAAGAAATATCACAATTCTGAGTCAGTATTTATAGTCATAGAGTGAGCAGAAGGTTGTATCCAGCCAACTAGCTTATTTGTAGAAACCATAGAAGAAATATCAGAATTCTGAGCCAGCATTTGTGGTCATAGAGTGAGCAGAGGGTTGTATCCAGCCAACTAGCTTATTTGTAGAAACCATAGAAGAAATATCACAATTCTGAGTCAGTATTTATAGTCATAGAGTGAGCAGAAGGTTGTATCCAGCCAACTAGCTTATTTGTAGAAACCATAGAAGAAATATCACAATTCTGAGTCAGTATTTATAGTCATAGAGTGAGCAGAAGGTTGTATCCAGCCAACTAGCTTATTTGTAGAAACCATAGAAGAAATATCACAATTCTGAGTCAGTATTTATAGTCATAGAGTGAGCAGAAGGTTGTATCCAGCCAACTAGCTTATTCAGAATAATTGAAACTTTTGTAAAAAACCATAGAATAGGCAGAAGCCATTGAAGTGACAGACTGTAGAAGAAACAGGAAAGTGTAATGTCACAGCTGGAAGGTAGTAATTGTAGTGTGTTGTTGCGCGTTTTTTACCAATCGATCACATTGGCAGACATTTGTTTTTAGGGATGTGGTCTATGATGTTTGCATGAGTAATAAACAGATATATAGTTAATTATGTTACGGTTGTGCATTTGAATGGGTCGCAGAGATGGAGTGTTTTCTGGTTCTAAAGAGAAAGCCTAATCTAAAGAATGCATCATCATCATCAACATCACCACCACCACCACCACCACCACCACCACTACCACCACCACCATCATCATGATGATCATCACCACCACCATTATCATCATCACCACAACCTCCACCACCATCATCACCATCGCCATCATTATCACCATCGTCTTCATCACCACCATATATAAACCGAGGCAGGTAATCAACACATTGTTTAGATGGCATATAAAAGCCAACCTCCCATTTTATCATAAATTTTTTTGGGGGGGAAGGGGGGGGGTAGATAACATATTCTTGGCTTATATTTGCGTATATTGTAAATGTAGTTGGTGTTAGGAAGGGCATCCAGCTGTAAAAAATCCCAGCCAAATTACAGTTCTGCCCGAGCAAAGTACAGTGTGACCAACTGGCCAGATATGTCTCATTATGTGGGCAACCTGTCTAACCCATGCAAACATGGAAAAAGGGACATTAAACAGTGATGATGATACGGTAATTTACTGTGAACAACTTCTATTTTGTTATATTTGAGGACGGTCATTTCACCAACATGCACCATATAACTTCACTTTA
>OZ024744.1:94690812-94845812 GCA_964016885.1 Eledone cirrhosa
ATATATGGGCACAAAAGAGTTAAAGTCCTGTGATATCAGTTAACATTCTGTTACCAGTCTTATGAAAGTAGTATATTGTCCTCTTAACTTTGGTGCGTATTTCATTATATATATATATATATATATATATATATATATATATATATATATATATATATATATATACATATATAATGTAGGAGGTGAGTTTTATTGTAGTACAATAAAGCAATGCAGATATCGGATAAGAATATGCTGATTTAAAACTGCGCTATCCACAAGTGTTTTTAACCTTCATATCATGCCCTCCTATTTTATCTGATGAAAACACAAATGTTATTGCATGATGATATTTGTTTTTGAAATGCGCATAATAAAATACATGGAACTCATTTAACCATCTTTTGATCTTATATATTATATATATATATATATATATATATATATATATATATATATATATATTATATCAAAGGTGTATATTGAGTTAGGAACTCAAAATAGTCTCTTACAATAAAATAGCTCTAAGAAAGAGATATTTCCGAGCCGTATATTATAATAGAATATAAAAGAAAAACGAACACATATATATACATATATGTGTTCAAATCGCAAGGGACCTGATTCGCTAAGGTGAAAAGAATACTAACTATAGACAATAGGGTTTGCCTGTCTCAATTTAAGAAAAAAATCAAGAAAATAAATACAAACCGGAATTGTGGTAACTACCAATCACCCAGACAGCTTGGTGCTGTTTCGCAATACTAATTAATTGTGAATAGAATACCAATTCTTGCTCATCAGTGGGTGACAAATTAGTATCCTAGACACTTCTAAGTATCCGGTTTGTATTTATTTTCTTGATTTTTTTCTTAAATTGAGACAGGCAAACCCTATTGTCTATAGTTAGTATTCTTTTCACCTTAGCGAATCTGGTCCCTTGCGATTTGAACACATATATCTATATATCTGTGTTCGTTTTTCTTTTATATTCAATTATATTATATATATATATGTATTTCATAATATTAACCCTTTAGTTACCAACCCAGCCAATAACAGCTCTGGTTCTATGAAATAAAACCACTCATTTTAAAGGTTTCCAATTTAACATAATTTTATATAAGAACCTTACATTAAGTTACTATCTTAATAATGAAATGATTAATAATTTGAGTAAATCCCGCAAAATTATTAATTAATTAATTAAAATAGAATGTATTTCATAAAAGCACCCAGTCCACACTGTAAAATGGTTGTGTAGGCATCACAACAAAAAGCACCCAGTACTCACTGTAAATGAGGTTGGTGTTAGGAAGGGCATCCAACTGTAGAAACCAAGCCAAAATAAGTTCTATATGAACAAGACATTGTCACCTGACCTAGCATTGCTAGTGTGGAAAATGGACGTAAAACGGTGATGATATATATATATGTAAAAGGTAAACAGAAAGAATAACATAATCAATACAGTATATGGAAGGAATATGTTAGGTTAATGCTTGAAATAGCAGGAAGAGGGTCTGAACGTTTTGGACGCTAGTCCTTCATCAGAAGAAAGAATGAGAAATAAGATAGATTGAGGGACGGGTGGGTTGGAATTGGAAAACATGTCTTTAGATAAAAATAACAGGTCCATTAATGTTGACATCTCTTGGAAAACTTGATGCTGGCGTTTTGTGTATGATTTATTTTTTTAGAAAAGCGGATGATTGAGCGTGTCTACCTGAAATGGAAAATATATATATATAAGCAGCTTAGTTCATCTATTTTTAGTGTAAAGGAGGGAGGTATATTTTATTGCTTTTTCTTCTCAACCATTTTGATAACACATGCTAACATAGAAAATGGATGTTAAATGATGATGATGATGCCAAACCACCTGAAACTGCTCTGGAATTGTGATACAAAACTGCTCATTTTAAAATGATCGTCCTTATATTAAAACTTTTCATCATAATTAGGATATAGTGAAGGGTGCCAGGGAGTTGGCCATGTGTAGAGGAGAGAATAATGTCGTGGGGACTGGAAGAGAATTTGGATGAAGGTGAGATATAGAGAGAATAAGAGTGAAAATGGATGTGGGGTGGAATGAGAAGGTGTGGTCAGTTATACCCTTTTGATCCCAAGTCACCCAGAATCGAACCTGCATATATGATACAAAGCTGCCTATTTTATAATATTTATCTTTATATTAAAACCTTCCATCATAATTTTGTTTTAGAAATGTTCGTTAAGTAATATTCTAAATATCAGCTTATTAATGAAAAATGGAGTTATTTTATTAAATTCCTCCAAATGTTTTTGGTATTTTCAAAATTAATTGAAACACATAGACAGTATATTTCATTAAAGATACAGTAATTAAGGGTTAAAGTTATCTTTATAACAGATCAACCAATAACCAAACTGTTTATATCTTAGTCTTAGGTCTTTCCACGCCTTTCGGTGCATCAAGCAGTAAGTAGTCACCAATGGTCACAATCAGCAGTGGCTTTTTCACGTCTGTGCCAGGCTCTGTTGGCTACCATCGGGTCTTTTTGGAACGTCAGTCACCAGGAATCATATCCACATTATGATCGCATGTCCAACATCCCTACCACTCGGTCACGCGCTTCCATTCAATGTAGTAGACTTAATCCAGTACTCGGTTTAATACTGCTGCATTGCCCTTAAGTCCATTCAGTGGAGCCTAATTTCTTGAAATCAGTTTGAGGATACTTTTTTTCTTCTCTCCTACCCGTCACTGAGGCCCCGAAAAGGTTTATGGGGTTAGGGTTAAGGTAAGGGTTAGCCCTCCTTGGCTAAATAGGGAATATATAATTCTTGGGGTAACCCCGCTTCCGTTTGCCACCAAGTGGAGAACTGTTTATATAAAGAAATATAAATATGTCAATCACAACAGTGAGTGGTGTTTCTTCATATGACAATGGTTATGGTATGATGTCATCATCATCATCACCGTTTTACGTCCGTTCTTCCACGCTAGCATGGGTTAGACGGGTTGTCCTGTTGTGGGCAGTGTCCAGTAGGCTGACTTTGTCTTGCTCATACAGGAACTGATTCTGGCTCGATTTCTACAGCTGGATGCCCTTCCTAATACCAACCTCATTTACAGTGAGTGCCCAGTGCTTTTTTCCCGTGGTGCCTACACGTCCACTTTACAGTGGAATGATAGGGACCCCAATCCTATCATCTCATTTCTACAGCTGAGTAAACTGGAGCAATGTGAAATAAAGTGTCTTGCTCAAGGAAACAACACATCACCCGGTCCGAGCAATGAACTCACAACCTTTCGATTGCAAGCCCAATGCTCTAACCACTAAACCATGCGCCTTCATGATGTATTATTAACAAATGTCGGTCCAGGAACAAGAGAAGATGAAATCTATTTAATTTGCTCACCAGTTTATAACATACATCCACATGAATTATGACTGATATTAAAAAGGAAAAAAAAGGTAATAATGGAAAATTTCCATAACAGACTTCAATATTAATGTCATTAACCAGATAGATGGTCAGTCTTCATACCACTTCCAACCTGGCTGCACATGTCAATCCTGTACTTGAAGATTATGAACAGGACAGATGACAGTTATGCACTCTTGGCGGAGTCCAACACCCTCATTGAATAGTTTTGACTTAGCATTGGATTAGCAGTATTGGTAGAAGGCCAGACAGCATGCTGTGCTGCATAGAGTTACAGCTCTTTATGATCTGAGTTTAAGTTTCGCCGAGGTTAACTTTGCCTTTCATCCTTACGTGGTCAATAAAATAAAGAACCAGTTATGCACTGGGATAATTGCTGGCCTTGTGCCAAAATAAGAAACATTATTTATCCAAAGAAGGGCAGTGGATTGGCAGTATCGGTAGAATCGGTAGAGCTTAGGACACCATGTTTTGCAGCATAGAGTTACGGTCTGATTTCAAATCCTGCTGAGGTTAGCTTACAGGGTTGATAAAATAAAGTACCAGTAATGCACTGGAGTCAATTTAATTGACTTTCCCCTCCCCTAAAATTGTTGGCCTTGTGCCTAAATCAGAAACCATTATTTATCCAAATACTAAGGTATTCATATAGAGACTCCAGGGCAACAAGAACCTGTCCATTGATCCTATACTCCTGCAGAACATTCTACAACAGGTGCCGTCGAACGTGGTTATATGCCTTTTCGAGGTCTATGAAACAAGCATACACCTCTTGGCAATACTCCCATGATTTCTGAAAGATCTGCCGTAGTGTGAATATTTGGTCTGCTGTGCTGTCTGGGGAGAAAACCACAGTTCATCAGCTAGCTTGGATTCAACAGACTTTACCAGGGAAGCTTCAAAAGGTGATACCTTCATAATTGGAGCAATCTCTCTTATCTCCCTTTTTGACAATTGGGATTATCACTCCAGGCCTCCCAGCACACATGATTCAGCCAGAGGACACCATTTCCATTTAAGGATTTTAACATTTTAAGCAGACTTTCATCCTCCTCAGCGACCTTGACACATTTGACCTCTTTAATTGGTCTTGTGACCTCAGTCTCTGAGAAGTCAAGGGATTCTCCAGTCATCTGGTGCCACACCAAGTTGCTTTTGCCTTCATCATTTAACAGCTGAAGCAGAAATGGCCGAATAGTCTCCACTCCTTTTCAGCATCCTTAATTTTCTCGGAGTTCTCTGGATTTAGATGCAAACCTGTTCCTAACTTCCTTATCTGCCAGCTCTTCTCATTTTATCCTGTAGGTTGCCTTGGACCTGCCAGTTTTATGGGCTCTCTTGGTTTTAGGTAGTCTCAGGTTGCAGATAACTAGATGGTGATCAGTTGACAGCTTAGCTCCTCTGTTAACATGAACATCTAGCATGAAATCGAAGAGATCAGAGACAAGAAGAAAATCAATTATTGATCCCTGTCGCCGATTCCCCTTATATCATGTATATTTATAGATGTGTTTGTGCTGGAGGGTGTTCATAATAGAGAGCCCATTTCTAAAACAGAAGTCTAATAAGGCCTCTCCATTCATATTTAGATTGGGATACCATTCCTTCCAATGACTCCTTTCCATGTCAGGTGGTCAGTTCCAACATGTGTATTGAAGTCTCCCATCAGGACATATGACTCAGTCTTAACTACATTTAATGCTGCAATGACTTCATCAAGGAAAGATCTGTATTTGAACTCCTTGTTTGGTACATCAACTTGCACCACCCACAGAGACCTATCTTTCAGCCTAAGCTTCAAGAGGCAAATCCTCTCTCATAAAGGGATCCAGTCCATAACACATTCTGACAACCAGGGACTTGTGAATATTCTCACTCCCACCTGTGCAGTCATTTTTGGCACCACACCTGAATAGTGGGGTTTCCATACTACAGTACCAGAGCCATGGAACTTTGTTGAAAAAACCCTGATTATATCTAGCTATTAACATCTGGCCACCACTATTTCCTGCTCCTTGCCTGTAAGAGTTGTAATGTTCCAGTTACCAATTGTCAATATGTGCTCCCTCCCAGACCTCTGGCGTCTTGGGAAACGTAACCTTTGTGTTTCCATCCCATGCGTACCAGGACAGGCTACAAGCCCATCGCCATTTCCTGCAGTGTTGGATGGAGACTGCAATATATATTTTCAAATAGGCCCCTCGACAATGCTGTATGTATGCCTTGATTTCTTCTTACCATACTGCAGTATTTTGGTGATCTTATTTGCACCAGTCACAAATTTAGAACTTTTCTCAGACCTGCGAAAACTAGGTTTTTTTGGAGGCAGCCTTTAATTGCCTCACTGTAGCTACACCACAGGGTTGTGAGAGTTTTCTTGAGAGCTAAGTGTATCAGCCATTGCTCCATCTCTCCTATAAGTTTACTACTGTTGCAAGAGCCTGCTTATATTGCAACTAACTATCATATCTGGTGGTTGTATCACATTGAGACCTATTCTCTAGCAGAACAGCTCTGTAGGATCAGTTGGCTGGAATTTGGGGATGCATGGTGTTGCTTAACTCATCAGAAGGTGATCTCCAACATGCACTTGATAGGTTTGTTGCCAAGTATTGCACAACAGGAACAAAAATCTGCTGTGAAGACTGAGACACTTCTCTCAAGGAAGCCTGCCCAGTGCACTCTATATATGAGTGGAGTTCCACTGAAACAGGTGGAGAAGTTCAAGTATCTTAGGACTGTTCACAAGTGATGGAAGACAGGAGGCTGAATTAAGTGGAAGAATTGCAGGAGAGAGTACAGTAATACACCATCTTCAGCATTCAGTCGTCAGAGCAAGGGAGGTAACTGTAAAAGCCAAACTCACTAACTTCAATTCCGTATTTGTGCCAACCCTTCTCTATGGTCATGAATCTTGGCTAATAAGCAGCCAAAATGGGGTTCCTCCAAAGGGTCTTTGGAGTAAGATTACTCGATAAAGTGTGTGGCTCGGAGATCAAAGAGGCACTCCAGGTAGAGCCACTACTTCTTTAAATTGAGAGGTCACAGCTCCGATACTATGGACATGTGGTTAGAATGTCTCAGGAAAGAAACACTGGACAGATTTTATAGGCAAAACCAACCGGCAGGAATCCCAGGGATAGATCCCGAGCACAATGGTTACATAACGTCAATGAGTTTGGCTGGTCTCACTTGGGGATCCAACCGGATCATCTAAAGATGGTTGCTTCTGACAGGACCCACTGGAAGAAGTGTTTGAGGACTCTGCCCCCACAACCCTCTCAGGAATAAGTGGCTGAAGAAAATATATGGCTAGCTCATCAACATACAAGGTTTGTCCCAAAGGTAAGGGTATTGGTGTTTTATTTAAATGTATATTAGACATGCATGAAAATACAAGTTATCTCCTTTAAAATATGACCTTTGGGATGTCACATAGTTGTTCAGACGTTTTTTCCATTGATTGTAGCAGTACTGGAAGTCATTTTCTGTGAGTGTTCTTAGCTTGCCGGTTACAATTTTTTGTGTTTTCCACAGTCCCAAAATGATGACCCTTCAACTTCAATTTCAATTAAGGGAAGCGGTAGAAATCACACAGACCTAGATCTAGGCTGTAGGGAGGATATGGAAGAGTGGACATGTTTTTCTTTGCCAGAAATTCTCTGATCGAAAGGGCTGTGTTTTGCACCATTTTTTTTCATGTGCAAATAGGCAGGTAAAATTCTGGGAACTGCATTTTTATCCAAGCCTGTTTCTTCTGCAATCATCCCAACCCTTAATGGTGATTTTTTTTGCCATCACTGCTCACACCACTTCCAAATTTTGTTCATTTGTTGACGAGATAGGCCTTCCAGAACGAGGTTCATTTTCAACATTTTAGTCTGCACATATATTCCCAGGTCTCACTCCCATGCAGGATTGCTGATCATACAATCTACCTTTCTTTTTGAGATAAACGCCTTTTGTAGCTAGCAGTGTAAGTAACTCACTGAACTTCCATCCTATTCTCACTCTGGCTACTATACTTTCAGAACACCCCTCTCCAATGCTAATTTGGTCACCCAGGTAACAGAAACTATCAACTACTTTTGTCAATCCTTCTGGGCATTTATAAAAGTTTGTTTCCTGTGAGCTCTTGATTCTTCCTGCTCCTATGCATCAACCACATACCAAACCTACATTTTTTTGCTAGCCTACCTGTGTTCCCACTACATCTCTAGTGTACTGTGTACCCATAGTTTGCATTTACATTTGGAACATAGGATAGAATTTCTACCCACTCCTTTCCTGCACACTGACCAAGACTATTTCGCTGAGAGGATCGGGGCCTTGTTTTCCTTTCTACTTACTCGGACTTTAGTATTTGGCAAGTTGACTTTAAGACCTTTTGTTTCCAAGCTATGCTTCCAGGTCAGGAATTTATTCTCTAGTTCTGCCATAGATTTGACTATGATGGTGAGATCATATGGTATATAGGAGTTCCTATGGGCACCTAGTCTTAAACTCTTCCATTGAAACAGGAGAAGGGTAAGAACAGAGCTCTTATGGACTTGAACATGTACACTAAATTCCTCACTATAATCCTTGTTAACTCTATTTTTGCTAACTGCTCCTCTGTACATGGCTTGTATTACCTTCACAAGCCACTCATCCTCTAGTTTTCTAAGAGCTCACCAAATTATGGAATGGGACTCTATCAAAAGCTTTTTCCATGCCAACATACACCAAGTAGAAGGGCTTACTTTTAGCTAGGTATTTCTCCTGTAGTTGCCTCACAAGGAAGATAGCATCAGTGGTACTTTTACCTGGCACAAATTCAAACAGTATCTCATCTCATCATATGTGTACAGTGGCAATATTTACGCTGAATAGAAAGAGAAGACGGGATCTAATATTTCAGGTTAAATCCTTTATCAAAGTAGAGTAAGAAAATAAAAGAGTTAGGAAGAAACAAAAGTGTAAAATGATAGCAAATTGAAAAAAAAAAAAAGCAGTTGTGGTTGAAAACACCTGTTGAATGGAAGAAATTTGACTATTAGCACAGGAAGTGGACAAACGAACAAGATGGTAGTAAGAACAGATAGATAGATATGTTTCTTTATTAGCCACAGGGGCACAAAAGAAGGGGACAAATACAGATAGATAGATAGGTAGAGAGAAAGAGAGTGTGTGTGTGAGTGACGAACCATATGGTAGCATGAACTAGTGGGGTGGGGTGGGGAAGTTGGTGGTGATTTATGTGTGTAAAAGTGTATCAGTGCCTGAAAAAAATAGAGGTGAGGCTGGTGAGCTAGATATTGGTGTGGAAGAGAGGTGATGTATATATAGAGATGTACAAGGAGGCTTATACAATTGACAATTGTTTCTACTTTTTGGCACAAGGCCAGCAATTATCCCAGTGTATTACTGGTACTTTATTTTATCGACACCCGTGAGGATGAAAGGCAAAGTTAACCTCGGCGGGATTTGAACTCAGTCCGTAAAGGGACATAACTGTGCTGCAAAGCATGGTGTCCGACCCTCTACCGATACTGCCAATCCACCACCTTATACAATCGATAATGAGTGTTTGTGTGTAGATATATGTAAATTTAGAGTTATGAATATGTGGGAAGTTGGTATGTTTGTGTACTGATGTATATATGTGTTTGTGATACATGCAGACTCTTTGGAGAGGTGTATATGTATACAGTGGTGTGTGTGTATGAAGTGTTGTAGCGTGCAAAATGAAAAGATGTGTTGTGGTAGGGTATGAAATGAAAGGATGTTAAGATGCAGTTAGTTAAATGTTATTACATTGTTCAAGTGAAAGGGGGACAGGGTAACAAAGATGTAAGATGAGGTGTTGTTCCTTACGATAGTGAGAAGCCAGGAAACCATAGCTTGAAAGAATATTACACAGGTTGAGTGATGGGAGATAATGTGAATAGGTAAGTTGATCTGATAGGCAACAAGTGATGTGGTGTTATATAGGTGGATGTCTAGAAGACGTCTTATAGAAACAATCTGCTAACCTATAGCCAGTCTCATCAATGTATATGAGATCCTAGAAAATACAATAAATGATATTTCTGGAGGTGCAGGTGATGTTGTCAGTGATATAGGAAGGACAAAAAAAATCAAGGAGAATAATACAGTACAATGATGATATATATCAGTTTAATGCTTGATGTAATAGGAAATGTTTTGGATGTTAGTCCTTCAACAGAAGATAGAATGAGGGATAAAGGAAAAAATAGAATGATAGACAAGGTTTATCAGAAGAACACATACATATGTTCATAACATATATATATATGAACATGTGTATATATATATAAACCCATGCTAACGTGGAAGATAGACGTTAAACGATGATGATGATGATGATGATGCATGTTTAAATATATATATATGCACAGATATAAATATATATATACACAGATATAAATATATATATATACACAGATATAAATATATATATGTGTGTGTGTGTGTTTATGTATATATATATATATTTATATACACATATACCCACACATGCGTGCACACGCATATATAGTTACTTGAGTGTAATTTTATATGACAAAAGAATGAGCCCCAGTAATTAATATATTTTAAGACCAGGTATTAGCTATTCAAGGAACTAGCAGTTTCATAGTCTTTATCGAGAAAAGCATGTATACTCCATTATCAGAAGTCAGGCTGTCATCACGAAACACCCAGAATGATAATTAGAGGTTTCAAATTTTTTTTTTTTAAATTACATTGGTGGAAGGGAAGTAACTCTGTTTGGTCTGACATGTGACTGTGATGATATAACAATGAATTAGAAGACAGACAGTTGGTTAGAATTTACATCATTTATTTGTTACACATCACTTTTAAATGTATTTCTGTTATGTAACAGTTACAACCTCCTCAGGCAGCTTTTTTGTGAACAGAAAGCTGCATGAATAAAAATTACATAAATGAAATGACTGAATGGAAACTGCATGCTTATTTTGTATTTTTGTTCATTTAATTTTTATTCATGTAATACCTGTCTGATGGGAGTTTTATTGTTACATAATGGTTACCATTGAAATACGTATAACAGCGATTATGTAACAAATAAATGATATCAATTCCAACCCACTGACTTCTACTTATACCAGTATTCTGGAGTACCCATACCTACGTATAAACTTTTTCTAGTGCACTATCCTGTGTACACTAGTGTTGGTTGATTAGCTAATGCAAAATATATCAAGTATATATATCTATCTATCTAGTTGAACAGCTACTGCCATGTGTGGGATGAATCCGGTTGTCAGCTGAGTCCATTGTGAGTATTACCTCACTGCCTTCATTTAACAGTGAAGGAGAGGCAGTTTTCCTCTGTCTGGTGGCTATGGCCAAAGAAGTGATATAATGGACGAGACTGAAAGGACTGAGGGCAAACACTTTATCTCTGGACAACAACTCATCCCTTCTTTAAGCACCACTTCAGAAGGAATGTGAGAGTGAAGAGAGATGTGCTGCACCCCAGTAAATTCAGTGAAAGGAGGTTGTATGTGGCGAAAATGGCCCAAGTGAATGGGCCTTCTCTGTATATAAACCTGTAGGTTGAAGAGGACAAAAGAGGGAAGATAGGTCACCTACAAAACGTTGCTCCTGGTGTTGAGGGTCATTCTATGTACAGGTTGTAAAACAACTCCACAGAAATATTCCCTCCTATTGGGGATTTCGACTGTTTAATTTTCATTTTTATAACCTCTTTATATGATTTTATGTAAACCCCCCCTGCCATCACATCTTGTAATGTCCCATTTCTTGGGAGCCCCCTGTGGCAAATAAAGAAACATATTTATTTACTTACCTACCTCTCTCTCTCTCTCTCTCTCTCTCTCTCTCTCTCTCTCTCTCTAGAAGTGGTAACACAACAGTTAGTTCACTATAACGAGAACAATTGTTACACCTTAGCGGGTCTTCAGCTTGTTTACGAGCTGAAGATTCGCCTAGGTGAAACAATTGTTCTCGTTATGGTGAACTAACTGTTGTGTTACCACTTCTACCTAACTCGTCCCATGGACTGAGTGCTCTACCACTACGGATATTACCTTCCAGTGTTCTACCTCTCTCTCTCTATATATATATAGATATGTTTCTTTATATATATATATAGATATACACATATATATATATCAAATGAAACAACGGAGTTAAGGACTCGCATTTATCCCTGTAATTTAATGAGCTCAAGCAAAAAATTACCGGGCTCTTCATAATACAATATACAAAAGTGTTATAAAGGTGGGTTTTAATTTATCTCATTAATTATAATGTATTTCCCTTACTTTTCGTAGATTTTATGTTTTTCACTCTAGTAACCTTATACCTCCTGTAATTGAAAACACACTTTCCTGTTTTGTCCTCTCTATATTGTATTATATATATATATATATATATATATATATACTAGCCAAGTTACCCACGCCTTGCTGCGTTTCACACATTTTTTTTGTAAGAAAATGATGATTGATTTTAAATCAGTGATATAATTTATGGAGAAAAACTCTGCTGCATTTCAAAATTACTCAATCATCATCATCATCATCATCATTTCATTTTACGTCCGCTTTTTCCCTGCTTGCAAGGGTGGGACGGGAACTGATGCTGGCTTGATTTCTACAGCTGGATGCCTTTCCTAACACCAACCTCATTTACAGTGAGTGCTGGGTGCTTTTTTCCCGTGGCACCTCCACGACCACTTTGCAGTGGTATGATATGGACCCCAGTCCCTATCACCTCATTTCTACAGCTGAGTAAACTGGAGCAATGTGAAATAAAGTGTCTTGCTCAAGGAAACAACACATCACCAGTCTGAGAATTGAACTCACAACCTTTTGATTGCAAGGCCAATGCTCTAACCACGAAGCCATGTGCCTCCAATGTAAAATGTAATGCATGAAAAATTGGAAAACATTTTTTGTAATATATCAAATCAAAATTACATTATTAAATCTTATTCTTATTTTGTTTTGCAAGATCTAAAAATAGTTAATGGCATTCTATGCATAACATTCAGAGAAGCTTGCCTTGCCAGAGGGCTTTTGGAGAATGATGACCATTTATGACTTGCCATGCAAGAAGCAAGAATATCTCAGTCACCTGCAAACATGAGAAGTCTCTTTGCCATTATTTTGACAGCATGTTCACCAGGTAATCCAGTAGAGCTTTGGGAGATATTCAAAGAAGCATTGTCAGAAGATTATTTAATGCAACATCCCAGTCTCAGATTTTATATTCAATCAAGTTTTGTGTCATTTAGAATACAAAGTTTTCAGGATGGGAGGACATGTTTTGACAACATATGGCTTACCAAGAGCATCCCAAGTTATGGGCTTCTAAAATTTTCACTATAGGGGGTTTAACACCTATTAGGGTGTCTTAATATTATTGAAATTTGCTGAAATTTTGTTAATAGGCATCATATCTTGTCATTTAACTATGGTTTAAATTTCATATAAAATGAAGGGAACATTTTTCA
The DNA here is from genome assembly GCA_964016885.1 of Eledone cirrhosa. Lineage (NCBI taxonomy): Eukaryota > Metazoa > Mollusca > Cephalopoda > Octopoda > Eledonidae > Eledone > Eledone cirrhosa. Next base: position 94,703,735 of record OZ024744.1, read on the forward strand.
GCAGGGGTTTGTGCCCCTTGGGAACCCTGTGATTAAAATGAAATATACTTATCCAAGTACCCTGGTCAATGTAGTTTCACAATACATATGATTATGGAGTCTATCTCCAAAACCATAGAAATAGTCCGTGAACAAACAAACAAACAGACAGGAACTACAGCTTTATATATATATATTTTTCTCCATAAATTATCTCACTGATTTAAAATCAATCATCATTAACAAGACACATCCAAATCTCTCTTATATATAGAGTCACACATCACAACACAACCTGATTTCAGTTTGACAAGTGCCACCGATGAATGCAAGAAAGTTCTCCAAGAAAATTAACCAGGAATCTTTAAAATTCTTCCCACCGAAATTAACAAAGAACTTATTAGATCTACCAACTCATAATTGTTTCTACTTTAGGCACAAGGCCAGCAATTACCCAGTGCATTACTGGTACTTTATTTTATCGACCCCGTAAGGATGAAAGGCAAAGTCAACCTCGGCGGGATTTGAACTCAGATCGTAAAGGGACATAACTATGCTGGAAAGCATAGTGTCCGACCCTCTACTGATACTGCCAATTCACCATCTCATAATATTATAATATTATAAAATTAAATCAAATTATTTAGAACTACAAGTGAAGTCATTCTTTTCCTTTTTTTCAAATATACATATATATATATATATATTATGTGTATATATATCATCATCATCATCATCATCGTCTAATGTCCATCTTCCACACTTAGCATGGGCTAGACGGTTTCGTTCCCTTTGATGCGGGAATGGACAGGAGACCGTGTCTCGCTCGCACGGAAGTGTACATACATACATATATATATATGTGCGCGCGCACACACACACACACACACACACACACACACACACACACACACACACACACACACACACACACACACACACACACACACACACACACACACACACACACACACACACACACACACACACACACACACACACACACACACACACACACACACACACACACACACACACACACGCCGTCTAAACCCATGCTAGCGTGGAAGATAGCCGTTAAACGATGATGATGATGATATATATATAGTTCAAAATGAATAACAAACAAACACAGGAGTCAATGGTATGTAGTGTTAGTAGCTTCACGCTTGGTGAGAATATATATATATACATATATATATATATATATATATATATGTATATATATATATATATATGTATATATATACACACACACATAAATGTGTATGTGAGTATATTATTCATTAATATGGCTAAGTAATACATCTTATTCTGGAGTTTCACCTGTGTATTCACATGATCATCATTAAGACTGAATGTCCATTGTTAGTGACAGTCTAAGTAGGGAAGGACATGGGGGCGGGTGAGGAGTAGTAGGATTGGGGGGGCGGTGTTGACAAGATGGAATGTGAATGTGGTGGTGGTGGTGGAATTTAATGAGGTGTGGACAATAATAGAGAGAATATGGGGAAGGAAAATAAAATAAGAAATAAAAAGAAAATAAAGTAAAGAATAATAAAGAAAAAAAGGAAAGAAAGAAAGAAAATTGGAGAGAAAAACAAAGTGTCTTTTTCCTGTATTTTTCTTTCCTTTTCTTTCTTTTTCTTTCTTTTGCTTTCTTTTTACTTAGATTTGGAGGCATGTAGTCTTGCGGTAAGGGTGTTGGACTTATGATCATAATGTTGTGGGTTTGATTCCTGGACTGTGTTGTTTTCTTGAGCAGAGGACTTTATTTCACATTGCTGGTCTACCCACAGAAGTAGCTGGGGTTTTAACCTTGTGATGGACTAGCAGCCTGTCCAGTGGGAGGGAGTTTTAATATCTTAGTTGTTTCATGCCACAGAAACTGGGATAATCATTGGACTGATGAGCCTCCAGCCTTGAGAAAGAGTTTAGACTTAGAAGCTCCTGTGTGTTGAGATACAAGAAACTGCTCCAATGACCACCATGGTCAATTACATCTATTAATAACTCCCACATCTTGAGACACATGAGGCAGCCAAAGTACTCCAATGTGCACCACAGTCAGTTACATCTATCAATATATCTCACATCTTGAGACACATGAGGACGCCAAAGTGTTCCAATGACCACAGTCAGTTACATCTATCAATACATCTCACATCTTGAGACACATGAGGCAGCCAAAGTACTCCAATGACCACCACAGTCAGTTACATCTATCAATACATCCCACATCTTGAGACACATGAGGCAGCCAAAGTGTTCCAATGACCACAGTTAGTTATATCTATCAATACATCCCACATCTTGAGACACATGAGGCAGCCAAAGTACTCCAATGACCACAGTCAGTTACATCTATCAATACATCCCACATCTTGAGACACATGAGGCAGCCAAAGTGTTCCAATGACCACAGTCAGTTACATCTATCAATACATTTCACATTTTGAGACACATGAGGCAGCCAAAGTGTTCCAATGACCACCACAGTCAGTTACATCTATCAATACATCCCACATCTTGAGACACATGAGGCAACCAAAGTGTTCCAATGACCACAGTTAGTTAGATCTATGAATACATCCCACATCTTGAGACACATGAGGCAGCCAAAGTACTCCAATGACCACAGTCAGGTACATCTATCACAACATCCCACATCTTGAGACACATGAGACAGCCAAAGTGTTCCTATGACCACAGTCGCGTTATATCTATCAATATATCTCACATCTTGAGACACATGAGGCAGCCAAAGTACTCCAATGACCACCACAGTCAATTACATCAGTCACAACATCCCACATCTTGAGACACATGAGGCAGCCAAAGTACTCCAATGACCACAGTCAGTTACATCTATCAATATATCTCACATCTTGAGACACATGAGGCAGCCAAAGTACTCCAATGACCACCACAGTCAGTTACATCTATCAATACATCCCACATCTTGAGACACATGAGGCAGCCAAAGTGTTCCAATGACCACCACAGTCAGTTACATCTATCAATACATTTCACATCTTGAGACACATGAGGCAGCCAAAGTGTTCCAATGACCACAGTTAGTTACATCTATCAATACATCCCACGTCTTGAGACACGTGAGGCAGCCAAAGTGTTCCAATGACCACAGTCAGTTACATCTATCAATACATCCCACATCTTGAGACACTTGAGGCATCCAAAGTGTTCCAATGACCACAGTCAGTTACATCTATCACAACATCCCATGTCTTGAGACACATAAGGTAGCCAAAGTGTTCCAATGACCACCACAGTCAGTTACATCTATCAATACATCTCACATCTTGAGACACATGAGGCAGCCAAAGTGTTCCAATGACCACAGTCAGTTACATCTATCAATACATCCCACATCTTGAGACACATGAGGCAGCCAAAGTGTTCCAATGATCACAGTCAGGTACATCTATCACAACATCCAACATCTTGAGACACATGAGGCAGCCAAAGTGTTCCAAGGACCACAGTCAGTTACATCTATCAATACATCCCACATCTTGAGACACATGAGGCAGCCAAAGTGTTCCAATGACCACCACAGTCAGTTACATCTATCAATACATCCCACATCTTGAGACACATGAGGCAGCCAAAGTGTTCCAATGAACACAGTCAGTTAAATCTATCAATACATCCCACATCTTGAGACAAATAAGGTAGCCAAAGTGTTCCAATGACCACCACAGTCAGTTACATCTATCAATACATCCCACATCTTGAGACACATGAGGCAGCCAAAGTGTTCCAATGAACACATTCCGTTACATCTATCAATACATCCCACATCTTGAGACACATGAGGCAGCCAAAGTGTTCCAATGACCACAGTCAGGTACATCTATTAATACATCCCACATCTTGAGACACATGAGGCAGCCAAAGTGTTCCAATGACCACCACAGTCAGTTACATCTATCACAACATCCCGCATCTTGAGACACATCAGGCAGCCAAAGTGTTACAATGACCACCACAGTCAGTTACATCTATCAATACATCCCACATCTTGAGATACATGAGGCAGCCAAAGTGTTCCAATGACCACCACAGTCAGTTACATCTATCAATACATCCCACATCTTGGGACACATGAGGGAGCCAAAGTGTTCCAATGACCACCACAGTCAGTTACATCTATCAATACATCCCACATCTTGAGACACATGAGGCAGCCAAAGTGTTCCAATGACCACAGTCAGTTTCATCTATCAATACATCCCACATCTTGAGACACATGAGGCAGCCAAAGTGTTCCAATGACCACAGTCAGTTTCATCTATCAATACATCCCACATCTTGAGACACATGAGGTAGCCAAAGTGTTCCAATGACTACAGTCAATTACATCTATCAATACATCCCACATCTTGAGACAGATAAGGTAGCCAAAGTGTTCCAATGACCACCACAGTCAGTTACTTCTATCAATACATCTCACATCTTGAGACACATGAGGCAGCCAAAGTGTTCCAATGACCACCACAGTCAGTTACATCTATCAATACATCCCACATCTTGAGATACATGAGACAGCCAAAGTGTTCCAATGACCACCACAGTCAGTTACTTCTATCAATACATCCCACATCTTGAGACACATGAGGCAGCCAAAGTGTTCCAATGACCACCACAGTCAGTTACATCTATCAATACATCCCACATCTTGAGATACATGAGACAGCCAAAGTGTTCCAATGACCACCACAGTCAGTTACTTCTATCAATACATCCCACATCTTGAGACACATGAGGCAGCCAAAGTGTTCCAATGACCACCACAGTCAGTTACATCTATCAATACATCCCACATCTTGAGACACATGAGGCAGCCAAAGTGTTCCAATGACCACCACAGTCAGTTACATCTATCAATACACCCCACATCTTGAGACAAATGAGGCAGCCAAAGTGTTCCCATGACCACAGTCAGTTATATCTATCAATACATCACATGTCTTGAGACACATGAGGCAGCCAAAGTGTTCCCATGACCACAGTCAGTTATATCTATCAATACATCACATGTCTTGAGACACATGAGGCAGCCAAAGTGTTCCAATGACCACCACAGTCAGTTACATCTATCAATACATCCCACATCTTGAGACACATGAGGCTGCCAAAATGTTCCAATGACCACGGTCAGTTACATCTATCAATACACCCCACACCTCGAGACACATGAGGCAGCCAAAGTGTTCCAATGACCACCACAGTCAGTTACATCTATCAATACATCCCATGTCTTGAGACACATGAGGCAGCCAAAGTGTTCCAATGACCACAGTCAGTCACATCTATCAATACATCCCACATGTTGAGACATATGAGGCAGACAAAGTGTTCCAATGACCACAGTCAGTTACATCTATCAATACATACCACATCTTGAGACACATGAGGCAACCAAAGTGTTCCAATGACCACCACAGTCAGTTACATCTATCACAACATCCCACATCTTGAGACACTTGAGGCAGCCAAAGAGTTCCAATGACCACAGTCAGTTACATCTATCAATACATCCCACATCTTGAGACATATGAGGCAACCAAAGTGTTCCAATGACCACCACAGTCAGTTACATCTATCAATACATCCCACATCTTGAGACACATGAGGCAGCCAATGTGTTCCAGTGACCACAGTCAGTTACATCTATCAATACATCCCACATCTTGAGACATATGAGGCAGCCAAAGTGTTCCAATGACCACTACAGTCAGTTACATCTATCAATACATCCCACATCTTGAGACACATGAGGCAGCCAAAGTGTTCCAATGACCACCACAGTCAGTTACATCTATCACAACATCCCATGTCTTGAGACACATGAGGCAGCCAAAGTGTTCCAATGACCACAGCCAGGTACATTTATCAATACATCCCACATCTTGAGACACATGAGGTAGCCAAAGTGTTCCAATGACCACCACAGTCAGTTACATCTATCAATACATCCCACATCTTGAGACACATGAGGCAGCCAATGTGTTGCAATGACCACCACAGTCAGTTACATCTATCAATACATCCCACATCTTGAGACACATGAGGAAGCCAAAGTGTTCCAATGACCACCGTCAGTTACATCTATCAATACATACGACATCTTGAGGCACGTGAGGCAGCCAAAGTGTTCCAATGACCACAGTCAGTTACATCTATCAATACATCCCACATCTTGAGATACATGAGGCAGCCAAAGTGTTCCAATGACCACCGTCAGTTACATCTATTAATACATCCAAGATCTTGAGACACATGAGGCAGCCAAAGAGTTCCAATGAACACAGTCAGTTACATCTATCAATACATCCCACATCTTGAGATACATGAGGCAGCCAAAGTGTTCCAATGACCACCACAGTCAGTTACATCTATCAATACATCCCACATCTTCAGGCACACGAGACAGCCAAGTGTTCTACTGACAACCACAGTCAGTTACATCTATCAATACATACCACATCTTGAGGCACACGAGACAGCCAAGTGTTCTACTGACAACCACAGTCAGTTACATCTATCAATACATCCCACATCTGAGATACATGAGGCAGCCAAAGTGTTCCAATGACCACAGTCAGTTACATCTATCAATACATCCCACATCTTGAGACACATGAGGCAGCCAAAGTGTTCCAATGACCACCATGGTCAGTGACATCTATCAATACATCCCACATCTTGAGGCACATGAGACAGCCAAAGAGTTCCAATGAACACAGTCAGTTACATCTATCAATACATCCCACATCTTGAGACACATGAGGCAGCCAAAGTGTTCCAATGACCACCATGGTCAGTGACATCTATCAATACATCCCACATCTTGAGGCACATGAGGCAGGCAAAGTGCTCCAATGACCACCATGGTCAGTTACATCTATCAATACATCCCACATCTTGAAACACATGAGGTAGCCAAAGTGTTCCAATAACCACAGTCAGTTACATCTATCAATACATCCCACATCTTGAGACACATGAGGTAGCCAAAGTGTTCCCATGACCATAGTCAATTACATCTATTAATACATCCCATGTCATGAGACACATGAGGCAGCCAAAGTGTTCCCATAACCACAGTCAGGTACATTTATCAATACATCCCACATCTTGAGACACATGAGGCAGCCAAGTGCTCCAATGACCAAAGTGGGTTACATCTATCAATACATACCACATCTTGAGACACATGAGGCAGCTAAAGTGTTCCAATGACCACAGACAGTTACATCTATCACAACATCCCATGTCTTGAGACAGATAAGGTAGCCAAAGTGTTCCAATGACCACCACAGTCAGTTACATCTATCAATACATCCCACATCTTGAGACACATGAGGCAGCCAAAGTGTTCCAATGACCACCACAGACAGTTACATCTATCAATACATACCACATCTTGAGACACATGAGGCAGCCAAAGTGTTCCAATGACCACCACAGTCAGTTACATCTATCAATACATCCCACATCTTGAGACACATGAGGCAACCAAAGTGTTCCAATGACCACACTCAGTTACATCTATCAATACATCCCACATCTTGAGACACATGAAGCAGCCAAAGTGTTCCAATGAACACAGTCAGTTACATCTATCAATACATCCCACATCTTGAGACACATGAGGCAACCAAAGTGTTCCAATGACCACCACAGTCAGTTACATCTATCAATACATCCCACATCTTGAGACACATGAGGTAGCCAAAGTGTTCCAATAACCACAGTCAGTTACATCTATCAATACATACCACATCTTGAGACACATGAGGCAGCCAAAATGTTCCAATGACCACAGACAGTTACATCTATCACAACATCCCATGTCTTGAGACAGATAAGGTAGCCAAAGTGTTCCAATGACCACCACAGTCAGTTACATCTATCAATATATCCCACACCTTGAGACACATGAGGCAGCCAAAGTGTTCCAATGACCACCACAGACAGTTACATCTATCAATACATCTCACATCTTGAGACACATGAGGCAGCCAAAGTGTTCCAATGACCACAGTCAGTTACATCTATCAATACATTCCACATCTTGAGATACATGAAGCAGCCAAAGTGTTCCAATGACCACCACAGTCAGTTACATCTATCAATACATCCCACATCTTGAGACACATGAGGCAACCAAAGTGTTCCAATGACCACCACAGTCAGTTACATCTATCAATACATCCCACATCTTGAGACACATGAGACAGCCAAAGTGTTCCAATGACCACAGTCAGTTACATCTATCAATACATCCCACATCTTGAGACACATAAGGTAGCCAAAGTGTTCCAATGACCACCACAGTCAGTTACATCTATCAATACATCCCACATCTTGAGACACATGAGGCAGCCAAAGTGTTCCAATGACGACAGTCAGTTACATCTATCAATACATCCAACATCATGAGACACATGAGGCAGCCAACGTGTTCCCATGACAACAGTCAGTTATATCTATCAATACATCACATGTCTTGAGACCCATGAGGCAGCCAAAGTGTTCCAATGACCACCACAGTCAGTTACATCTATCACAACAACCCACATCGTGAGACACTTGAGGCAGCCAAAGTATTACAGTGACCACAGTCAGTTACATCTATCAATACATCCCACATCTTGAGACACATGAGGCAACCAAAGTGTTCCAATGACCACCACAGTCAGTTACATCTATCAATACATCCCACATCTTGAGACACATGAGGCAGCCAAAGTGTTCCAATGACCACAGTCAGTTACATCTATCAATACATCCCACATCTTGAGACACATGAGGCAGCCAAAGTGTTCCAATGACCACCACAGTCAGTTACATCTATCAATACATCCCACATCTTGAGACACATGAGGCAGCCAAAGTGTTCCAATCACCACAGCCAGTTACATCTATCACAACATCCCATGTCTTGAGACACGTAAGGTAGCCAAAGTGTTCCAATGACCACCAGAGTCAGTTACATCTATCAATACATCTCACATCTTGAGACACCTGAGGCAACCAAAGTGTTCCAATGACCACCACAGTCAGTTACATCTATCAATACATCCCACATCTTGAGACACATGAGGTAGCCAAAGTGTTCCAATAACCACAGTCAGTTACATCTATCAATACATACACATCTTGAGACACATGAGGCAGCCAAAATGTTCCAATGACCACAGACAGTTACATCTATCACAGCATCCCATGTCTTGAGACAGATAAGGTAGCCAAAGTGTTCCAATGACCACCACAGTCAGTTACATCTATCAATATATCCCACACCTTGAGACACATGAGGCAGCCAAAGTGTTCCAATGACCACCACAGACAGTTACATCTATCAATACATCTCACATCTTGAGACACATGAGGCAGCCAAAGTGTTCCAATGACCACAGTCAGTTACATCTATCAATACATTCCACATCTTGAGATACATGAAGCAGCCAAAGTGTTCCAATGACCACCACAGTCAGTTACATCTATCAATACATCCCACATCTTGAGACACATGAGGCAACCAAAGTGTTCCAATGACCACCACAGTCAGTTACATCTATCAATACATCCCACATCTTGAGACACATGAGACAGCCAAAGTGTTCCAATGACCACAGTCAGTTACATCTATCAATACATCCCACATCTTGAGACACATAAGGTAGCCAAAGTGTTCCAATGACCACCACAGTCAGTTACATCTATCAATACATCCCACATCTTGAGACACATGAGGCAGCCAAAGTGTTCCAATGACGACAGTCAGTTACATCTATCAATACATCCAACATCATGAGACACATGAGGCAGCCAACGTGTTCCCATGACAACAGTCAGTTATATCTATCAATACATCACATGTCTTGAGACCCACGAGGCAGCCAAAGTGTTCCAATGACCACCACAGTCAGTTACATCTATCACAACAACCCACATCGTGAGACACTTGAGGCAGCCAAAGTATTACAGTGACCACAGTCAGTTACATCTATCAATACATCCCACATCTTGAGACACATGAGGCAACCAAAGTGTTCCAATGACCACCACAGTCAGTTACATCTATCAATACATCCCACATCTTGAGACACATGAGGCAGCCAAAGTGTTCCAATGACCACAGTCAGTTACATCTATCAATACATCCCACATCTTGAGACACATGAGGCAGCCAAAGTGTTCCAATGACCACCACAGTCAGTTACATCTATCAATACATCCCACATCTTGAGACACATGAGGCAGCCAAAGTGTTCCAATCACCACAGCCAGTTACATCTATCACAACATCCCATGTCTTGAGACACGTAAGGTAGCCAAAGTGTTCCAATGACCACCAGAGTCAGTTACATCTATCAATACATCTCACATCTTGAGACACCTGAGGCAGCCAAAGTGTTCCAATGACCACAGTCAGTTACATCTATCAATACATCCCACATCTTGAGACACGTGAGGCAGCCAAAGTGTTCCAATGACCACAGTCAGTTACATCTATCACAACATCCCACATCTTGAGACACATGAGGCAGCCAAAGTGTTCCAATGACCACAGTCAGTTACATCTATCAATATATCCCACATCTTGAGACACATGAGGCAGCCAAAGTGTTCCAATGACCACAGTCAGTTACATCTATCAATACATCCCACATCTTGAGACACATGAGGAAGCCAAAGTGTTCCAATGACCACAGTCAGTTACATCTATCAATACATCTCACATCTTGAGACACATGAGGTAGCCAAAGTGTTCCAATGACCACCACAGTCAGTTTCATCTATCAATACATCCCATGTCTTGAGACACATGAGGCAGCCAAAGTGTTCCAATGACCACCATGGTCAGCTACATCAATAAATACATCCCACATCTTCAGACACATGAGGCTGCCAAAGTGTTCCCATGACCACAGCCAGGTACATCTATCAATACATACCACATCTTGAGACACATGATGTAGCCAAAGTGTTCCAATGACCACAGTCAATTACATCTATCAATACATCCCACATCTTGAGACACATGAGGCAGCCAAATGTTCCAATGACCACCACAGTCTGTTACATCTATCAATACATCCCACATCTTGAGATACATGAGGCAGCCAAAGTGTTCCAATGACCACCACAGTCAGCTACATCTATCAATACATCCCACATCTTGAGATACATGAGGCAACCAAAGTGTTCCAATGACCACCACAGTCTGTTACATCTATCAATACATCCCACATCTTGAGATACATGAGGCAGCCAAAGTGTTCCAATGACCACCACAGTCAGTTACATCTATCAATACATCCCACATCTTGAGATACATGAGGCAGCCAAAGTGTTCCAATGACCACCACAGTCTGTTACATCTATCAATACATCCCACATCTTGAACCACATGAGGCAGCCAAAGTGTTCCCATGACCACAGTCAGTTATATCTATCAATACACCCCACATCTTGAGACACTTGAGGCAGCCAAAGTGTTCCAATGACCACAGTCAGTTACATTTATCACAACATCCCACATCTTGAGACACATGAGGCAGCCAAAGTGTTCCAATAACCACAGTCAGTTACATCTATCAATACATCCCATATCTTGAGACACATGAGGCAGCCAAAGTGCTCCAATGACCACAGTCAGTTACATCTATCAATACATCCCACATCTTGAGACACATGAGGCAGGCAAAGTGCTCCAATGACCACCATGTTCAGTTACATGAATCAATACATCCCACATCTTGAGACACATGAGGCAGCCAAAGTGTTCCAATAACCACAGTCAGTTACATCTATCAATACATCCCACATCTTGAGACACATGAGGCAGCCAAAGTGTTCCCATGACCACAGTCAGTTACATCTATCAATACATCCCACATCTTGAGACACATGAGGCAGCCAAAGTGTTCCCATGACCACAGTCAGTTACATCTATCAATACATCCCACATCTTGAGACACATGAGGCAGCCAAAGTGTTCCCATGACCACAGTCAGTTACATCTATCAATACATACCACATCTTGAGACACATGATGTAGCCAAAGTGTTCCCATGACCACAGTCAGTTACATCTATCAATACATACCACATCTTGAGACACATGATGTAGCCAAAGTGTTCCCATGACCACAGTCAGTTACATCTATCAATACATACCACATCTTGAGACACATGATGTAGCCAAAGTGTTCCCATGACCACAGTCAGTTACATCTATCAATACATACCACATCTTGAGACACATGAGGCAGCCAAAGTGTTCCCATGACCACAGTCAGTTACATCTATCAATACATCCCACATCTTGAGACACATGAGGCAGCCAAAGTGTTCCCATGACCACAGTCAGTTACATCTATCAATACATACCACATCTTGAGACACATGAGGCAGCCAAAGTGTTCCCATGACCACAGTCAGTTACATCTATCAATACATACCACATCTTGAGACACATGAGGCAGCCAAAGTGTTCCCATGACCACAGTCAGTTACATCTATCAATACATACCACATCTTGAGACACATGAGGCAGCCAAAGTGTTCCAATGACCACCACAGTCAGTTACATCTATCAATACATCCCATGTCTTGAGACACATGAGGCAGCCAAAGTGCTCCAATGACCACCACGGTCAGTTACATCTATCAATACATCCCACATCTGGAGACACATGAGTCAAAATGTTCCAATGACCACCACAGTCAGTTAGATCTATCAATACATCCCACATCTTGAGACACATGAGGCAGGCAAAGTGTTCCAATGACCACAGTCAGTTACATCTATCAATATATCCCACATCTTGAGACACTTGAGGCAGCCAAAGTGTTCCAATGACCACCACAGTCAGTTACATCTATCAATACATCCCACATCTTGAGACACATGAGGCAGCCAAAGTGTTCCAATGACCACCACAGTCAGTTACATCTATCAATACATCCCACATCTTGAGACACATGAGGCAGCCAAAGTGTTCCAATGACCACCACAGTCAGTTACATCTATCAATACATCCCACATCTTGAGACACATGAGGCAGGCAAAGTGTTCCAATGACCACAGTCAGTTACATCTATCAATATATCCCACATCTTGAGACACTTGAGGCAGCCCAAGTGTTCCAATGACCACCACAGTCAGGTACATCTATCAATACATCCCACATCTTGAGACACATGAGGCATCCAAAGTGTTCCAATGACCACCACAGTCAGTTACATCTATCAATACATACCACACCTTGAGACGCATGAGGCATCCAAAGTGTTCCAATAACCACAGTCAGTTACATCTATCAATACATCTCACATCTTGAGACACATGAGGCAGCCAATGTGTTCCAATGACCACCACAGTCAGTTACATCTATCAATACATCCCACATCTTGAGACACATGAGGCTGCCAAAGTACTCCAATGACCACCACAGTCAGTTACATCTATCAATACATCCCACATCTTGAGACACATGAGGCAACCAAAGTACTCCAATGACCACAGTCAGTTACATCTATCAATACATCCCACATCTTGAGACACATGAGGCAGCCAAAGTGTTCCAATAACCACAGTCAGTTACATCTATCAATACATCTTACATCTTGAGACACATGAGGCAGCCAAAGTGTTCCAATGACCACCACAGTCAGTTACGTCTATCAATACATACCACATCTTGAGACACATGAGGCAGGCAAAGTGCTCCAATGACCAACATGGTCAGTTACATGAATCAATACATCCCACATCTTGAGACACATGAGGCAGCCAAAGTGTTCCAATAACCACAGTCAGTTACATCTATCAATACATCCCACATCTTGAGACACATGAGGCAGCCAAAGTGTTCCAATGACCACCACAGTCAGTTACATCTATCAATACATCTCACATCTTGAGACACATGAGGCAGCCAAAGTGTTCCAATGACCACCACAGTCAGTTACATCTATCAATATATCCCACATCTTGAGACACATGAGGCAGCCAGAGTGTTCCCATGACCACAGTCAGTTACATCTATCAATACATACCACATCTTGAGACACATGAGGCAGCCAAAGTGTTCAAATGACCACAGTCAGTTACATCTAGCACAACATCCCACATCTTGAGACACATGAGGTAGCCAAAGTCTTCCAATGACCACAGTCTGTTACATCTATCAATACACCCCACACCTTGAGACACATGAGGCAGCCAAAGTGTTCCAATGACCACCACAGTCAGTTACATCTATCAATACATCCCACATCTGGAGACACATGAGTAAGCCAAAATGTTCCAATGACCACAGTCAGTTAGATCTATCAATATATCCCACACCTTGAGACACATGAGGATGCCAAGTGTTCCAATAACCACAGTCAGTTACATTTATCAATACATCCCACACCTTGAGACACATGAGGCAGCCAAGTGCTCCAATGACCACCACAGTCGGTTACATCTATCACAACATCCCACATCTTGAGACACATGAGGCAGCCAAAGTGTTCCAATGACCACAGCCAGTTACATCTATCACAACATCCCATGTCTTGAGACACATAAGGTAGCCAAAGTGTTCCAATGACCACCAGAGTCAGTTACATCTATCAATACATCTCACATCTTGAGACACATGAGGCAGCCAAAGTGTTCCAATGACCACAGTCAGTTACATCGATCAATATATCCCACATCCTGTGACACATGAGGCAGCCAAAGTGTTCCAATGACCACAGTCAGTTACATCTATTAATACATCCCACATCTTGAGCCACATGAGGCAGCCAAAGTGTTCCAATGACCACAGTCAGTTACATCTATCAATATATCCCACATCTTGAGACACATGAGGCAGCCAAAGTGTTCCAATGACCACAGTCAGTTACATCTATCAATACATCCCACATCTTGAGATACATGAAGCAGCCAAAGTGTTCCAATGACCACCACAGTCAGTTACATCTATCAATACATCCCACATCTTGAGACACATGAGGTAGCCAAAGTGTTCCAATGACCACAGTCAGTTACATCTATTAATACATCCCACATCTTGAGACGCATGAGGCAGCCAAAGTGTTCCAATGACCACCACAGTCAGTTACATCTATCAATACATCCCACATCTTGAGATACATGAAGCAGCCAAAGTGTTCCAATGACTACCACAGTCAGTTACATCTATCAATACATCCCACATCTTGAGACACACGAGGCAGCCAAAGTGTTCCAATGACCACCACAGTCAGTTACATCTATCAATACATCCCACATCTTGAGACACACGAGGCAGCCAAAGTGTTCCAATGACCACCACAGTCAGTTACATCTATCAATACATCCCATGTCTTGAGACACATGAGGCAGCCAAAGTGTTCCCATGACCACAGTCAGTTACATCTATCAATACACCCCACACCTTGAGACACATGAGGCAGCCAAAGTGTTCCCATGACCACAGTCAGTTACATCTATCAATACACCCCACATCTTGAGACACATGAGGCAGCCAAAGTGTTCCAATGACCACAGTCAGTTATATCTATCAATACATCCCACATCTTGAGACACATGAGGCAGCCAAAGTGTTCCAATGACCACCACAGTCAGTTTCATCTATCAATACATCCCATGTCTTGAGACAAATGACGCAGCCAAAGTGTTCCAATGACCACAGTCAGTTACATCTATCAATACATCTCACATCTTGAGACACATGAGACAGCCAAAGTGTTCCAATGACCACAGTCAGTTACATCTATCAATACATCCCACACCTTGAGACACATGAGACAGCCAAAGTGTTCCAATGACCACAGTCAGTTACATCTATCAATACATCCTACATCTTGAGACACATGAGGCAGCCAAAGTGTTCCAATGGCTGCAGTCAGTGACATCTATCAATACATCCCACATCTTGAGACACATGAGGCAGCCAAAGTGTTCCAATGACCACCACAGTCAGTTACATCTATCAATACATCCCACATCTTGAGGCACATGAGGCAGGCAAAGTGCTCCAATGAACACCATGCTCAGTTACATCAATCAATACATCCCACATCTTGAGCCACAGGAGGCAGCCAAAGTGTTCCAATAACCACAGTCAGTTACATCTATCAATACATCCCACATCTTGAGACACATGAGGCAGCCAAAGAGTTCCCATGACCACAGTCAGTTACTTCTATCAATATATCCCACATCTTGAGACACATGAGGCAGCCAAAGTGTTCCCATGACCACCACAGTCAGTTACATCTATCAATACATCCCATATCTTGAGACACATGAGGCAGCCAAAGTGTTCCAATGACCACAGTCAGTTACATCTATCAATACATCCCACATCTTGAGACACATGAGGCAGCCAAAGTGTTCCAATGACCACAGTCAGTTACTTCTATCAATACATCCCACATCTGGAGACTCATGAGGTAGCCAAAGTGTTACAATGACCACAGTCAGTTACATCTATCAATACATCCAACGTCTTGAGACACATGAGGCAGCCAAAGTGTTCCCATGACCACATTCAGTTACATCTATTAATACATCCCACATCTTGAGACACATGAGGCAGCCAAAGTGTTCCCATGACCACAGTCAGTTACATATATCAATACATCCCACATCTTGAGACACATGAGGCAGCCAAAGTGCTCCAATGACCACAGTCAGTTACATCTATCAATACATCCCACACCTTGAAACACATGAGGCAGCCAAAGTGCTCCAATGACCACCACAGTCAGTTACATCTATCAATACATCCCACTTCTTGAGACACATGAGGCAGGCAAAGTGCTCCAATGACCACCACGTTCAGTTACATGAATCAATACATCCCACATCTTGAGACACATGAGGCAGCCAAAGTGTTCCCATGACCACAGTCAGTTACATCTATCAATACATCCCACATCTTGAGACACATGAGGCAGCCAAAGTGTTCCCATGACCACAGTCAGTTACATCTATCAATACATCCCACATCTTGAGACACATGAGGCAGCCAAAGTGTTCCCATGACCACAGTCAGTTACATCTATCAATACATCCCACATCTTGAGACACATGAGGCAGCCAAAGTGTTCCCATGACCACAGTCAGTTACATCTATCAATACATCCCACATCTTGAGACACATGAGGCAGCCAAAGTGTTCCCATGACCACAGTCAGTTACATCTATCAATACATACCACATCTTGAGACACATGATGTAGCCAAAGTGTTCCCATGACCACAGTCAGTTACATCTATCAATACATACCACATCTTGAGACACATGAGGCAGCCAAAGTGTTCCCATGACCACAGTCAGTTACATCTATCAATACATACCACATCTTGAGACACATGAGGCAGCCAAAGTGTTCCAATGACCACCACAGTCAGTTACATCTATCAATACATCCCATGTCTTGAGACACATGAGGCAGCCAAAGTGCTCCAATGACCACCACGGTCAGTTACATCTATCAATACATCCCACATCTGGAGACACATGAGTCAAAATGTTCCAATGACCACCACAGTCAGTTAGATCTATCAATACATCCCACATCTTGAGACACATCAGGCAGGCAAAGTGTTCCAATGACCACAGTCAGTTACATCTATCAATATATCCCACATCTTGAGACACTTGAGGCAGCCAAAGTGTTCCAATGACCACCACAGTCAGTTACATCTATCAATACATCCCACATCTTGAGACACATGAGGCAGCCAAAGTGTTCCAATGACCACCACAGTCAGTTACATCTATCAATACATCCCACATCTTGAGACACATGAGGCAGCCAAAGTGTTCCAATGACCACCACAGTCAGTTACATCTATCAATACATCCCACATCTTGAGACACATGAGGCAGGCAAAGTGTTCCAATGACCACAGTCAGTTACATCTATCAATATATCCCACATCTTGAGACACTTGAGGCAGCCCAAGTGTTCCAATGACCACCACAGTCAGGTACATCTATCAATACATCCCACATCTTGAGACACATGAGGCATCCAAAGTGTTCCAATGACCACCACAGTCAGTTACATCTATCAATACATACCACACCTTGAGACGCATGAGGCATCCAAAGTGTTCCAATAACCACAGTCAGTTACATCTATCAATACATCTCACATCTTGAGACACATGAGGCAGCCAAAGTGTTCCAATGACCACCACAGTCAGTTACATCTATCAATACATCCCACATCTTGAGACACATGAGGCAGCCAAAGTACTCCAATGACCACCACAGTCAGTTACATCTATCAATACATCCCACATCTTGAGACACATGAGGCAACCAAAGTACTCCAATGACCACAGTCAGTTACATCTATCAATACATCCCACATCTTGAGACACATGAGGCAGCCAAAGTGTTCCAATAACCACAGTCAGTTACATCTATCAATACATCTCACATCTTGAGACACATGAGGCAGCCAAAGTGTTCCAATGACCACAGTCAGTTACATGGATCAATATATCCCACATCCTGTGACACATGAGGCAGCCAAAGTGTTCCAATGAACACAGTCAGTTACATCTATTAATACATCCCACATCTTGAGCCACATGAGGCAGCCAAAGTGTTCCAATGACCACAGTCAGTTACATCTATCAATATATCCCACATCTTGAGACACATGAGGCAGCCAAAGTGTTCCAATGACCACAGTCAGTTACATCTATCAATACATCCCACATCTTGAGATACATGAAGCAGCCAAAGTGTTCCAATGACCACCACAGTCAGTTACATCTATCAATACATCCCACATCTTGAGACACATGAGGTAGCCAAAGTGTTCCAATGACCACAGTCAGTTACATCTATTAATACATCCCACATCTTGAGACGCATGAGGCAGCCAAAGTGTTCCAATGACCACCACAGTCAGTTACATCTATCAATACATCCCACATCTTGAGATACATGAAGCAGCCAAAGTGTTCCAATGACCACCACAGTCAGTTACATCTATCAATACATCCCACATCTTGAGACACACGAGGCAGCCAAAGTGTTCCAATGACCACCACAGTCAGTTACATCTATCAATACATCCCACATCTTGAGACACACGAGGCAGCCAAAGTGTTCCAATGACCACCACAGTCAGTTACATCTATCAATACATCCCATGTCTTGAGACACATGAGGCAGCCAAAGTGTTCCCATGACCACAGTCAGTTACATCTATCAATACACCCCACACCTTGAGACACATGAGGCAGCCAAAGTGTTCCCATGACCACAGTCAGTTACATCTATCAATACACCCCACATCTTGAGACACATGAGGCAGCCAAAGTGTTCCAATGACCACAGTCAGTTATATCTATCAATACATCCCACATCTTGAGACACATGAGGCAGCCAAAGTGTTCCAATGACCACCACAGTCAGTTTCATCTATCAATACATCCCATGTCTTGAGACAAATGACGCAGCCAAAGTGTTCCAATGACCACAGTCAGTTACATCTATCAATACATCTCACATCTTGAGACACATGAGACAGCCAAAGTGTTCCAATTACCACAGTCAGTTACATCTATCAATACATCCTACATCTTGAGACACATGAGGCAGCCAAAGTGTTCCAATGGCTGCAGTCAGTGACATCTATCAATACATCCCACATCTTGAGACACATGAGGCAGCCAAAGTGTTCCAATGACCACCACAGTCAGTTACATCTATCAATACATCCCACATCTTGAGGCACATGAGGCAGGCAAAGTGCTCCAATGAACACCATGCTCAGTTACATCAATCAATACATCCCACATCTTGAGCCACAGGAGGCAGCCAAAGTGTTCCAATAACCACAGTCAGTTACATCTATCAATACATCCCACATCTTGAGACACATGAGGCAGCCAAAGAGTTCCCATGACCACAGTCAGTTACTTCTATCAATATATCCCACATCTTGAGACACATGAGGCAGCCAAAGTGTTCCCATGACCACCACAGTCAGTTACATCTATCAATACATCCCATATCTTGAGACACATGAGGCAGCCAAAGTGTTCCAATGACCACAGTCAGTTACATCTATCAATACATCCCACATCTTGAGACACATGAGGCAGCCAAAGTGTTCCAATGACCACAGTCAGTTACTTCTATCAATACATCCCACATCTGGAGACTCATGAGGTAGCCAAAGTGTTACAATGACCACAGTCAGTTACATCTATCAATACATCCAACGTCTTGAGACACATGAGGCAGCCAAAGTGTTCCCATGACCACATTCAGTTACATCTATTAATACATCCCACATCTTGAGACACATGAGGCAGCCAAAGTGTTCCCATGACCACAGTCAGTTACATATATCAATACATCCCACATCTTGAGACACATGAGGCAGCCAAAGTGCTCCAATGACCACAGTCAGTTACATCTATCAATACATCCCACACCTTGAAACACATGAGGCAGCCAAAGTGCTCCAATGACCACAGTCAGTTACATCTATCAATACATCCCACTTCTTGAGACACATGAGGCAGGCAAAGTGCTCCAATGACCACCACGTTCAGTTACATGAATCAATACATCCCACATCTTGAGACACATGAGGCAGCCAAAGTGTTCCAATAACCACAGTCAGTTACATCTATCAATACATCCCACATCTTGAGACACATGAGGCAGCCAAAGTGTTCCCATGACCACAGTCAGTTACATCTATCAATACATCCCACATCTTGAGACACATGAGGCAGCCAAAGTGTTCCCATGACCACAGTCAGTTACATCTATCAATACATCCCACATCTTGAGACACATGAGGCAGCCAAAGTGTTCCCATGACCACAGTCAGTTACATCTATCAATACATCCCACATCTTGAGACACATGAGGCAGCCAAAGTGTTCCCATGACCACAGTCAGTTACATCTATCAATACATACCACATCTTGAGACACATGATGTAGCCAAAGTGTTCCCATGACCACAGTCAGTTACATCTATCAATACATACCACATCTTGAGACACATGAGGCAGCCAAAGTGTTCCCATGACCACAGTCAGTTACATCTATCAATACATACCACATCTTGAGACACATGAGGCAGCCAAAGTGTTCCAATGACCACCACAGTCAGTTACATCTATCAATACATCCCATGTCTTGAGACACATGAGGCAGCCAAAGTGCTCCAATGACCACCACGGTCAGTTACATCTATCAATACATCCCACATCTGGAGACACATGAGTCAAAATGTTCCAATGACCACCACAGTCAGTTAGATCTATCAATACATCCCACATCTTGAGACACATCAGGCAGGCAAAGTGTTCCAATGACCACAGTCAGTTACATCTATCAATATATCCCACATCTTGAGACACTTGAGGCAGCCAAAGTGTTCCAATGACCACCACAGTCAGTTACATCTATCAATACATCCCACATCTTGAGACACATGAGGCAGCCAAAGTGTTCCAATGACCACCACAGTCAGTTACATCTATCAATACATCCCACATCTTGAGACACATGAGGCAGCCAAAGTGTTCCAATGACCACCACAGTCAGTTACATCTATCAATACATCCCACATCTTGAGACACATGAGGCAGGCAAAGTGTTCCAATGACCACAGTCAGTTACATCTATCAATATATCCCACATCTTGAGACACTTGAGGCAGCCCAAGTGTTCCAATGACCACCACAGTCAGGTACATCTATCAATACATCCCACATCTTGAGACACATGAGGCATCCAAAGTGTTCCAATGACCACCACAGTCAGTTACATCTATCAATACATACCACACCTTGAGACGCATGAGGCATCCAAAGTGTTCCAATAACCACAGTCAGTTACATCTATCAATACATCTCACATCTTGAGACACATGAGGCAGCCAAAGTGTTCCAATGACCACCACAGTCAGTTACATCTATCAATACATCCCACATCTTGAGACACATGAGGCAGCCAAAGTGTTCCAATGACCACCACAGTCAGTTACATCTATCAATACATCCCACATCTTGAGACACATGAGGCAGCCAAAGTACTCCAATGACCACCACAGTCAGTTACATCTATCAATACATCCCACATCTTGAGACACATGAGGCAACCAAAGTACTCCAATGACCACAGTCAGTTACATCTATCAATACATCCCACATCTTGAGACACATGAGGCAGCCAAAGTGTTCCAATAACCACAGTCAGTTACATCTATCAATACATCTCACATCTTGAGACACATGAGGCAGCCAAAGTGTTCCAATGACCACCACAGTCAGTTACATCTATCAATACATACCACATCTTGAGACACATGAGGCAGGCAAAGTGCTCCAATGACCAACATGATCAGTTAAATGAATCAATACATCCCACATCTTGAGACACATGAGGCAGCCAAAGTGTTCCAATAACCACAGTCAGTTACATCTATCAATACATCCCACATCTTGAGACACATGAGGCAGCCAAAGTGTTCCAATGACCACCACAGTCAGTTACATCTATCAATACATCTCACATCTTGAGACACATGAGGCAGCCAAAGTGTTCCAATGACCACCACAGTCAGTTACATCTATCAATATATCCCACATCTTGAGACACATGAGGCAGCCAGAGTGTTCCCATGACCACAGTCAGTTACATCTATCAATACATACCACATCTTGAGACACATGAGGCAGCCAAAGTGTTCAAATGACCACAGTCAGTTACATCTAGCACAACATCCCACATCTTGAGACACATGAGGTAGCCAAAGTGTTCCAATGACCACAGTCTGTTACATCTATCAATACACCCCACACCTTGAGACACATGAGGCAGCCAAAGTGTTCCAATGACCACCACAGTCAGTTACATCTATCAATACATCCCACATCTGGAGACACATGAGTAAGCCAAAATGTTCCAATGACCACAGTCAGTTAGATCTATCAATATATCCCACACCTTGAGACACATGAGGATGCCAAGTGTTCCAATAACCACAGTCAGTTACATTTATCAATACATCCCACACCTTGAGACACATGAGGCAGCCAAGTGCTCCAATGACCACCACAGTCGGTTACATCTATCACAACATCCCACATCTTGAGACACATGAGGCAGCCAAAGTGTTCCAATGACCACAGCCAGTTACATCTATCACAACATCCCATGTCTTGAGACACATAAGGTAGCCAAAGTGTTCCAATGACCACCAGAGTCAGTTACATCTATCAATACATCTCACATCTTGAGACACATGAGGCAGCCAAAGTGTTCCAATGACCACAGTCAGTTACATCGATCAATATATCCCACATCCTGTGACACATGAGGCAGCCAAAGTGTTCCAATAACCACAGTCAGTTACATCTATTAATTCATCCCACATCTTGAGACACATGAGGCAGCCAAAGTGTTCCAATGACCACAGTCAGTTACATCTATCAATATATCCCACATCTTGAGACACATGAGGCAGCCAAAGTGTTCCAATGACCACAGTCAGTTACATCTATCAATACATCCCACATCTTGAGATACATGAAGCAGCCAAAGTGTTCCAATGACCACCACAGTCAGTTACATCTATCAATACATCCCACATCTTGAGACACATGAGGTAGCCAAAGTGTTCCAATGACCACAGTCAGTTACATCTATTAATACATCCCACATCTTGAGACGCATGAGGCAGCCTAAGTGTTCCAATGACCACCACAGTCAGTTACATCTATCAATACATCCCACATCTTGAGATACATGAAGCAGCCAAAGTGTTCCAATGACCACCACAGTCAGTTACATCTATCAATACATCCCACATCTTGAGACACACGAGGCAGCCAAAGTGTTCCAATGACCACCACAGTCAGTTACATCTATCAATACATCCCACATCTTGAGACACACGAGGCAGCCAAAGTGTTCCAATGACCACCACAGTCAGTTACATCTATCAATACATCCCATGTCTTGAGACACATGAGGCAGCCAAAGTGTTCCCATGACCACAGTCAGTTACATCTATCAATACACCCCACACCTTGAGACACATGAGGCAGCCAAAGTGTTCCCATGACCACAGTCAGTTACATCTATCAATACACCCCACATCTTGAGACACATGAGGCAGCCAAAGTGTTCCAATGACCACAGTCAGTTATATCTAACAATACATCCCACATCTTGAGACACATGAGGCAGCCAAAGTGTTCCAATGACCACCACAGTCAGTTTCATCTATCAATACATCCCATGTCTTGAGACAAATGACGCAGCCAAAGTGTTCCAATGACCACAGTCAGTTACATCTATCAATACATCTCACATCTTGAGAAACATGAGACAGCCAAAGTGTTCCAATGACCACAGTCAGTTACATCTATCAATACATCCCACACCTTGAGACACATGAGACAGCCAAAGTGTTCCAATGGCTGCAGTCAGTTACATCTATCAATACATCTCACATCTTGAGACACATGAGGCAGCCAAAGTGTTCCAATGACCACCACAGTCAGTTACATCTATCAATACATCCCACATCTTGAGGCACATGAGGCAGGCAAAGTGCTCCAATGAACACCATGCTCAGTTACATCAATCAATACATCCCACATCTTGAGCCACAGGAGGCAGCCAAAGTGTTCCAATAACCACAGTCAGTTACATCTATCAATACATCCCACATCTTGAGACACATGAGGCAGCCAAAGTGTTCCCATGACCACAGTCAGTTACTTCTATCAATATATCCCACATCTTGAGACACATGAGGCAGCCAAAGTGTTCCCATGACCACCACAGTCAGTTACATCTATCAATATATCCCACATCTTGAGACACATGAGGCAGCCAAAGTGTTACAATGACCACAGTCAGTTACATCTATCAATACATCCAACGTCTTGAGACACATGAGGCAGCCAAAGTGTTCCCATGACCACATTCAGTTACATCTATTAATACATCCCACATCTTGAGACACATGAGGCAGCCAAAGTGTTCCCATGACCACAGTCAGTTACATATATCAATACATCCCACATCTTGAGACTCATGAGGCAGCCAAAGTGTTCCAATAACCACAGTCAGCTACATCTATCAATACATCCCACATCTTGAGACTCATGAGGTAGCCAAAGTGTTCCAATAACCACAGTCAGCTACATCTATCAATGCATCCCACATCTTGAGACACATGAGGCAGCCAAGTGCTCCAATTACCACAGTGGGTTACATCTATCAATACATCCCACATCGTGAGACACATGAGGTAGCCAAAGTGTTCCAATGACCACCACAGTCAGGTACATCTATCAATACATTCCACATCTTGAGATACATGAAGCAGCCAAAGTGTTCCAATGACCACCACATTCAGTTACATCTATCAATACATCCCACATCTTGAGACACATGAGGTAGCCAAAGTGTTCCGATGAACACAGTCTGTTACATCTTTCAATACATCCCACATCTTGAACCACATGAGGGAGCCAAAGTGTTCCAATGACCACAGTCAGTTACATCTATCAATATATCCCAATCTTGAGACACATGAGGCAGCCAAAGTGTTCCCATGACCACAGTCAGTTATATCTATCAATACATCCCACATCTGGTGACACATGAGTCAAAATGTTCCAATGACCACAGTCAGTTAGATCTATAAATACATCCCACATCTTGAGACACATGAGGCAGCCAAAGTGCTCCAATAACCACAGTGGGTTACATCTATCAATACATCCCACATCTTGAGACACATGAGGCAGCCAAAGTGTTCCAATGACCACAGTCAGCTACATCTATCAATATATCCCACATCTTGAGACACATGAGGCAGCCAAAGTGTTCCAATGACCACCACAGTCAGTTAGATCTATCAATATATCCCACATCTTGAGACACATGAGGTAGCCAAAGTGTTCCAATGACCACCACAGTCAGTTACATCTATCAATACATCCCACATCTTGAGACACATGAGGCAGCCAAAGTGTTCCAATGAACACATTCAGTTACATCTATCAATACATCCCACATCTTGAGACACATGTAGCAGCCAATGTGTTCCAATGACCACAGTCAGTTACATCTATCACAACATCCCATGTCTTGAGACACGTGAGTCTGCCAAAGTGTTCCAATGACCACAGTCAGTTACTTCTATCAATACATCCCACATCTTGAGACACATGTAGCAGCCAATGTGTTCCAATGACCACAGTCAGTTACATCTATCAATACATCTCACATCTTGAGACACATGAGGCAGCCAAAGTGTTCCAATGACCACAGTCAGTTACATCTATCAATACATCCTACATCTTGAGATACATGAAGCAGCCAAAGTGTTCCAATGACCACCACAGTCAGTTACATCTATCACAACATCCCACATCTTGAGACACATGAGGCAGCCAAAGTGTTCCAATGACCACAGTCAGTTACATCTATCACAACATCCCACATCTTGAGACACATGAGGCAGCCAAAGTGTTCCAATGACCACAGTCAGTTACATCTATCACAACATCCCACATCTTGAGACACATGAGGCAGCCAAAGTGTTCCAATGACCACAGTCAGTTACATCTATCACAACATCCCACATCTTGAGACACATGAGGCAGCCAAAGTGTTCCAATGACCACAGTCAGTTACATCAATCAATACATCCCACATCTTGAGACACATGAGGCAGCCAAATTGTTCCGATGATCACAGTCAGTTACATCTATCAATACATCCCACATCTTGAGACACACGAGGCAGCCGAAGTGTTCCAGTGACCACAGTCAGTTACATCTATCAATACATCCCATGTCTTGAGACACATGAGGGAGCCAACGTGTTCCCATGACAACAGTCAATTACATCTATTAATACATCCCTTGTCTTGAGACACATGAGGCAGCCAAAGTGTTCCCATGACCACAGTCAGGTACATTTATCAATACATCCCACATCTTGAGACACATGAGGCAGCCAAAGTGTTCCAATGACCACAGTCAGTTAAATTTATTAATACATCCCACATCTTGAGACACATGAGGCAGCGAAAGTGCTCCAATGACCACCACAGTCAGTTACATCTATCAATACATCCCACATCTTGAGACACATGAGGTAGCGAAAGTGTTCCAATGACCGCCACAGTCAGTTACATTTATCAATACATCCTACATCTTGAGACACATGAGGCAGCCAAAGTGTTCCAATGACCACCACAGTCAGTTACATCTATCAATACATCCCACATCTTGAGACATATGAGACAGCCAAAGTGTTCGAATGACCACCACAGTCGGTTTCATCTATCAATACATCCCACATCTTGAGACATATGAGGCAGCCAAAGTGTTCCAATGACCACAGTCAGTTACATCTATCAAACATCTAACATCATGAGACACATGAGGCAGCCAAATTGTTCCCATGACCACAGTCAGTTATATCTATCAATACATCACATGTCTTGAGACACATGAGGCAGCCAAAGTGTTCCAATGACCACAGTCAGTCACATCTATCAATACCTCCCACATCTTGAGACATATGAGGCAGCCAAAGTGTTCCAATGACCACAGTCAGTCACATCTATCAATACATCCCACATCTTGAGACATATGAGGCAGCCGAAGTGTTCCAGTGACCACAGTCAGTTACATCTATCAATACATCCCACATCTTGAGACATATGAGGCAGCCAAAGTGTTCCAATGACCACAGTCAGTCACATCTATCAATACATCCCACATCTTGAGACATATGAAGCAGACAAAGTGTTCCAATGACCACAGTCAGTTACATCTATCAATACATCCCACATCTTGAGACACATGAGGCAACCAAAGTGTTCCATTGACCAACACAGTCAGTTACATCTATCAATACATCCCACATCTTGAGACACATGAGGCAGCCAAAGTGTTCCAATGACCACCACAGTCAGTTACATCTATCACAACATCCCACATTTTGAGGCGCATGAGGCAGGCAAAGTGCTACAATGACCACCACAGTCAGTTACATCTATCACAACATCCCACATCTTGAGACACATGAGGCAGCCAAAGTGTTCCTGTGACCACAGTCAGTTACATCTATCAATACATCCCACATCTTGAGACACATGAGGCAACCAAAGTGTTCCAATGACCACCACAGTCAGTTACATCTATCAATACATCCCACATCTTGAGACACATGAGGCAGCCAAAGTGTTCCAATGACCACCACAGTTAGTTACATATATCAATACATCCCACATCTTGAGACACATGAGGCAGCCAATTTCTTCCAGTGACCACAGTCAGTTACATCTATCACAACATCCCACATCTTGAGACACATGAGGCAGCCAAAGTGTTCCAATGACCACAGTCAGTTACATCTATTAATACATCCCACATCTTGAGACACATGAGGCAGCCAAAGTGTTCCAATGACCACAGTCAGTTACATCTATCACAACATCCCACATCTTGAGACACACGAGGCAGCCAAAGTGTTCCAATGACCACCACAGTCAGTTACATCTATCAATACATCCCACATCTTGAGACACTTGAGGCAGCCAAAGTGTTCCAATGACCACAGTCAGTTACATCTAGCACAACATCCCACATCTTGAGACACACGAGGCAGCCAAAGTGTTCCAATGACCACAGTCAGTTACATCTATCACAACATCCCACATCTTGAGACACATGAGGCAGCCAAAGTGTTCCAATGACCACAGTCAGTTACATCTATCAATATATCCCACATCTTGAGAGACATGAGGCAGCCACAGTTTTCCAATGACCACCACAGTCAGTTACATCTATCAATACATCCCACATCTTGAGACAAATGAGGCAGCCAAAGTGTTCCAATGACCACCACAGTCAGTTACATCTATCAATACATCTCAAATCTTTAGACACACGAGGCAGCCAAAGTGTTCCAATGACCACCACAGTCAGTTACATCTATTAATACATCCCACATCTTGAGACACATGAGGCAGCCAAAGTGTTCCAATGACCACAGTCAGTTACATCTATCACAACATCCCACATCTTGAGACACACGAGGCAGCCAAAGTGTTCCAATGACCACCACAGTCAGTTACATCTATCAATACATCCCACATCTTGAGACACTTGAGGCAGCCAAAGTGTTCCAATGACCACAGTCAGTTACATCTATCACAACATCCCACATCTTGAGACACATGAGGCAGCCAAAGTGTTCCAATGACCACAGTCAGTTACATCTATCAATATATCCCACATCTTGAGACACATGAGGAAGCCAAAGTGTTCCAATGACCACCACAGTCAGTTACATCTATCAATACACACCACACCTTGAGACACATGAGGCAGCCAAAGTGTTCCAATGACCACAGTCAGTTAAATCTATCACAACATCCCACATCTGGAGACACACGAGGCAGCCAAAGTGTTCCAATGACCACAGTTAGTTACATCTATTAATACATCCCACATCTTGAGACACATGAGGCAGCCAAAGTGTTCCAATGACCACCACAGTCAGTTACATCTATCACAACATCCCACATCTTGAGACACACGAGGCAGCCAAAGTGTTCCAATGACCACCACAGTCAGTTACATCTATCAATACATCCCACATCTTGAGACACTTGAGGCAGCCAAAGTGTTCCAATGACCACCACAGTCAGTTACATCTATTAATACATCCAGCATCTTGAGACACATGAGGCAGCCAAAGTGTTCCAATGACCACCACAGTCAGTTACATCTATCACAACATCCCACATCTTGAGACACACGAGGCAGCCAAAGTGTTCCAATGACCACCACAGTCAGTTACATCTATCAATACATCCCACATCTTGAGACACATGAGGCAGCCAAAGTGTTCCAATGACCACAGTCAGTTACATCTATCAATACATTCCATATCTTGAGACACATGAGGCAGCCAAAGTGTTCCAATGACCACAGTCAGTTACATCTATCACAACATCCCACATCTTGAGACACATGAGGCAGCCAAAGTGTTCCAATGACCACCACAGTCAGTTACATCTATCAATACATTCCATATCTTGAGACACATGAGGCAGCCAAAGTGTTCCAAAGACCACCACAGTCAGTTACATCTATCAATACATCCCACATCTTGAGACACATGAGGCAGCCAAAGTGTTCCAATGACCACCACAGTCAGTTACATCTATCAATACATCCCATGTCTTGAGACACATGAGGCAGCCAAAGTGTTCCCATGACAACAGTCAATTACATCTATTAATACATCCCATGTCTTGAGACACATGAGGCAGCCAAACTGTTCCAATGACCACCACAGTCAGTTACATCTATCAATACATCCCACATCTTGAGACACATGAGGCAGCCAAAGTGTTCCAATGACCACCACAGTCGGTTTCATCTATCAATACATCCCACATCTTGAGACATATGAGGCAGCCAAAGTGTTCCAATGAACACAGTCAGTTACATCTATCAATACATCCAACATCATGAGACACATGAGGCAGCCAAATTGTTCCCATGACCACAGTCAGTTATATCTATCAATACATCACATGTCTTGAGACACATGAGGCAGCCAAAGTGTTCCAATGACCACCACAGTCAGTTACATCTATCAATACATCCCACATCTTGAGACATATGAGGCAGCCAAAGTGTTCCAATGACCACAGTCAGTTACATCTATCAATACATCCCACATCTTGAGACATATGAGGCAACCAAAGTGTTCCAATGACCACCACAGTCAGTTACATCTATCACAACATCCCACATCTTGAGACACTTGAGGCAGTGAAAGTGTTCCAATGACCACAGTCAGTTACATCTATCAATACATCCCACATCTTGAGACACATGAGGCAACCAAAGTGTTCCAATGACCACCACAGTCAGTTACATCTATCAATACATCCCACATCTTGAGACATATGAGGCAGCCAAAGTGTTCCAATGACCACAGTCAGTCACATCTATCAATACATCCCACATCCTGAGACATATGAGGCAGACAAAGTGTTCCAATGACCACAGTCAGTTACATCTATCAATACATCCCACATCTTGAGACACATGAGACAGCCAAAGTGTTCCAATGACCACCACAGTTAGTTACATCTATCAATACATCCCACATCTTGAGACACATGAGGCAGCCAAAGTGTTCCAATGACCACCATGGTCAGTGACATCTATCAATACATCCCACATCTTGAGACACATGAGGCAGCCAAAGTGTTCAAATGACCACCACAGTCAGTTACATCTATCAATACATACCACATCTTGAGATACATCAGACAGCCAAAGTGTTCCAATGACCACCACAGTCAGTTACATCTATCAATACATACCACATTTTGAGGCACATGAGGCAGGCAAAGTGCTCCAATGACCACCACAGTCAGTTACATCTATCACAACATCCCACATCTTGAGACACTTGAGGCAGCCAAAGTGTTCCAGTGACCACAGTCAGTTACATCTATCAATACATCCCACATCTTGAGACACATGAGGCAACCAAAGTGTTCCAATGACCACCACAGTCAGTTACATCAATCAATACATCCCACATCTTGAGACACATGAGGCAGCCAAAGTGTTCCAATGACCACCACAGTTAGTTACATCTATCAATACATCCCACATCTTGAGACACATGAGGCAGCCAATGTGTTCCAGTGACTACAGTCAGTTACATCTATCAATTCATGCCACATCTTGAGACACATGAGGCAGCCAATGTGTTCCAGTGACCACAGTCAGTTACATCTATCAATACATCCCACATCTTGAGAGACACGAGGCAGCCACAGTTTTCCAATGACCACCACAGTCAGTTACATCTATCAATACATCCCACATCTTGAGACAAATGAGGCAGCCAAAGTGTTCCAATGACCACAGTCAGTTACATCTATCAATACATCCCACATCTTGAGAGACATGAGGCAGCCACAGTTTTCCAATGACCACTACAGTCAGTTACATCTATTAATACATCCCACATCTTGAGACACATGAGGCAGCCAAAGTGTTCCAATGACCACAGTCAGTTACATCTATCACAACATCCCACATCTTGAGACACACGAGGCAGCCAAAGTGTTCCAATGACCACCACAGTCAGTTACATCTATCAATACATCCCACATTTTGAGACACTTGAGGCAGCCAAAGTGTTCCAATGACCACCACAGTCAGTTACATCTATCAATACATCCCACATTTTGAGACACTTGAGGCAGCCAAAGTGTTCCAATGACCACAGTCAGTTACATCTATCAATACACACCACACCTTGAGACACATGAGGCAGCCAAAGTGTTCCAATGACCACAGTCAGTTACATCTATCACAACATCCCACATATTGAGAGACATGAGGCAGCCAAAGTGTTCCAATGACCACAGTCAGTTACATCTATCAATACACAACACACCTTGAGACACATGAGGCAGCCAAAGTGTTCCAATGACCACAGTCAGTTACATCTATCACAACATCCCACATCTTGAGAGACATGAGGCAGCCACAGTTTTCCAATGACCACCACAGTCAGTTACATCTATCAATACATCCCACATCTGGAGACACACGAGGCAGCCAAAGTGTTCCAATGACCACAGTTAGTTACATCTATTAATACATCCCACATCTTGAGACACATGAGGCAGCCAAAGTGTTCCAATGACCACCACAGTCAGTTACATCTATCACAACATCCCACATCTTGAGACACACGAGGCAGCCAAAGTGTTCCAATGACCACCACAGTCAGTTACATCTATCAATACATCCCACATCTTGAGACACCTGAGGCAGCCAAAGTGTTCCAATGACCACCACAGTCAGTTACATCTATCACAACATCCCACATCTTGAGATACATGAGGCAGCCAAAGTGTTCCAATGACCACCACAGTCAGTTACATCTATCAATACATCCCACATCTTGAGACACATGAGGCAGCCAAAGTGTTCCAATGACCACCACAGTCAGTTACGTCTATCAATACATCCCATGTCTTGAGACACATGAGGCAGCCAACGTGTTCCCATGACAACAGTCAATTACATCTATTAATACATCCCATGTCTTGAGACACTTGAGGCAGCCAAAGTGTTCCAATGACCACCACAGTCAGTTACATCTATCAATACATCCCACATCTTGAGAGCAATGAGGCAGCCAAAGTGTTCCCATGACCACAGTCAGGTACATCTATCAATACATCCCACATCTGGAGACACATGAGGCAGCAGAGCGTTCCAATGACCACAGTGGGTTGCATCTATCAATACATCCCACATCTTGGGACACATGAGGCAGCCAAAGTGTTCCAATGACCACAGTCAGTTACATCTATCAATACACCACATGTCTTGAGACACATGAGGCATCCAAAGTGTTCCAATGACCACCAGAGTCAGTTACATCTATCAATATATCCCACACCTTGAGACACATGAGGCAGCCAAAGTGTTCCAATGACCACCAGAGTCAGTTACATCTATCAATACATCACATGTCTTGAGACAAATGAGGCAGCCAAAGTGTTCCAATGACCACCATGGTCAGCTACATCAATAAATACATCCCACATCTTCAGACACATGAGGCAGCCAAAGTGTTCCCATGACCACAGCTAGGTACATCTATCAATACATACCACATCGTGAGACACATGAAGTAGCCAAAGTGTTCCAATGACCACAGTCAATTACATCTATCAATACATCCCACATCTTGAGACACATGATGTAGCCAAAGTGTTCCAATGACCACCACAGTCAGTTACATCTATCAATACATCCCACATCTTGAGACACATGAGACAGCCAAAGTGTTCCAATGACCACCACAGTCGGTTTCATCTATCACTACATCCCACATCTTGAGACATATGAGGCAGCCAAAGTGTTCCAATGAACACAGTCAGTTACATCTATCAATACATCCAACATCATGAGACACATGAGGCAGCCAAATTGTTCCCATGACCACAGTCAGTTATATCTATCAATACATCACATGTCTTGAGACACATGAGGCAGCCAAAGTGTTCCAATGACCACCATGGTCAGTGACATCTATCAATACATCCCACATCTTGAGACACATGAGGCAGCCAAAGTGTTCAAATGACCACCACAGTCAGTTACATCTATCAATACATCCCATATCTTGAGACATATGAGGCAGCCAAAGTGTTCCAATGACTACAGTCAGTCACATCTATCAATACATCCCATATCTTGAGACATATGAGGCACACAAAGTGTTCCAATGACCACAGTCAGTTACATCTATCAATACATCCCACATCTTCAGACATATGAGGCAACCAAAGTGTTCCAATGACCACCACAGTCAGTTACATCTATCACAACATCCCACATCTTGAGACACTTGAGGCAGTGAAAGTGTTCCAATGACCACAGTCAGTTACATCTATCAATACATCCCACATCTTGAGACACATGAGGCAACCAAAGTGTTCTAATGACCACCACAGTCAGTTACATCTATCAATACATCCCACATCTTGAGACATATGAGGCAGCCAAAGTGTTCCAATGACCACAGTCAGTCACATCTATCAATACATCCCACATCTTGAGACATATGAGGCAGACAAAGTGTTCCAATGACCACAGTCAGTTACATCTATCAATACATCCCACATCTTGAGACACATGAGGCAAACCAAGTGTTGCAATGACCACCACAGTCAGTTACATCTATCAATGCATCCCACATCTTGAGACACATGAGGCAGCCAAAGTGTTCCAATGACCACCACAGTTAGTTACATCTATCAATACATCCCACATCTTGAGACACATGAGGCAGCCAAAGTGTTCCAATGACCACCATGGTCAGTGACATCTATCAATACATCCCACATCTTGAGACACATGAGGCAGCCAAAGTGTTCAAATGACCACCACAGTCAGTTACATCTATCAATACATACCACATCTTGAGATACATGAGACAGCCAAAGTGTTCCAATGACCACCACAGTCAGTTACATCTATCAATACATACCACATTTTGAGGCACATGAGGCAGGCAAAGTGCTCCAATGACCACCACAGTCAGTTAAATCTATCACAACATCCCACATCTTGAGACACTTGAGGCAGCCAAAGTGTTCCAGTGACCACAGTCAGTTACATCTATCAATACATCCCACATCTTGAGACACATGAGGCAACCAAGGTGTTCCAATGACCACCACAGTCAGTTACATCAATCAATACTTCCCACATCTTGAGACACATGAGGCAGCCAAAGTGTTCCAATGACCACCACAGTTAGTTACATCTATCAATACATCCCACATCTTGAGACACATGAGGCAGCCAATGTGTTCCAGTGACTACAGTCAGTTACATCTATCAATTCATCCCACATCTTGAGACACATGAGGCAGCCAATGTGTTCCAGTGACCACAGTCAGTTACATCTGTCAACACATCCCACATCTTGAGAGACATGAGGCAGCCACAGTTTTCCAATGACCACCACAGTCAGTTACATCTATCAATACATCCCACATCTTGAGACAAATGAGGCAGCCAAAGTGTTCCAATGACCACCACAGTCAGTTACATCTATCAATACATCTCAAATCTTTACACACATGAGGCAGCCAAAGTGTTCCAATGACCACAGTCAGTTACATCTATTAATATATCCCACATCTTGAGACACATGAGGCAGCCAAAGTGTTCCAATGACCACAGTCAGTTACATCTATCACAACATCCCACATCTTTAGACACATGAGGTAGCCAAGGTGTTCCAATGACCACCACAGTCAGTTACATCTATTAATACATCCCACATCTTGAGACACATGAGGCAGCCAAAGTGTTCCAATGACCACCACAGTCAGTTACATCTATCAATACATCCCACATCTTGAGACACATGTAGCAGCCAAAGTGTTCCAATGACCACAGTAAGTTTCATCTATCACAACATCCCATGTCTTCAGACACATGAGGCTGCCAAAGTGTTCCAATGACCACCATGGTCAGTGACATCTATCAATACATCCCACATCTTGAGACACATGAGGCAGCCAAAGTGTTCAAATGAGCACCACAGTCAGTTACATCTATCAATACATACCACATCTTGAGATACATGAGACAGCCAAAGTGTTCCAATGACCACCACAGTCAGTTACGTCTATCAATACATACCACGTTTTGAGGCACATGAGGCAGGCAAAGTGCTCCAATGACCACCACAGTCAGTTAAATCTATCACAACATCCCACATCTTGAGACACTTGAGGCAGCCAAAGTGTTCCAGTGACCACAGTCAGTTACATCTATCAATACATCCCACATCTTGAGACACATGAGGCAACCAAAGTGTTCCAATGACCACCACAGTCAGTTACATCAATCAATACATCCCACATCTTGAGACACATGAGGCAGCCAAAGTGTTCCAATGACCACCACAGTTAGTTACATCTATCAATACATCCCACATCTTGAGACACATGAGGCAGCCAATGTGTTCCAGTGACTACAGTCAGTTACATCTATCAATTCATCCCACATCTTGAGACACATGAGGCAGCCAATGTGTTCCAGTGACCACAGTCAGTTACATCTGTCAACACATCCCACATCTTGAGAGACATGAGGCAGCCACAGTTTTCCAATGACCACCACAGTCAGTTACATCTATCAATACATCCCACATCTTGAGACAAATGAGGCAGCCAAAGTGTTCCAATGACCACCACAGTCAGTTACATCTATCAATACATCTCAAATCTTTACACACATGAGGCAGCCAAAGTGTTCCAATGACCACAGTCAGTTACATCTATTAATATATCCCACATCTTGAGACACATGAGGCAGCCAAAGTGTTCCAATGACCACAGTCAGTTACATCTATCACAACATCCCACATCTTTAGACACATGAGGTAGCCAAGGTGTTCCAATGACCACCACAGTCAGTTACATCTATTAATACATCCCACATCTTGAGACACATGAGGCAGCCAAAGTGTTCCAATGACCACCACAGTCAGTTACATCTATCAATACATACCACATCTTGAGACACATGAGGCAGCCAAAGTGTTCCAATGACCGCCACAGTCAGTTACATCTATCAATACATCCCACATCTTGAGACACATGTAGCAGCCAAAGTGTTCCAATGACCACAGTAAGTTTCATCTATCACAACATCCCATGTCTTCAGACACATGAGGCTGCCAAAGTGTTCCAAAGACCACCACAGTCAGTTACATCTATCACAACATCCCATGTCTTGAGATACTTGAGGCAGCCAAAGTGTTCCAATGACCACCACAGTCAGTTACATCTATCAATACATCCCACATCTTGAGACACATGAGGCAAACCAAGTGTTGCAATGACCACCACAGTCAGTTACATCTATCAATGCATCCCACATCTTGAGACACATGAGGCAGCCAAAGTGTTCCAATGACCACCACAGTTAGTTACATCTATCAATACATCCCACATCTTGAGACACATGAGGCAGCCAAAGTGTTCCAATGACCACCATGGTCAGTGACATCTATCAATACATCCCACATCTTGAGACACATGAGGCAGCCAAAGTGTTCAAATGACCACCACAGTCAGTTACATCTATCAATACATACCACATCTTGAGATACATCAGACAGCCAAAGTGTTCCAATGACCACCACAGTCAGTTACATCTATCAATACATACCACATTTTGAGGCACACGAGGCAGGCAAAGTGCTCCAATGACCACCACAGTCAGTTACATCTATCACAACATCCCACATCTTGAGACACTTGAGGCAGCCAAAGTGTTCCAGTGACCACAGTCAGTTACATCTATCAATACATCCCACATCTTGAGACACATGAGGCAACCAAAGTGTTCCAATGACCACCACAGTCAGTTACATCTATCAATACATCCCACATTTTGAGACACTTGAGGCAGCCAATGTGTTCCAGTGACTACAGTCAGTTACATCTATCAATTCATGCCACATCTTGAGACACATGAGGCAGCCAATGTGTTCCAGTGACCACAGTCAGTTACATCTATCAATACATCCCACATCTTGAGAGACATGAGGCAGCCACAGTTTTCCAATGACCACCACAGTCAGTTACATCTATCAATACATCCCACATCTTGAGACAAATGAGGCAGCCAAAGTGTTCCAATGACCACAGTCAGTTACATCTATCAATACATCCCACATCTTGAGAGACATGAGGCAGCCACAGTTTTCCAATGACCACTACAGTCAGTTACATCTATTAATACATCCCACATCTTGAGACACATGAGGCAGCCAAAGTGTTCCAATGACCACAGTCAGTTACATCTATCACAACATCCCACATCTTGAGACACACGAGGCAGCCAAAGTGTTCCAATGACCACAGTCAGTTACATCTATCAATACATCCCACATTTTGAGACACTTGAGGCAGCCAAAGTGTTCCAATGACCACCACAGTCAGTTACATCTATCAATACATCCCACATTTTGAGACACTTGAGGCAGCCAAAGTGTTCCAATAACCACAGTCAGTTACATCTATCAATACACACCACACCTTGAGACACATGAGGCAGCCAAAGTGTTCCAATGACCACAGTCAGTTACATCTATCACAACATCCCACATCTTGAGACACACGAGGCAGCCAAAGTGTTCCAATGACCACCACAGTCAGTTACATCCATCAATACATCCCACATTTTGAGACACTTGAGGCAGCCAAAGTGTTCCAATGACCACCACAGTCAGTTACATCTATCAATACATCTCACATTTTGAGACACTTGAGGCAGCCAAAGTGTTCCAATGACCACAGTCAGTTACATCTATCAATACACACCACACCTTGAGACACATGAGGCAGCCAAAGTGTTCCAATGACCACAGTCAGTTACATCTATCACAACATCCCACATCTTGAGAGACATGAGGCAGCCACAGTTTTCCAATGACCACCACAGTCAGTTACATCTATCAATACATCCCACATCTGGAGACACACGAGGCAGCCAAAGTGTTCCAATGACCACAGTTAGTTACATCTATTAATACATCCCACATCTTGAGACACATGAGGGAGCCAAAGTGTTCCAATGACCACCACAGTCAGTTACATCTATCACAACATCCCACATCTTGAGACACACGAGGCAGCCAAAGTGTTCCAATGACCACCACAGTCAGTTACATCTATCAATACATCCCACATCTTGAGACACTTGAGGCAGCCAAAGTGTTCCAATGACCACCACAGTCAGTTACATCTATCACAACATCCCACATCTTGAGATACATGAGGCAGCCAAAGTGTTCCAATGACCACCACAGTCAGTTACATCTATCAATACATCCCACATCTTGAGACACATAAGGCAGCCAAAGTGTTCCAATGACCACCACAGTCAGTTACGTCTATCAATACATCCCATGTCTTGAGACACATGAGGCAGCCAACGTGTTCCCATGACAACAGTCAATTACATCTATTAATACATCCCATGTCTTGAGACACTTGAGGTAGCCAAAGTGTTCCAATGACCACCACAGTCAGTTACATCTATCAATACATCCCACATCTTGAGAGCAATGAGGCAGCCAAAGTGTTCCCATGACCACAGTCAGGTACATCTATCAATACATCCCATATCTGGAGACACATGAGGCAGCAGAGCGTTCCAATGACCACAGTGGTTTGCATCTATCAATACATCCCACATCTTGGGACACATGAGGCAGCCAAAGTGTTCCAATGACCACAGTCAGTTACATCTATCAATACACCACATGTCTTGAGACACATGAGGCATCCAAAGTGTTCCAATGACCACCACAGTCAGTTACATCTATCAATATATCCCACACCTTGAGACACATGAGGCAGCCAAAGTGCTCCAATGACCACCAGAGTCAGTTACATCTATCAATACATCGCATGTCTTGAGACAAATGAGGCAGCCAAAGTGTTCCAATGACCACCATGGTCAGCTACATCAATAAATACATCCCACATCTTCAGACACATGAGGCAGCCAAAGTGTTCCCATGACCACAGCTAGGTACATCTATCAATACATACCACATCGTGAGACACATGAAGTAGCCAAAGTGTTCCAATGACCACAGTCAATTACATCTATCAATACATCCCACATCTTGAGACACATGATGTAGCCAAAGTGTTCCAATGACCACCACAGTCAGTTACATCTATCAATACATCCCACATCTTGAGACACATGAGACAGCCAAAGTGTTCCAATGACCACCACAGTCGGTTTCATCTATCACTACATCCCACATCTTGAGACATATGAGGCAGCCAAAGTGTTCCAATGAACACAGTCAGTTACATCTATCAATACATCCAACATCATGAGACACATGAGGCAGCCAAATTGTTCCCATGACCACAGTCAGTTATATCTATCAATACATCACATGTCTTGAGACACATGAGGCAGCCAAAGTGTTCCAATGACCACCATGGTCAGTGACATCTATCAATACATCCCACATCTTGAGACACATGAGGAAGCCAAAGTGTTCAAATGACCACCACAGTCAGTTACATCTATCAATACATCCCATATCTTGAGACATATGAGGCAGCCAAAGTGTTCCAATGACTACAGTCAGTTACATCTATCAATACATCCCATATCTTGAGACATATGAGGCAGCCAAAGTGTTCCAATGACCACAGTCAGTCACATCTATCAATACCTCCCATATCCTGAGACATATGAGGCACACAAAGTGTTCCAATGACCACAGTCAGTTACATCTATCAATACATCCCACATCTTCAGACATATGAGGCAACCAAAGTGTTCCAATGACCACCACAGTCAGTTACATCTATCACAACATCCCACATCTTGAGACACTTGAGGCAGTGAAAGTGTTCCAATGACCACAGTCAGTTACATCTATCAATACATCCCACATCTTGAGACACATGAGGCAACCAAAGTGTTCTAATGACCACCACAGTCAGTTACATCTATCAATACATCCCATATCTTGAGACATATGAGGCAGCCAAAGTGTTCCAATGACCACAGTCAGTCACATCTATCAATACATCCCACATCTTGAGACATATGAGGCAGACAAAGTGTTCCAATGACCACAGTCAGTTACATCTATCAATACATCCCACATCTTGAGACACATGAGGCAAACCAAGTGTTGCAATGACCACCACAGTCAGTTACATCTATCAATGCATCCCACATCTTGAGACACATGAGGCAGCCAAAGTGTTCCAATGACCACCACAGTTAGTTACATCTATCAATACATCCCACATCTTGAGACACATGAGGCAGCCAAAGTGTTCCAATGACCACCATGGTCAGTGACATCTATCAATACATCCCACATCTTGAGACACATGAGGCAGCCAAAGTGTTCAAATGACCACCACAGTCAGTTACATCTATCAATACATACCACATCTTGAGATACATGAGACAGCCAAAGTGTTCCAATGACCAACACAGTCAGTTACATCTATCAATACATACCACATTTTGAGGCACATGAGGCAGGCAAAGTGCTCCAATGACCACCACAGTCAGTTAAATCTATCACAACATCCCACATCTTGAGACACTTGAGGCAGCCAAAGTGTTCCAGTGACCACAGTCAGTTACATCTATCAATACATCCCACATCTTGAGACACATGAGGCAACCAAAGTGTTCCAATGACAACCACAGTCAGTTACATCAATCAATACATCCCACATCTTGAGACACATGAGGCAGCCAAAGTGTTCCAATGACCACCACAGTTAGTTAC
Organism: Eledone cirrhosa; assembly: GCA_964016885.1. NCBI lineage: Eukaryota > Metazoa > Mollusca > Cephalopoda > Octopoda > Eledonidae > Eledone > Eledone cirrhosa. The sequence continues at coordinate 94,745,731 of OZ024744.1, forward strand.
ATCTATCAATACATCCCACATCTTGAGACACATGAGGCAGCCAATGTGTTCCAGTGACTACAGTCAGTTACATCTATCAATTCATCCCACATCTTGAGACACATGAGGCAGCCAATGTGTTCCAGTGACCACAGTCAGTTACATCTATCAATACATCCCACATCTTGAGAGACATGAGGCAGCCACAGTTTTCCAATGACCACCACAGTCAGTTACATCTATCAATACATCCCACATCTTGAGACACATGAGGCAGCCAAAGTGTTCCAATGACCACCACAGTCAGTTACATCTATCAATACATCTCAAATCTTTAGACACATGAGGCAGCCAAAGTGTTCCAATGACCACAGTCAGTTACATCCATTAATATATCCCACATCTTGAGACACATGAGGCAGCCAAAGTGTTCCAATGACCACAGTCAGTTACATCTATCACAACATCCCACATCTTGAGACACATGAGGTAGCCAAGGTGTTCCAATGACCACCACAGTCAGTTACATCTATTAATACATCCCACATCTTGAGACACATGAGGCAGCCAAAGTGTTCCAATGACCACCACAGTCAGTTACATCTATCAATACATACCACATCTTGAGACACATGAGGCAGCCAAAGTGTTCCAATGACCACCACAGTCAGTTACATCTATCAATACATCCCACATCTTGAGACACATGTAGCAGCCAAAGTGTTCCAATGACCACAGTAAGTTTCATCTATCACAACATCCCACATCTTGAGACACATGAGGCTGCCAAAGTGTTCCAAAGACCACCACAGTCAGTTACATCTATCACAACATCCCATGTCTTGAGATACTTGAGGCAGCCAAAGTGTTCCAATGACCACCACAGTCAGTTACATCTATCAATACATCCCACATCTTGAGACACTTGAGGCAGCCAAAGTGTTCCAATGACCACCATAGTCAGTTATATATATCATCTCACATCTTGAGACACATGAGTCAGCCAAATGTTCCAATGACCACAGTCTGTTACATCTATCAATACACCCAACATCTTGAGACACTTGTAGCAGCCAAAGTGTTCCAATGAGCACCACAGTCAGTTACATCTATCAATACATTCCACATCTTGAGACACATGAGGCAGCCAAAGTGTTCCAATGACCACCATGGTCAGCTACATCTATCAATACATCCCACATCTTGAGACACATGAGGCAGCCAAAGTGTTCCAATGACCACCACAGTCAGTTACATCTATCAATACATCCCACATCTTTAGACACTTGAGGCATCCAAAGTGTTCCAATGACCACAGTCAGTTACATCTATTAATACATGCAACATCTTGAGACACATGAGGCAGCGAAAGTGTTCCAATGACCACAGTCAGTTACATCTATCACAACATCCCATGTCTTCAGACACATGAGGCTACCAAAGTGTTCCAAAGACCACCTCAGTCAGTTACATCTATCACGACATCCCATGTCTTGAAACACATGAGGTAGCCAAAGTGTTCCAATGACCACATTCAGTTACATCTATCACAACATCCCACATCTTGAGACACATGAGGTAGCCAAAGTGTTCCAATGACCAGAGTCAGTTACATCTATTAATACATCCCACATCTTGAGACACTTGAGGCATCCAAACTGTTCCAATGACCACAGTCAGTTACATCTATCAATACATCCCACATCTTGAGACACATGTAGCAGCCAATGTGTTCCAATGACCACAGTCAGTTAAATCTATTAATACATCCCACATCTTGAGACACATGAGGCAGCCAAAGTGTTCCAATGACCACAGTCAGTTACATCTATTAATACATCCCACATCTTGAGACACATGAGGCAGCCAACGTGTTCCAATGACCACCACAGTCAGTTACATCTATCAATACATCCCACATCTTGAGACACATGAGGTAGCCAAAGTGTTCCAATGACCACAGTCAGTTACATCTATCTATACATCCCACATTTTGAGACACATGAGACAGCCAAATATTCCAATGACCACCACAGTCAGTTAGATCTATGAATATATCCCACATCTTGAGACACATGAGGCAGCCAATGTGTTCCAATGACCACAGTCAGGTACATCTATCAATACATCCCACATCTTGAGACACATGAGGCAACTAAAGTGTTCCAATGACCACAGTCAGTTACATCTATCAATAAATCCCACATCTGGAGACACATGAGGCAGCCAAAGTGTTCTAATGACCACAGTCAGTTACATCTATCAATACATCCCACATCTTGAGACACATGTGGCAGCCAAAGTGTTCCAATGACTACAGTCAGTTACATCTATCAATACATCCCACATCTTGAGACACATGAGGCAGCCAAAGTATTCCAATGACCACCACAGTCAGTTACATCTATCAATACATCCCACATCTTCAGACACATGAGGCAGCTAAAGTGTTCCAATGACCACACTCAGTTACATCTATCAATATATCCCACATCTTGAGACACATGAGGCAGCTAAAGTGTTCCAATGACCACACTCAGTTACATCTATCAATACATCCCACATCTTGAGACACATGAGGCAGCCAAATTACTCCCATGACCACAGTCAGTTACATCTATCAATACATTCCCACATCCTGAGACACGTGAGGCATCCAAAGTGTTCCAATGACCACATTCATTTACATCTATCAATACATCCCACATCTTGAGACACATGAGGCAGCCAAAGTGTTCCAATGACCACCACAGTCAGTTACATCTATCAATACATCCCACATCTTTAGACACTTGATGCATCCAAAGTGTGCCAATGACCACAGTCAGTTACATCTATTAATACATCCCACATCTTGAGACACATGAGGCAGCGAAAGTGTTCCAATGACCACAGTCAGTTACATCTATCACAACATCCCATGTCTTCAGACACATGAGGCTGCCAAAGTGTTCCAAAGACCACCACAGTCAGCTACATCTATCAGGACATCATATGTCTTGAGACACATGAGGTAGCCAAAGTGTTCCAATGACCACATTCAGTTACATCTATCACAACATCCCACATCTTGAGACACATGAGGTAGCCAAAGTGTTCCAATGACCACGGTCAGTTACATCTATTAATACATCCCAGATATTGAGACACTTGAGACAGCCAAATATTCCAATGACCACCACAGTCAGTTACATCTATCAATACATCCCACATCTTGAGAAACATGAGGTAGCCAAAGTGTTCCAATGACCACAGTCAGTTACATCTATCAATACATCTCACATTTTGAGACACATGAGACAGCCAAATATTCCAATGACCACCACAGTCAGTTAGATCTATGAATATATCCCACATCTTGAGACACATGAGGCAGCCAATGTGTTCCAATGACCACAGTCAGGTACATCTATCAATACATCCCACATCTTGAGACACATGAGGCAACTAAAGTGTTCCAATGACCACAGTCAGTTACATCTATCAATACATCCCACATCTGGAGACACATGAGGCAGCCAAAGTGTTCTAATGACTACAGTCAGTTACATGTATCAATACATCCCACATCTTGAGACACATGTGGCAGCCAACGTGTTCCAATGACCACCACAGTCAGTTACATCTATCAATACATCCCACATCTTGAGACACATGAGGTAGCCAAAGTGTTCCAATGACCACAGTCAGTTACATCTATCAATACATCCCACATCTGGAGACACATGAGGCAGCTAAAGTGTTCCAATGACCACACTCAGTTACATCTATCAATACACCCCACATCTTTACACACATGTAGCAGCCAAATTGTTCCAATGACCACCACAGTCAGTTATATCTATCAATACATCCCACATCTTGAGACACATGTAGCAGCCAATGTGTTCCAGTGACCATAGTCAGTTATATCTATCACAACATCCCACATCTTGAGAGACTTCAGGCAGCCAAAGTGTTCCAATGACCACCACAGTCAGTTACTTCTATCAATACATCCCACATCTTGAGACACATGAGGCAGCCAAAGTGCTCCAATGACCACAGTCAGATACATCTATCAATACATCCCACATCTTGAGACACATGAGGTAGCCAAAGTGTTCCAATGACCACAGTCAGTTACATCTATTACAACATCCCACATCTTGAGACACATGAGGTAGCCAAAGTGTTCCAATGACCAGAGTCAGTTACATCTATTAATACATCCCACATCTTGAGACACATGAGGCAGCCAACGTGTTTCAATGACCACCACAGTCAGTTACATCTATCAATACATCCCACATCTTGAGACACATGAGGTAGCCAAAGTGTTCCAATGACCACAGTCAGTTACATCTATCTATACATCCCACATTTTGAGACACATGAGACAGCCAAATATTCCAATGACCACCACAGTCAGTTAGATCTATGAATATATCCCTCATCTTGAGACACATGAGGCAGCCAATGTGTTCCAATGACCACAGTGAGGTACATCTATCAATACATCCCACATCTTGAGACACATGAGGCAACTAAAGTGTTCCAATGACCACAGTCAGTTACATCTATCAATACATCCCACATCTGGAGACACATGAGGCAGCCAAAGTGTTCTAATGACCACAGTCAGTTACATCTATCAATACATCCCACATCTTGAGACACATGTGGCAGCCAAAGTGTTCCAATGACTACAGTCAGTTACATCTATCAATACATCCCACATCTTGAGACACATGAGGCAGCCAAAGTATTCCAATGACCACCACAGTCAGTTACATCTATCAATACATCCCACATCTTCAGACACATGAGGCAGCTAAAGTGTTCCAATGACCACACTCAGTTACATCTATCAATATATCCCACATCTTGAGACACATGAGGCAGCTAAAGTGTTCCAATGACCAGACTCAGTTACATCTATCAATACATCCCACATCTTGAGACACATGAGGCAGCCAAAGTACTCCAATGACCACAGTCAGTTACATCTATCAATACATTCCCACATCTTGAGACACGTGAGGCATCCAAAGTGTTCCAATGACCACATTCATTTACATCTATCAATACATCCCACATCTTGCGACACATGAGGCAGCCAAAGTGTTCCAATGACCACCACAGTCAGTTACATCTATCAATACATCCCACATCTTTAGACACTTGATGCATCCAAAGTGTGCCAATGACCACAGTCAGTTACATCTATTAATACATCCCACATCTTGAGACACATGAGGCAGCGAAAGTGTTCCAATGACCACAGTCAGTTACATCTATCACAACATCCCATGTCTTCAGACACATGAGGCTGCCAAAGTGTTCCAAAGACCACCACAGTCAGCTACATCTATCACGACATCCCATGTCTTGAGACACATGAGGTAGCCAAAGTGTTCCAATGACCACATTCAATTACATCTATCACAACATCCCACATCTTGAGACACATGAGGTAGCCAAAGTGTTCCAATGACCACGGTCAGTAACATCTATTAATACATCCCACATCTTGAGACACTTGAGACAGCCAAATATTCCAATGACCACCACAGTCAGTTACATCTATCAATACATCCCACATCATGAGACACATGTAGCAGCCAATGTGTTCCAGTGACCATAGTCAGTTATATCTATCACAACATCCCACATCTTGAGACACTTCAGGCAGCCAAAGTGTTCCAATGACCACCACAGTCAGTTACTTCTATCAATACATCCCACATCTTGAGACACATGAGGTAGCCAAAGTGTTCCAATGACCACAGTCAGGTACATCTATCAATACATCCCACATCTTGAGACACATGTGGCAGCCAAAGTGTTCCAATGACTACAGTCAGTTACATCTATCAATACATCCCACATCTTGAGACACATGAGGCAACTAAAGTGTTCCAATGACCACAGTCAGTTACATCTATCAATACATCCCACATCTGGAGACACATGAGGCAGCCAAAGTGTTCTAATGACCACAGTCAGTTACATCTATCAATACATCCCACATCTTGAGACACATGTGGCAGCCAAAGTGTTCCAATGACTACAGTCAGTTACATCTATCAATATATCCCACATCTTGAGACACATGAGGCAGCTTAAGTGTTCCAATGACCACACTCATTTACATCTATCAATATATCCCGCATCTTGAGACACATGAGGCAGCTAAAGTGTTCCAATGACCACACTCAGTTACATCTATCAATACATCCCACATCTTGAGACACATGAGGCAGCCAAAGTGTTCCAATGACCACCACAGTCAGTTACATCTATCAATACATCCAACATCTTGAGACACATGAGGCAGCCAAAGTGTTCCAATGACCACCACAGTCAGTTACATCTATCAATATATCCCACATCTTGAGACACATGAGGCAGCTAAAGTGTTCCAATGACCACAGTCAGTTACATCAATCAATACATCCCACATCTTGAGACACTTCAGGCAGCCAAAGTGTTCCAATGACTACCATGGTCAGTTACATCAATCAATACATCCCATGTCTTGAGACACATGAGGTAGCCAAAGTGTTCCAATGACCACAGTCAGTTACATCTATCAACACATCCCACATCCGGAGACACATGAGGCAGCCAAAGTGTTCCAATGACCACCACAGCCAGTTACATCTATCAATACATCCCACACCTTGAGACACATGAGTTAGCCAAAGTGTTCCATTGTCCACCACGGTCAGTTACATCAATCAATACATCCCACATCTTGAGACACATGAGGCAGCCAAAGTGTTCCAATGACCACGGTCAGTTACATCTATCAATACCTCCCACATCTTGAGACACTTCAGGCAGCCAAAATGTTCCAATGACCACCACAGTCAGTTACTTCTATCAATACATCCCACATCCTGAGACACATGAGGCAGCCAAAGTGTTCCAATGACCACCACAGTCAGTTACATCTATCAATACATCCCACATCTTGAGACACATGAGGTAGCAAAAGTGTTCCAATGACCACAGTCAGTTACACCTATCAATACATTCCACATCTTGAGACACATGTAGCAGCCAAAGTGTTCCAATGACCACCACAGTCAGTTACATCTATCAATACATCCCACATCTGGAGACACATGAGGCAGCCAAAGTGTTCCAATGACCACAGTCAGTTACATCTATCAATACATCCTACATCTTGAGACACATGAGGTAGCCAAAGTGTTCCAATGACCACAGTCAGTTACACCTATCAATACATTCCACATCTTGAGACACATGTAGCAGCCAAAGTGTTCCAATGACCACCACAGTCAGTTACATCTATCAATACATCCCACATCTTGAGACAAATGAGGCAGCCAAAGTGTCCCAACGACCACAGTCAGTTACATCTATCAATACATCCCACATCTTGAGACACATGAGGCAGCCAAAGTGTTCCAATGACCACAATGGTCAGCTACATCTATCAATACATCCCACATCTTGAGACAAATGAGGCAGCCAAAGTGTCCCAATGACCACAGTCAGTTACATCTATCAATACATCCCACATCTTGAGACACTTGAGGCAGCCAAAGTGTTCCAATGACCACCACAGTCAGTTACATCTATCAATACGTCCCACATCTTGAGACACATTAGGCAGCCAAAGTGTTCCAATGACCACCACAGTCAGTTACATCTATCAATACATCCCACATCTTGAGATACAATAGGCAGCCAAAGTGTTCCCATGACCACCACACTCAGTTAAATCTATCAATATATCTCAAATCTTGAGACACACGAGGCAGCCAAATATTCCAATGACCACCACAGTCAGTTACATCTATCAATACATCCCACATCTTGAGACACATGAGGCAGCCAAAGTGTTCCAATTACGACAGTCAGGTACATCTATCAATACATCCCACATCTTCAGACACATGAGGCAGCCAAAGTGTTCCAATGACCACCACACTCACTTACATCTATCAATATATCCCACATCTTGAGACACATGAGGCAGCTAAAGTGTTCCAATGACCACAGTCAGTTACATCAATCAATACATCCCACATCTTGAGACACTTCAGGCAGCCAAAGTGTTCCAATGACTACCATGGTCAGTTACATCAATCAATACATCCCATGTCTTGAAACACATGAGGTAGCCAAAGTGTTCCAATGACCACAGTCAGTTACATCTATCAACACATCCCACATCCGGAGACACATGAGGCAGCCAAAGTGTTCCAATGACCACCACAGCCAGTTACATCTATCAATACATCCCACACCTTGAGACACATGAGTTAGCCAAAGTGTTCCATTGTCCACCACGGTCAGTTACATCAATCAATACATCCCACATCTTGAGACACATGAGGCAGCCAAAGTGTTCCAATGACCACAGTCAGTTACATCTATCAATACCTCCCACATCTTGAGACACTTCAGGCAGCCAAAGTGTTCCAATGACCACCACAGTCAGTTACTTCTATCAATACATCCCACATCCTGAGACACATGAGGCAGCCAAAGTGTTCCAATGACCACCACAGTCAGTTACATCTATCAATACATCCCACATCTTGAGACACATGAGGTAGCAAAAGTGTTCCAATGACCACAGTCAGTTACACCTATCAATACATTCCACATCTTGAGACACATGTAGCAGCCAAAGTGTTCCAATGACCACCACAGTCAGTTACATCTATCAATACATCCCACATCTGGAGACACATGAGGCAGCCAAAGTGTTCCAATGACCACAGTCAGTTACATCTATCAATACATCCTACATCTTGAGACACATGAGGTAGCCAAAGTGTTCCAATGACCACAGTCAGTTACATCTATCAATACATCCCACATCTTGAGATACAATAGGCAGCCAAAGTGTTCCCATGACCACCACACTCAGTTACATCTATCAATATATCTCACATCTTGAGACACATGAGGCAGCCAAATATTCCAATGACCACCACAGTCAGTTAGATCTATCAATATATCCCACATCTTGAGACACATGAGGCAGCCAAAGTGTTCCAATGACGACAGTCAGGTACATCTATCAATACATCCCACATCTTCAGACACATGAGGCAGCCAAAGTGTTCCAATGATCACACTCACTTACATCTATCAATATATCCCACATCTTGAGACACATGAGGCAGCTAAAGTGTTCCAATGACCACAGTCAGTTACATCAATCAATACATCCCACATCTTGAGACACTTCAGGCAGCCAAAGTGTTCCAATGACTACCATGGTCAGTTATATCAATCAATACATCCCATGTCTTGAGACATATGAGGTAGCCAAAGTGTTCCAATGACCACAGTCAGTTACATCTATCAACACATCCCACATCTGGAGACACATGAGGCAGCCAAAGTGTTCCAATGACCACCACAGCCAGTTACATCTATCAATACATCCCACACCTTGAGACACATGAGTTAGCCAAAGTGTTCCAATGTCCACCATGGTCAGTTACATCAATCAATACATCCCACATCTTGAGACACATGAGGCAGCCAAAGTGTTCCAATGACCACAGTCAGTTACATCTATCAATACCTCCCACATCTTGAGACACGTCAGGCAGCCAAAGTGTTCCAATGACCACCACAGTCAGTTACTTCTATCAATACATCCCACATCCTGAGACACATGAGGCAGCCAAAGTGTTCCAATGACCACCACAGTCAGTTACATCTATCAATACATCCCACATCTTGAGACACATGAGGCAGCCAAAGTGTTCCCATGACCACAGTCAGTTACATCTATCAATACATCCCACATATTGAGACACATGAGGTAGCCAAAGTGTTCCAATGACCACAGTCAGTTACACCTATCAATACATTCCACATCTTGATACACATGTAGCAGCCAAAGTGTTCCAATGACCACCACAGTCTGTTACATCTATCAATACATCCCACATCTTGAGACACATGAGGCAGCCAAAGTGTTCCAATGACCACCACAGTCAGTTACATCTATCAATACACCCCACATCTTGAGACACACGAGGCAGCCAAAGTGTTCCAATGACCACCACAGTCAGTTACATCTATCAATACATCCCACATCTTGAGACACATGAGGTAGCCAAAGTGTTCCAATGACCACAGTCAGTTACATCTATCAATACATCCCACATCTTGAGACACATGTAGCAGCCAAAGTGCTCTAATGGCCACAGTCAGTTACATCTATCAATAGATCCCACATCTTGAGACACATGAGGCAGCCAAAGTGTTCCAATGACCACCACAGTCACTTACATCCATCAATATATCCCACATCTTGAGACACATGTAGCAGCCAAAGTGTTCCAATGACCACCACAGTCAGTTACATCTATCAATACATCCCACATCTTGAGACACTTGAGGTAGCCAAAGTGTTCCAATGACCACCATAGTCAGTTATATATATCATCTCACATCTTGAGACACATGAGTCAGCCAAATGTTCCAATGACCACAGTCTGTTACATCTATCAATACACCCAACATCTTGAGGTACATGTAGCAGCCGAAGTGTTCCAATGAGCACCACAGTCAGTTACATCTATCAATACATTCCACATCTTGAGACACATGAGGCAGCCAAAGTGTTCCAATGACCACCATGGTCAGCTACATTTATCAATACATCCCACATCTTGAGACACATGAGGCAGCCAAAGTGTTCCAATGACCACTACAGTCAGTTACATCCATCAATACATCCCACATCTTGAGACACATGAGGCAGCCAAAGTGCTCTAATGACCACCACAGTCAGTTATATCTATCAATACATCCCACATCTTGATACACATGAGGCAGCCAAAATGTTCCAATGACCACCACAGTCAGTTACATCTATCAGTACATCCCACATCTTTAGACACATGAGGCAGCCAAAGTGTTCCAATGACCACAGTCAGTTACATCTATCAATATATCTCACATCTTGAGACACATGAGGCAGCCAAAGTGCTCCAGTGACCACAGTCAGTTATATCTATCAATACATCCCACATCTTGATACACATGAGGTAGCCAAAATGTTCCAATGACCACCACAGTCAGTTACATCTATCAATACATCCCACATCTTGATACACATGAGGCAGCCAAAATGTTCCAATGACCACCACATTCAGTTATATCTATCAATACATCCCACATCTTGAGACACATGAGGCAGCCAAATATTCCAATGACCACCACAGTCAGTTATATCTATCAATACATCCCACATCTTGAGACACATGTAGCAGCCAAAGTGTTCCAATGACCACCACAGTCAGTTACATCTTTCAATACACCCTACATCTTGAGACACATGTAGCAGCCAAAGTGTTCCAATGACCACCATAGTCAGTTATATCTATCATCTTACATCTTGAGACTTTTGAGGCAGCCAAATGTTCCAATGACCACAGTCAGTTACATCTATTAATACATCCCACATCTTGAGACACTTGAGGCAGCCAAAGTGTTCCAATGACCACCTCAGTCAGTTACATCTATCAATACATCCCACATCTTGAGACAAATGAGGCAGCCAAAGTGTTCCAATGACCACCATGGTCAGCTACCTCTATCAATACATCCCACATCTTGAGACAAATGAGGCAGCCAAAGTGTTCCAATGACCACAGTCAGTTACATCTATCAATACATCCCACATCTTGAGGCACTTGAGGCAACCAAAGTGTTCCAATGACCACCACAGTCAGTTACATCTATCAATACATCCCACATCTTGAGACACATGAGGCAGCCAAAGTGTTCCAATGACCGCCACAGTCAGTTACATCTATCAATACATCACATATCTTGAGACACATGAGGCAGCCAAAGTGTTCCAATGACCACAGTCAGTTACATCTATCAATACATCCCACATCTTGAGACACTTGAGGCAGCCAAAGTGTTCCAATGACCACCACAGTCTGTCACGTCTATCAATACATCCCACATCTTGAGACGCATGAGGCAGCCAAAGTGTTCCAATGACCACCATGGTCAGCTACATCTATCAATACATCCCATATCTTGAGACAAATGAGGCAGCCAAAGTGTTCCAATGACCACAGTCAGTTACATCTATCAATACATCCCACATCTTGAGACGCATGAGGCAGCCAAAGTGTTCCAATGACCACCATGGTCAGCTACATCTATCAATACATCCCACATCTTGAGACAAATGAGGCAGCCAAAGTGTTCCAATGACCACAGTCAGTTACATCTATCAATACATCCCACATCTTGAGACACATGAGGTAGCCAAAGTGTTCCAATGACCACAGTCAGTTACATCTATCAATAGATCCCACATCTTGAGAGACATGAGGCAGCGAAAGTGTTCCAATGACCACCACAGTCACTTACATCCATCAATATATCCCACATCTTGAGACACATGTAGCAGTCAAAGTGTTCCAATGACCACCACAGTCAGTTACATCTATCAATACATCCCACATCTTGAGACACTTGAGGCAGCCAAAGTGTTCCAATGACCACCATAGTCAGTTATATCTATCATCTCACATCTTGAGACACATGAGTCAGCCAAATGTTCCAATGACCACAGTCTGTTACATCTATCAATACACCCCACATCTTGAGACACATGTAGCAGCCAAAGTGTTCCAATGAGCACCATGGTCAGCTACATCTATCAATACATCCCATATCTTGAGACACATGAGGCAGCCAAAGTGTTCCAATGACCACCACAGTCAGTTACATCTATCAATACATCCCACATCTTGAGACACATGAGGCAGCCAAAGTGCTCTAATGACCACCACAGTCAGTTACATCTATCAATACATACCACATCTTGAGACACATAAGGCAGCCAAAATGCTCCAATGACCACCACAGTCAGTTATATCTAGCAATACATCCCACATCATGAGACACATGTAGCAGCCAAAGTGTTCCAATGACCACCACAGTCAGTTACATCTATCAATACATCCCACATCTTGAGACACATGAGGCAGCCAAAGTGCTCCAATGACCACCACAGTCAGTTACATCTCTCAATACATCCCACATCTTGAGACACATGTAGCAGCCAAAGTGTTCCAATGACCACCACAGTCAGATACATCTATCAATACACCCTACATCTTGAGACACATGTAGCAGCCAAAGTGTTCCAATGACCACCATAATCAGTTATATCTATCATCTCAAATCTTGAGACTTTTGAGGCAGCCAAAGTGTTCCAATGACCACCACAGTCTGTTACATCTATCAATACATCCCACATCTTGAGACGCATGAGGCAGCCAAAGTGTTCCAATGACCACCATGGTCAGCTACATCTATCAATACATCCCACATCTTGAGACAAATGAGGCAGCCAAAGTGTTCCAATGACTGCCACAGTCAGTTACATCTATTAATACATCCCACATCTTGAGACACATGAGGCAGCCAAAGTGTTCCAATGACCGCCACAGTCAGTTACATCTATCAATACATCCCACATCTTGAGACACTTGAGGCAGCCAAAGTGTTCCAATGACCACCACAGTCTGTTACATCTATCAATACATCCCACATCTTGAGACGCATGAGGCAGCCAAAGTGTTCCAATGACCACCATGGTCAGCTACATCTATCAATACATCCCACATCTTGAGACAAATGAGGCAGCCAAAGTGTTCCAATGACCACAGTCAGTAACATCTATCAATACATCCCACATCTTGAGACACTTGAGGCAGCCAAAGTGTTCCAATGACCACCACAGTCAGTTACATCTATCAATACATCCCACATCTTGAGACACATGAGGCAGCCAAAGTGTTCCAATGACCACCACAGTCAGTTACATCTATCAATACATCCCACATCTTGAGACGCATGAGGCAGCCAAAGTGTTCCAATGACCACCACAGTCAGTTACATCTATCAATACATCCCACATCTTGAGACACATGAGACAGGCAAATTGTTCCAATGACCACAGTCAGTTACATCTATCAATACATCACTTTTAAATCTTGTTAAAGCACATCTGAAAAAGGCTTCTAGGGAAACATATAGTTGTCCCAGTTAGGTATACCTTTATTAGTCTATGACTTCCATGATTTTGCATCTTATTTGAAATTTTTACTGTCTATAACTATCGATGTCATTATCATTGTAATTGATTATATATGAGTTAATAATATGTGAAAATAAACTATGATGGAGCCGATCTTGAACCAATTTCCTATGGTCTCAATACAAAACCATAAGTAAATTGGGAGAAAAAATAATATTTTTAAAAAACTTTTTAAATAATTAAAAAATGTCTAATTATGAAACTATACGTCCTTGAGATGAAGTTCTATTTGCTGAAACATGTGTTAGTTTAAAAACTTATTGATTATTTGGTGCATCCAACCGTAGAAAACCTGCTAGAGACAGTTCTGTACGAGTGAGACATAGACAAACGACCAATCTCGCCTCTAGTGGGACAAAACCATCTAATCTATGCTAGCGTGGAAGATGGACGTTAAACGATATATGATGATATATATATATGACGAAGCATCAATGAACCGAGAGAGAAAAAGGCATCAGATGCAGTGTATGGGAAAAGAGAGTTGTGTTGGTATGGACATGTGGTCTGTGTGGAGAATGACAGCTGTATCAAAAGGAGCAGGGTGTTCAAAATTGTCAGAAACTAAGGAAGAGTAAGATGCTAGGAAAATTTCAGGATGAAGTGATAAAAGCTGACCTCACACAATTAAACCTCTCAAAGGAAGTGATGCAGGATTGAGAAATTTGGCATCATGCTGTGCTGCAGATGACCTGCCTCTTCAAGCCGACAGGATTAAACAAACAATGTCCATCATACATCTCCTCAACTTAACACTTACCCATCTGCGCCTTCATTATCTAAGTACCCCTCACCCACATTAGACCTCCCCCACCCACTCCCACCATCCCAATGCCCACTTGGCACATCCAACAACTCTCACTATCATGGAAGCATAGCTCCCCTCCCCCCTCTCCCATTCATCAAGTTCAGTCCAGCATGGAAAGCCAGACCCCCACTCCACCTTCATTTTTACCCCCACCTCCAGACCTAACCCTAACCCAACCCATCCCAACCCATAACTAACTTACAAAGACTCCCATAGCAACATGAAAAGCCTGCCAGTGCTTTTTGTTGTGACACCAAAATGACTACTTTGCAGTGTGGGCTGAGGGCTTTGGTGGGAAGGGTGTGTGGGGATTAAGGATGTGGGTATATGGGCGTGTGTGAGGGGGGGGGGGGGGGGGCAGAGTGTTAAGACGTGGGCAGTGTATGGAAGAGGGAATGAAGGTGAGGGTGGTGCATACCAGATGTATGCTTCTTCAGCCTGTGCTCATTGGAAGGATATATTATACTATACTTTGGGAAGGTCATTCTGCAATAAAACCAGATGTAAAAGTCTATTGTTCAATTTTATTATTACTCAGGATGAGGGTCGGACGTCATGCTTTGACGCATAGAGTTATGGCCCTTGCCATTATGAGTCCAAATCCCGCTGAGGTTAACTTTTACCTTTCATCCTTACAGGGTTGATAAAATAAAGTATCAGTAATACACTGGGATAATTGCTGGCCTTGTGCCAAACGTAGAAACAATTATTGCTCAGGTAACAAAGGCAGTGGATTGGCAGAATCAATAGAACATCAGATACTATGCTTAACAGCGTAGTTACACCCCTTTATGTTCTGAGTTCAAATCTCGCTGAGGTTAGCTTTGCCTTTCATTCTTATGGGGTCGATGATAAAATCAAGAATCAGTAATGCATTAAGGTCAATATAATCAACTTTCCCCTCTCCTAAACATTTGCTGGTCTTATGCCTAAATCAGAAACCATTATTACTCAGGGATGGTGGATTAGCAATATCGGTAGAGGGTCGGCCGCCATGCTTTGCAACATAGAGTTATGGCCCTTTATGGTCTGAGTTCAAACTCTGCTGAGGTTAACTTTGGCTTTCACCCTTACGGGGTTGATAAAATAAAGTACCAGTAATACGGTGGGATAATTGCTGGCCTTGTGCCAAAAGTAGAAACAATTATTACTCAGGGGCGGTGGATTGGCAGTATCGGTAGAGAGTCGGACGCCATGCTTTGCAGCAAAGAGTTACGACCCTTTATGATCTGAGTTCAAATCCCGCCAAGGTTGACTTTGCTTTTCATCCTTATGGGGTCGATAAAATAAAGTACCAGTAATACCCTGAGATAATTGCTGGCCTTGTGCCAAAAGTAGAAACAATTATTACTCAGGTAACTAATCCAATCCTCAGTTAGTTTAGTGACTGGATGGTTGTTTAATAGTCAAAGCTCTTTCATCACACACACTGTGACCTTCTCAATTACTATTTGTTGCTTTTTTTTTTTACCTCATTTTGATTTTGCTTTATTTACTTTCATTTTTCTATACATTCTGTTGCTAGATCATTACAGGATGTTAAGAGTTAATAATCAAATAAGTTAATTAATTTTTATTGATGTCAGAATTAATAATTGTTTCTTATATAGGCACAAGACCAGCAATTTTGGGGGAGGGGAAAGTCGATTAAATCGACCCAAGTGCGTGACTGGTACTTTATTATATCGACCCTGTAAGGATGAAAGGCAAAGTTAACTTTGGCGGGATTTGAACTTTGATCATAAAGGGCCGTAACTCTATGCCTCAAAGCATGTTGTCCAATGCTCTACTGATACTGCCAATCAACCACCCTGATGTCAGAGTTAATAATTCCATTATCCTCATCTTCGTCATCTCTTTAAATAAATACCTGTCATTAATACCTTCATTAATACCTGTCATACAATTATTTGTCAAACAAAATGCTTCATTGTATGAGGGAGGGCTGAAAAGTTGATAGGCTGAATATGAAAGAGTGCTGCTAGAGCTGTGAAATCTGGAGAGAAGTGTATCCGGAATGATAAAGGTGAGCTTGCCCTCACAAGTGCTGAGAAGAAAGATGCATGGAAGAGCCATTATGATAGATTACTAAATGAGGAGAATGCATGGGAAGAAGAGACCCTACCCCAAGTAGACCCTATAGAGGGGCCAGCAGTACAAGTCAGCAGCAGCAGCAGCGTAGTAAGTAAGGCAATCAAAGATATGAAGATGGGGAAGGCAACCGGTCCATCGGGTATAGCTGCTGAGATGCTGAAGGCATCTGGGTCTGTAGGTCACACTATAACCACACGTATTGTTAACCAGGTAATACTAGAAGATTGGTGCAGTAGCATCATAGTCAACTGCTACAAAGGTACAGGTGATGCACTAGATAGAGGAAACTATAGAGGTATAAAGCTGATGGACCAGGACATGAAAGTAACAGAAAGAGTTATAGCACAGTTGATTAGGGACCGGGTGAAACTAGATGAGATGCAATTTGGATTTGTACCAGGAAGAGACACCACTGATGCCCTCTTCCTTGTGAGGCAGTTACAGGAAAAGTACCTAGCTAAAAGTAAGCCACTCTACCTGGCATTCGTCGATCTCGAGAAAGCCTTTGACAGAGTTCCACGTGCTATAATCTGGTGGACTCTTAGAAAACTAGGAGTAGATGAATGGCTTGTGAAAGCTGTACAAGCCATGTATAGGGGAGCAGTCAGCAAAGTTAGGATTAGCAATGAGTATAGCAAGGAATTTAGCGTACAGGTTGGTGTCCACCAGGGCTCTGTTCTTAGCCCTCTCCTGTTCATCATAGTCCTGCATGCAATAACGGAGGAGTTTAAGACCAGATGCCCATGGGAACTCCTGTATGCAGATGACCTCGCACTTATAGCTGAATCTATGGTAGAACTAGAGAAGAAATTCCAAACATGGAAGCAGGGACTAGAAAGAAAGGGTCTCAAAGTCAACCTGATAAAGACTAAGGTCCTTGTAAGTAGACTAGAAAACAGAACCCAGATCCCTCAGGGAAATGGCCTTGCTCAGTATGTAGGAAAGGTGTAGGTAGGAACTTCATTCCCTGACCCAAATACAAACAATGGGTACACAAGAGATGTAGTGGGATCTCAGGAAGCTTAACTTAGAATATAGGCTTCACATGTAGCAGCTGTGCTGGGACAGCAAGCAGCAAACAGCCACAGGAAACAAGTACCACCAATCTCTGGGAGGGCTCTGTAGAAACAGTAGACAGCTTCTGCTACCTAGGTGACTGAATTAGCAGCGGAGGTGGGTGTTCAGAAAGTACAATAACTAGGGTAAGAACGGGATGGAAGAAGTTCAGGGAACTACTTGCTAGCTGCAAAAGGCTTTTCCCTCAAAATGAAAGACAGACTGTATGATGCGTGTATCCGAACAGCAATGTTACATGGTAGTGAGACCTGGGCGCTGAAGGTGGAAGACTTACATAGATTAGAAAGAAACGAAGCCTGCATGCTCCGATGGATGTGTAATAGTAATATACTCGAACGGCAAAGCATAAACAAATTGAGAGAGAGACTGAGCATAAGAGGAATCAAATGGTGTGTGCAGGAGAGGTGGTTGCGTTGGTATGGACATGTGATGCGTATGAAGGATGACAGCTGCATAAAAAGGTGCAGAGCACTAGAAGTCAATGGAAACCGCGGAGTGGGGAGACCCAAGAAGACCTGGGATGAGGTGATAAAAGCCGACCTTACCCAATTACACCTCTCAAAGGCGATGACACACGACCGTGACCTCTGGCGTCACGCAGTAATACAGAGTACCCGACCTCCCATGGGTACAAGCTGAAGCATATAGACAATATACCCCCCCCCCCCACTTCAAAGTGGTCGTGGAGGTGCCACGGCAAAAAAGCACCCAGCCCACACTATAAAGTGGACGTGGGGGCGCCACAGAAAAAAGCACCCAGCACTCACTGTAAATGAGGTTGGTGTTAGGAAGGGCATCCAGCTGTAGAAATCAAGCCAAAATCAGTTCCTGTATGAGCAAGGCATGGTCAGCCGACCAGACACTGCCAACAACAGGACAACCCGTCTAACCCATGCTAGCATGGAAGAATGGACGTAAAACGGTGATGATGATGATGATGATGTTAGAATGTCAGATAGAATGTTTTTCATTATTTGTTTCAGCTATGGCAGTGGATTGGCAGTATCGGTAGAGAGTCTGACGCTATGCTTTGCACCAAAGAGTTACGGCCCTTTATGGTCTGAGTTCAAAATCCCGCCGAGGTTAACTTTGCCTTTCATCCTTACGGAGTCGATAAAATAAAGTACCAGTAATACACTGGGATAATTGCTGGCCTTGTGCCAAAAGTAGAAACAATCATTTGTTTCAGCTCTCTGTTTTTTGAGTTCAAATCCCGCCGAGATCAACTTTGTCTTTCATCCATTCAAGGTCGATAAAAAAATACCAGTCAGGTATTGGGGTTGATTCTTCCTCTATATCTCTTTCTTACTGCCATTCTCTCACTCTCTCACCATTCTTCTCTGGAAGAAATCTGCTGTGTTCAGACCTGGAGAAAAGAGATGGACTCCACCAGATTTTAAAATGTCCTTCAAACGTTGTATGGCTATATGGCACTCCTACGACTCCCTCAGGAGTTATGGGCCCATACATACATACACACATACATGGTGGCTGCCAACTCGTTTTCGAGTACGGCCACTACTTCATATCCATGTAGGAGAACCCCTACTGATGCTCTGAACAAGTGTGACTTTTTAATCCAGCCAGCGACTTGAAAAATCTGGTACAAACACTGCACTTGTGACAATTATTGACACATAGTGCTGGGCCCATGGTACCATGTGACGACAAGTGCAGAGAGATCTCCAGATATAAAGCAATGCCTGTGCCGTGAATCTTTTATAGTGAGCAAAGGCACTGCACAAAGCCAGTCCCACTCTCTTAACCAAGATGATATTTACCAAAAAGAAGAACAAGTCAACATGATTGGATACCATCAGGGTTGCAGGTATTATATCAGAGTTTTCCTTCTCCTAGAATTCTGCCTTGACAAAGGCTAAGGGGTCATCTCTCCCGGTGATTTTGGAGGGCCATTGACTCTTAAGAGCTCCTTTGCCCTTTGACAGGTTTTGTTTTTAGTCCTGCAGGATGTCCAAAGTCACCTTCCTCACCAAGAAACCTTGGTGGGGTTGCCAGTTTAGTCGCCAATGACCCGACTTTAGTTAGGTCTTTCCATGACATTCATACATACATACATATATACACACATGATGGCTACAAACTCTGCTAAGAGTACTGCAATTGCTTGCCAGATTACAGAGTTTGGTGCACTTTTAGGCTATGGCCAGTCACACAAACCTGTAACATATCCTGAACAAGCAATGCCTGTGCTTTGAAGGTTTTTTAAGTGTGGAAAGGCATTACACTTGACCAATCCCCTTCTCAAAAACACTACCCGAAAAGGAGAACAGGTCAACATCATCCGATGCTTCTGAAGCCGCAGATTTTTTTCCAGAGTTTCCCTCTCCTAGAAAGGTGTTGTGACAACAACTGGGCGCCTTTCACTCCCAGGTGAAAAAACAAAGTACTATTTGGATGGCCGTTGACTCTGCTGAGTTCCACTGCCCTTTGCCGGGTCTTGTATTTCCTCCCACAGGGTGTCCAAATATCACCCTCCTCACCAAGCAAGCTTGGTGGGGTTGCCAGTTTAGTCACCAATGACCCGATCATGAGACAGGTTGTACTGGGTTACATGTTAGCAGTAACACTTGAGGGCGACCTTGTATCAAAACGTTCCATCATAATTTTATATAAGAAAATTTCTGATGAAAAAGTTTGACCTTTTACTAAATCCCTTAAATTCTTGATTATTTTCAAAATTATTTGAATATCAAAAGCAGTGCTTTTAATTAAGGTTAAATTAGAAACAATTATTAATTAAAACACTTTAGAAACCGTTTATGTCACATTTTAGATGCTAATTACTGGATGAAAATTTCCCCTCAAAAATTGGTTTTTCATTTTATCTTGTTTTCATTCATTGTCTTGTCTTCTCTTCGTTAATTTTCCTAAGTTTATCATTATTTATCTGTGATGAATGTGTTCTCTCTTCTCCCCCCATTAATGTCAATGGCTTACACTTTTTTACATGATATCTTACTTTCTTCTTCTTGCCTCTTTTCCTTCCTTTTCCTTCCCTTTTCTTCCTTTTTTTCCCTTTGTTTTTCACTCATGAGATCTTCGGGCTATAAAATCACAATACCTTTTCCCTGTCATCATGTAAAATCTGTGTATTTGTCATCGCTAAATTGCTATAAGTTACTGTTTTGTCTTATCTCTTACTCCACTACAGCGCTTTGGCTTGTGTCAGATGCTGTGACCCTGTGTGGACCTGCAGTATTGCTGTTAGGCATCGAAATTGTTAAAGTCCATCTCAATGGCTGATGACCCTGGAGTTCTGAGTCTTCTGTTTGTATTTTTATTTTCAAAAAATAATTTTTTTAAGGTTTCCCCTTAAAAAAAAATTGTTTTTTGTTTTGAAAAATCATAACTCCAAGGAAACCTCCCCTAAAAACCTCCTTATTATTTTTTCAAGAAACCTATTCTTTGACAAATGTACCCCCCCCCAAGACCCCTTTCAATCATGTTTATAATTATATTTGTATGCTTATTTACTTTCTTTCTTTTTTTTTTTGCTTTTATCTATAAATCCTAAACATAATTGTCAACTCTTGACACAATAGAACCCCCCCACACACACACCCCCACACACACAAGACAAAGGAATTTAGCTACTTTCAGCTATTTTCAAAAAACCTTGAAAATAACTTGAACTTTTGACACAATAGAAAACATCCACAAACACACACACACACACACACACACACCTAAATGCCCCCCCCCCCCCAACACTCACTACAGAACAACAAAATGCCATCTGGACCATTATTATGAATAGAAAAGGAATTTTCTAGTGAATCAGTTTAATCCTAGCCTGTTGAACCCCACTTGCACCATCACCACCCAACCTTCATAAAGAACATATATATATAAGAAGAGATTTTGATGGAGAATTCACATATCTTCTAACTACCTACAGAATATGAGAGCAAACTTCTTCGTTTAATATTTGATATGATTGACATGGCAGGACCCACTGGAAGGAGTGTTTGAGGACTTTGTTCTCACCACCCTTCCAGGAATAAGTTGGTAGCAGCAGCAGTGAAGAAGAAGAAGAAGAAAGAAAAGAAGAAGAAAGAAGAAGAAAGAAGAAGAAGAAGAAGAAGAAGAAGAAGAAGAAGAAGAAGAAGAAGAAGAAGAAGAAGAAGAAGAAAGAATAATAATAATAATAAGTGTTTCTACTTTAGGCACAAGGCCAGCAATTACCCAGTACATTACTGGTACTTTATTTTATCGACCCCGTAAGGATGAAAGGCAAAATCAGCCTCAATAATAATAATAATAATTGTTTCTACTTTAGGCACAAGGCCAGCAATTACCCAATGCATTACTGGTACTTTACTCTACTTAAGGAGATCTGAAGGTGGAAGAGGTCTTATCAGCATAGAGGACTGTGTTCAGATGGAGAAAAACAACCTACACAAATACGTGACTGATAGTAGGGAGCCAATGCTCAGAATTGTACTGAAGGAGAGGACAATAGACCAGGGGATGTCCAAGGAGGAAATAACAACAAGGAGAAAGAGCAGCCTTCATGAAAAATCCCTTCATAGTACCTTCTTTGAGAAAACTGAATTCAGAGACCCACAGACATGGAACTGGTTGAAAAGAGGAGACCTTAAAAAGGCTACAGAAGGAATGTTAATGGCTGCGCAGGAGCAGGCCCTCAAAACGAAGTGGTTGAAACACCATATTTACAGGGAGGAGGCTAGCCCACTGTGCAGGATCTGTGGAGAGAGAGAGGAGACTGTGGCTCACATTGTATCTGAGTGTAAACACCTAGCCCAGACTCACTATAAGGGCTGGTGACATGATGTGATGGGCAGGGTGATCCACTGGCACCTATGCAAAGTAAACAATTTACCACATTCTGAGAAGTGGTATGAACATAAGCCAGAGTCGGTGATGGAAAATGATCAGGTGAAGGTGCTGTGGGATTTTAGGATACAGACGGACAAGAAACTGGAACACAATAGACCTGACCTGGTGGTTTTGGACAAGGAAAAAAGATCGTGCCTGATTGTGGATGTGGCCTGCCCATTCGACACGAGAGTGCAAGAGAAGGAGAGGGAGAAAATTAACCGATACCAGGACTTAAAATGGGAGGTAAAAAGGATTTGGAACTGCCATGAAGTCAAAGTGGTCCCGATTGTCATAGGCGCACTAGGTACTATCTCAAAAAGTTTCCAGGGATGGTTAAAGAAAATTGGCCCCGCCACGCTTTTTGGAACGCTTTAAAAGGCATGCTTGCTGGGAACAGCAAGAACCCTCCGATACGTCCTGAATATCTGAGGCTGCAGGTATTGGCTTGATATTCATTTCAACAAACTTTCCAGTTAACTAACATCAATGACTGAGACTCAAAGAACAATAATAATAATAATTGTTTCTACTTTAGGCACAAGGCCAGCAATTACCCAGTGCATTACTGGTACTTTATTTTATCGACCCCGTAAGGATGAAAGGCAAAGTCAACCTCGGCGGGATTTGAACTCAGATCGTAAAGGGACGTAACTATGCTGGAAAGCATGGCGTCCGACCCTCTACCGATACTGCCAATAATAATAATAATAATAAATAATAGACAAGAATGTATCTATAAAAACATTTGAAAAATTGAGCAAGTATAAGGACCTGGAGATAGAAATTGGAAAAATGTGGAAATTGAGAACTAAAACAATACCAGTGGTTGTAGGCGCTCTAGGAATGATACCTAAGGGGTCTAATGATAACTTATCGCAAATCCCAGGAAACCCGCGTATAAGAGAAATACAAAAGATAGTACTAATGGGAACTGCCCATATACTAAGGAAGATTCTGTCAATATAAGTACATCACAAGTCTAAACACCTAAAGATGCATGTGTGTGTGTGTATGTTCTTTCTTGAACATGGCGGACCTTGTTGTCTCTTGAGGTCACTGGTTGTGACTTGGTGATAACTCGTATGAACATAAAACAAGATAAATGCAGCTGTAATAATAATAATAATAATAATAATAATAATAATAATAATAATAATAAGAAGAAGAAGAAGAAGAAGAAGAAGAAGAAGAAGAAGAAAAAAGAAAAAAGAAAAAAGAAAAAAGAAAAAAGAAAAAAGAAAAAAGAAAAAAGAAAAAGAAGAAGAAGGCACACAAATTGAAACAGGTAATATTTGACAAAATTTAAATACTTTTAATGTAATAATTATAAAAATATTCATTCTGTCTGATTAAAGAAAAAATAGTCTTTAACCATTTACCATTTTCATTACTCTATATTTATTATTGTATTTTCATGGTAAAGGTTTTATCTCACATAATTATCTCACATAAAATTGAATCTATGATATTTTAATGTTATTTATTTTGAGAATAACACCTTAAAGTCAGTATGAGCGGCTGGTTACAACCAGTTTGAACAGAGAGAGTTGAGAGAATTCTGGCCAGATATGGCTGGTTTAAATGCTAAAGGGTTAAATATACTTCTGTGCTTTGTCATTTTAATTTTTTGCTTATATATATATATATATATGAATATACAGTCATCACATTGCAGATAACTATAAATAATAGTTGAATAAATAAAATAAAATAGCCCTTGACCATGTGGCACAATGGTTAAACATGTTCACTTGGCATACGGGAGATATGTAGTTTGATTCTCTAATCATCTCTGTCCACTTTTTTCTGTCTCCTGGGTTCTTTGCTCAATTTATTAATATATTATCTATAGATGTCAACTATTATTATAGCTATCTGCACTGTGGCAACTGAATTTTCAAATTTCAAATTTCCCAAATTTCATAAGCCCAACAAATGATGTTTATAAATATATATATCTTTATCACAATTTTTTTTCCTCAGCATACACAAAGTACTGTATTTCTTAACAAAACGTTAGTAACTTAAATTCGGGTTACAATTTGTTACTCAGGGGATTTACAATACTTTTGTTCTCATATTGGGTCGTC
This sequence comes from Eledone cirrhosa, assembly GCA_964016885.1. NCBI lineage: Eukaryota > Metazoa > Mollusca > Cephalopoda > Octopoda > Eledonidae > Eledone > Eledone cirrhosa. Next base: position 94,770,761 of record OZ024744.1, read on the forward strand.
AAGTATGAAATTTGTAGAAAATTGTAGAAAAAAACAATTTCTACAAATTTCATACTTCATGACCCAATAATAACTAGCAACAGCAAAGAATAAATACAAGTTATCATTTGTTTCCTACATAGTAAAGTGGTCATGTAGGTGTCATGACAAAAAACACATCCCACACAGTAAACTGACTTGTGTAGGTGTCACAACAAAAAGCACCCAGTCCACACTGTAAAGTGGTCATGTAGGTGTCACGACAAAAAGCACCCAGTCCGCTCTGTAAAGTGGTCATGTAGGTGTCACGACAAAAAGCACCCAGTCCACACTGTAAAGTGGTCATGTAGGTGTCACGACAAAAAATACCCATCTCACACAGTAAACTGACTGTGTAGGTGTCACGACAAAGAGCACCCAATCCACTCTGTAAAGTGGTCATGTCGGTGTCACGACAAAAAGCACCCAGTCCGCTCTGTAAAGTGGTCATGTAGGTGTCACGACAAAAAGCACCCAGTCCACACTGTAAAGTGGTCATGTAGGTGTCACAACAAAAAATACCCATCTCACACAGTAAACTGACTGTGTAGGTGTCACGACAAAAAGCACCCAATCCACTCTGTAAAGTGGTCATGTCGGTGTCACGACAAAAAGCACCCAGTCCACACTGTAAAGTGGTCATGTAGGTGTCACGACAAAAAACACCCATCCCACACAGCAAACTGACTGTGTAGGTGTCACGACAAAAAGCACCCAATCCACTCTGTAAAGTGGTCATGTGGGTGTCACGACAAAAAGCACCCAGTCCACACTGTAAAGTAGTCATGTAGGTGTCACGACAAAAAACACCCACCCCACACAGTAAACTGACTGTGTAGGTGTCACGACAAAAAGCACCCAGTCCACACTGTAAAGTGGTCATGTAGGTGTCACGACAAAAAGCACCCAGTCCACACTGTAAAGTGGTCATGTAGGTGTCACGACAAAAAGCACCCAGTCCACACTGTAAAGTGGTCATGTAGGTGTCACGACAAAAAACACCCATCCCACACTGTAAAGTGGTCATGTAGGTGTCAGGACAAAAAGCACCCAGTCCACTCTGTAAAGTGGTCATGATAAAAAGCACCCAGTCCACAGGTGTCACGACAAAAAACACCCATCCCACACAGTAAAGTGGTCATGTAGGTGTCATGACAAAAAGCACCCAGTCCACAGGTGTCACGACAAAAAACACCCATCCCACACTGTAAAGTGATCATGTAGGTGTCATGACAAAAAGCACCTAGCTCACACAGTAAAGTGGTCATGTAGGTGTCATGACAAAAAGCATCACTGTAGATGTGGTTGCCTTTAGGAAGGGTTTCCAACTGTAGAAACCAAGCCAGAATAAGTTCTGTATGAATAAGACACAGTCACCTGACCTGGCATTGCTCATAACAGGACAACTTGTCTAACCCATGCTAGCGTTGAAAAATGGATGTTAAACGGTGATGATGATAATACCAGAAGATAGCTCTCTACGGGACTAAGTGGTACCATATTGAAAATTATAGTCTTTAGTTTAGTGCAAATTTTCTCAACAATCTGGCTACTAGTAAAGATACTATAAACATTTGAATTAACAAAGTACGTGGAACCACATTAGCAAGACATTCTTCAAAAGTACAAAACAACACCATGACTGCATCACATGACCAAATGCTGGGATAATTGCTGGCCTTGTGCTAAAAGTAGAAACAATTATTGTACCAGCTCTGAGTTCAAATCCCGCCGAGGTTAACTTTGCCTTTCATCCTTACGGGGTCGATAAAATAAAGTACCAGTAATGTACTGGGATAATTGTTGGCCTTGTGCTAAAAGTAGAAACAATTATTGTACAAGCTCTGAGTTCAAATCCCGTCGAGGTTAACTTTACCTCACATCCTTACAGGGTCGATAAAATAAAGTACCAGTAATGTACTGGGTAATTGCTGGCCTTGTGCCAAAAAGTAGAAACAATTATTGTTCCAGCTCCAGCAATCTTTGCATTTAATGCAGCTTCTCGCCTGCCATCACTTATTAAAAATGATCACAAGACACTTGAACTTCTGCACTTGCCTCAGTGTGGCTCCTCTCACATATAGAGTGTACTGTACAGGTTTTCCCAAGAAGACCTTTTATTAAAAACATTTGTGAAACTACAAATCAGTTTAAGAGCTGGCAAGGTCAGATTTGTCTGTGATTTTTGTATTGTTTGTAATTTTAATCTCGATTCTTATTGTAACCCTAATCTCCATTTGTCCTCCTTTCTTTCTTCTTATCACTTCTACGCGCCAATGCACTTCTCCTTTTCACCTCCTCTTTCAATCATCTCTATATTTCATCTACCTGTCACCCACCTCACAACTTCTCTCTTTACTGACCACTGACCACTGATTTGTCCTCTGAGGTATTTTTACCCCTTCTTCTTCTCTCTCAATCATCTCTATATTTCATCTGCCTGTCACCTACCTCAAAACTTTACTTCTCTCTTTACTGACCACTGGTCACTGATTTCTGTCATTAGAGGTATTTTTACCCCTCCTCAGACCTGGCAACGTTCCCCGTCGGACAGAGAGATCTCCCACCCACTTTGATGTGGGTGAGAGATGTCTTTTCTTGTGAAAATGAGTATAGCTTTCATTATGTAAAATCTCCCTATTTTGCCTCATTTCTCCCTGTTCTGGGGCACTTTTTTTCAATTTACTCCTTGTTTAGGTTTTTAGGGGTTGACAGTTCTGCCTCCTTCTCCTCTTCTCAATCATCTACCTGTCACCCACCTCACAACTTCTCACTTTACTGACCACTGCTTCTTGTCCTCTGAGCTATTTTACCCCTCTCTCAATCATCTCTATATTTCATCTACCTGTCACCCAACTCAAAGCTTTACTTCTCTCTTTACTGACCACTGGTCACTGATTTCTGACCTTCGAGGTATTTACCCAACTTACATGCTCTCATCATTGACACAATCGACTGTTTTAACAGCTATTCCTTGCATTCAAGTTTTTAAATTATTTCTATGAATTTTTACTATTTTATCAGGCTGTACTGCCATCTTTCACCAATTTTAACCTGTTTTTATAAAAAGAAGACTCGTTCAGACAGTTAAAAACATTTCTTTTATGTTAAATTTATAAAATTAGAAGATATTCTAAATAAAAGTCATGACTGAGAGAAGACGATATTAAAAATTTAGAAAATCATCTTATTCATATCTGAGTATTCATATCAACGTATTCATATCTGAGCTTGATCAACTATAATATATAAATAATTGTTTCTACTTTTGGGACAAGGCCAGCAATTACCCAGTGTATTACTGCTACTTTATTTTATTGACCCCGTAAGGATGAAAGGCAAAGTTAACCTCGGCGGGTTGATCAAGCTCAGATATGAATATGTTGTATTATAACAGCTTAGTCTTCGTCAACATACAAAACATAAACATACACATACCGACCATAATTAAATACGGAATGATACGCGATGGGGCCCCCACACAGCCCCGGCGGTCAGAATGGAGAAGGCGTTTCCCCGGAGGATGGCAAGGGAGACGCGCTGGAAAAGCCACTCCAACTAACGGGGCTCACACCTGCGGCTGGCCAGCTCAGCGCCTATGGTGGTGAGTAGGGAGGTAGCCCTAAGGCCAAGGACACCGGAAGTCTCCACTGCCAGGGGTACATTATCTCACAAAATATAAAATCTATGAGATTTTGATGTTATTTATTTGGAGTAAGACTCTCAAATGCCCTGATCTGTCGGCCAGCTACATTTTTCAGCCTGTGGCTTTCGAGACGTTTGGGGGGAGTTGAGCTGCTGACTGTGAGGTTCCTCTCTTCACTGGCGACTCGCCTAATAGAGGTAACTGGAGAATCTCGTGAGGGCGCTTGGTTGTTCCAGTTCATTAGCTTTGCCATCACCTCAGACAATGCTGCGAGTGTGCTGGCTTGCCTAAAAAATCATTAGAGAGGTGGCCCAGTACTTCTTGCGACACTGCTGTCTTTTGCTCTGGTGTTGGCTCAGTTGTTCACCCCTTCCTTTATATTTTTTTAAATATTGCAACATTAAAGGAATATATACAACTGAAAGAATCGTGAACAATACCTTAACATCAGTATGAACAGTCGGTTACAGCCAGTTTGAACAGAAAGAGGTGAGAGAATTCGGGCTGGATATGGCCGGTTTAAATGCTGAAGGATTAAGGATGGTATCGTTTATTATTCTGCCTATCAACCACCTTGTGGGTTGTCTCTCAGTTGACCACTTGCTACTGTCCTCTGAGGCAATTTTGCCCATTGCTATTGTCTCTCAGTTGACCACTTGCTACTGTCCTCTGTCCTCTGAAGCAATTTTTCCCATTGCTATTGTCTCTCAGTTGACCACTTGCTACTGGTCTCTGAGGCAATTTTGCCCATTGCTATTGTCTCTTAGTTGACCACTTGCTACTGGTTTCTGTCCTCTGAAGCAATTTTGCCCATTGCTATTGTCTCTCAGTTGACCACTTGCTACTGTCCTCTGAGGCAATTTTGCCCATTGCTATTGTCTCTCAGTTGACCACTTGCTACTGTCCTCTGAAGCAATTTTGCCCATTGCTATTGTCTCTCAGTTGACTGCTTGCTACTGGTCTCTGTCCTCTGAAGCAATTTTCCCCATTGCTATTGTCTCTCAGTTGACCACTTGCTACTGTCCTCTGTCCTCTGAAGCAATTTTCCCCATTGCTATTGTCTCTCAGTTGACCACTTGCTACTGGTCTCTGAGGCAATTTTGCCCATTGCTATTGTCTCTTAGTTGACCACTTGCTACTGGTTTCTGTCCTCTGAAGCAATTTTGCCCATTGCTATTGTCTCTCAGTTGACCACTTGCTACTGGTCTCTGAGGCAATTTTGCCCATTGCTATTGTCTCTTAGTTGACCACTTGCTACTGGTTTCTGTCCTCTGAAGCAATTTTGCCCATTGCTATTGTCTCTCAGTTGACCACTTGCTACTGTCCTCTGTCCTCTGAAGCAATTTTCCCCATTGCTATTGTCTCTCAGTTGACCACTTGCTACTGGTCTCTGAGGCAATTTTGCCCATTGCTATTGTCTCTTAGTTGACCACTTGCTACTGGTTTCTGTCCTCTGAAGCAATTTTGCCCATTGCTATTGTCTCTCAGTTGACCACTTGCTACTGTCCTCTGTCCTCTGAAGCAATTTTCCCCATTGCTATTGTCTCTCAGTTGACCACTTGCTACTGGTCTCTGAGGCAATTTTGCCAATTGCTATTGTCTCTTAGTTGACCACTTGCTACTGGTTTCTGTCCTCTGAAGCAATTTTGCCCATTGCTATTGTCTCTCAGTTGACCACTTGCTACTGTCCTCTGAAGCAATTTTGCCCATTGCTATTGTCTCTCAGTTGACCACTTGCTACTGTCCTCTGAGGCAATTTGGCCCATTGCTATTGTCTCTTAGTTGACCACTTGCTACTGGTCTCTGTCCTCTGAAGCAATTTTGCCCATTGCTATTGTCTCTCAGTTGACCACTTGCTACTGTCCTCTGTCCTCTGAAGCAATTTTCCCCATTGCTATTGTCTCTCAGTTGACCACTTGCTACTGGTCTCTGAGGCAATTTTGCCCATTGCTATTGTCTCTTAGTTGACCACTTGCTACTGGTTTCTGTCCTCTGAAGCAATTTTGCCCATTGCTATTGTCTCTCAGTTGACCACTTGCTACTGTCCTCTGAGGCAATTTGGCCCATTGCTATTGTCTCTTAGTTGACCCCTTGCTACTAGTCTCTGTCCTCTGAAGCAATTTTGCCCATTGCTATTGTCTCTCAGTTGACCACTTGCTACTGTCCTCTGAAGCAATTTTGCCCATTGCTATTGTCTCTCAGTTGACTGCTTGCTAGTGGTCTCTGTCCTCTGAAGCAATTTTGCCCATTGCTATTGTCTCTCAGTTGACCACTTGCTACTGTCCTCTGTCCTCTGAGGCAATTTTGCCCATTGCTATTGTCTCTTAGTTGACCACTTGCTACTGGTTTCTGTCCTCTGAAGCAATTTTGCCCATTGTTATTGTCTCTCAGTTGACCACTTGCTACTGGTCTCTGAGGCAATTTTGCCCATTGCTATTGTCTCTTAGTTGACCACTTGCTACTGGTTTCTGTCCTCTGAAGCAATTTTGCCCATTGCTATTGTCTCTCAGTTGACCACTTGCTACTGTCCTCTGTCCTCTGAAGCAATTTTCCCCATTGCTATTGTCTCTCAGTTGACCACTTGCTACTGTCCTCTGAGGCAATTTTGCCCATTGCTATTGTCTCTTAGTTGACCACTTGCTACTGGTTTCTGTCCTCTGAAGCAATTTTCCCCATTGCTATTGTCTCTCAGTTGACCACTTGCTACTGTTCTCTGAGGCAATTTTGCCCATTGCTATTGTCTCTTAGTTGACCACTTGCTACTGGTTTCTGTCCTCTGAAGCAATTTTCCCCATTGCTATTGTCTCTCAGTTGACCACTTGCTACTGTCCTCTGAGGCAATTTTGCCCATTGCTATTGTCTCTTAGTTGACCACTTGAAGCAATTTCGCCCATGGCTGTCTTTGACAGCATTTAGCTGTTTTAAGGGCTGTTCTAGCGATGAGCTTTCTCATTTTTATATTTATCCTTTATTAATTTTATCGAATTAGTGAAAGTTGAGTTTCCCAGTTTTCTTTCTGTTGTTGATAGATACAATAAATTTTGTATTTGTTTTAATCCATCAAATGAAGTTGAAAGACTTCAGAATAAATTTTTAGATTATCAAATACTACCAGATGACATAATACCAAACAAAGTTTAGGCCAAACGTTTAGTTTCTAAATACCGTATATGATTTTCAAATACTCTCAGGTTCCAAATAATAGAGGGACGGGGGGGGGGGATAAGTTGGAATAAGCAGAGTGGGGTGTGTGGAAAATCGGTTATTTTTCTAGATTGTCCCTGCTGATTTTTTTAAAGACCAGAATTAGTTGTTTAGTTTACATATTGAGACCCCAACCAATCCTATTTATTTTATAACATATGGGATTTACTTTTTTTTGTTGTGTATAATGTTTTTTAATGTACAAAGAAAATTAACTGTCATAGGAATGTTACCACTTAAAATAAAATTTTGCCAGAGATAAATTTGCAATATTTAATAAGTGAGAGGGCTGGAAAAAAAATCTGAAAAATTAATAAGCGGTAGGAGACAATTAATTGAGACCTGAGAGCCTTCTTCTTCTTTGCCCATTTATTCCTGATAGACTCTTGGGGGAAGAGTCCTGTGGGGTCCTGTCAGAAGCAACCGACTCCAACTGATCCTACTGGATCCCCAAGTGGGATCAGCCAAGCTCATGGATGTTATTCAACCATCTTGCTTGGGGTCAACCCCTGGATCTCCTGTTGGTTGGTTCTGCCCATAAAATCAGTCCAGTGATTTTTTTCCTAAGACATTCTAACCACGTGACCATAGTATTGGAGTTGTGATCTCTCAATTCAGAGAAGCAATACCTGAGAGTAATTGTGAAATTAATCAAAAATTCGAAGGGATTTATTTATATAACTTTCTCATTATTATGCTGGTGTTTGGAACATAACTAAACAAAAGTTCTTGCATAAAATTATCATAGAAGATTTTTAGATAAATAAAAACACTTTAACCCTTTAGCATTTACATTACTTTATATATACTATTGTATTTTTGTGGTAAAGGCTTTATCTTACATAATTACTTCACATAATATCGAATCTATGAGATTTTGATGTTATTTATTTTGAGAACATTACCTTAACATAAGTATGAGTGGTCAATTATGGCCAGTTTGAACAGAAAGAGGTGAGAGAATTCTGGCCGGATATAGCCGGTTAAATGCTAAAGGGTTAAGACAGATGATTTGTTTCAGAACCAGTGGCAGTTTCAAACAAGTTGATATCAAAGGAGTGAAAATACTACTCAGGAGTGAGTTTTTAAGGAAGCTATCCTTTATTAATTTTATCGAAATAGTGAAAGCCCAAATTTCCCAGGGTTCTATTTTCTTTTCTTTCTTGTTGATAAATAAAACATTTTTTTGTACTTGTTTTAGTTCAACAAATGAAGTTGAAAAACTTCAGAATGAATTTCTAGATTATGAAATATTGCCATATGATATAATTACCCCACAAAGTTTTGGGTGAAGCATTAGTTTCTAAATGTGTAAATGATACAAATGTGAGTCGGCTGGAAAGTTCTTAGGCTGACTAAAAAGGAATGATGCTAGAGCTGTGAAATCTTGCATGCATTACTTTCAACTCTTTTTATTAATAATTGCAAATTGTTTCTTTCCAGGACTATGTTGAAAAATAAACCTCATTTGGTCATTCCACGAGAGCATCTTGGTTAGCTTATGAATTTTTCAGCCAACCTTCCTATATGTTTGTGAATGAACATATGAGGGTGGCCTGGAAAATTCATAGGCTGACTATGAAAGCATGATGTTAAAGCTGTGAAATTTGCATACATTAATTTCAACTCTTCTTATTAATAACTGCATTGTTTCTTTCCCCGTGATTAATGTTAAAAAATAAACCTCATTTGGTCATTCGATGAGAGTATCTTGGTCAGCCTATGAACTTTTTAGCTCAGACGACCCCCGTAGCATCAAATATGAATGACTGTGATACAAAGTATCATAGAATTGATGTTTTATGGAATTATTTATATATAATATTTATCACTGAATGATGACAAGAAAAGATTTAAATATATGCCTAGGGTAGAGGTTTAATTTATAATTTCATACTCTAATGATGTGTTGTTTCCTTGAGCAAGACACTTTATTTCACATTGCTCCAGTTCACTCAGCTGTAGAAATGAGATGATAGGGACTGGGGTCCATATCATTCCACTGCAAAGTGGTTGCGGAGGTGCCATGGCAAAAAAAGCACCCAGCACTCACTGTAAAGTGGACATGTAGGCGCCACGGAAAAACAGCACCCAGCACTCACTGTAAATGAGGTTGGTGTTAGGAAGGGCATCCAGCTGTAGAAATCAAGCTAGAATCAGTTCCCGTCCCACCCTTGCAAGCAGGGAAAAGCAGACGTAAAACGAAATGATGATGATGATGAATGCTGTTGAAATCTTAGGGTGGGGTGGGGGTGGAGAACGAATGTATGTATTATACATAAATAGATACAGCAATATTCAATTGACAACCCTTATAAAGCTACTATAAACGTTTGAATTAAAAAAAAATTGTATTTAAATATTTTCTAAGAAATCATTGTAGGATGTTAAAGTGTTAAGACAGATCTGCCAACCTCTAAATACCCAAACAGGGAGTACCATGAAAAAAAAATGCTCCCAAACTGGGAGAAATGAGGTAAAATTGGGGAGATTTTAGATAATGAAAGCTATACCCATTTTCACAAGAGAAGACATCTCTCACCCACTCCAAAGTGGGTGGGAGATCTCCCATTTGGATGGAGAGAGTTGACAGCTCTGATAAAACAGACAGTTACATGTATATGAAAAAATATATATATATATATACAGGGTGTGGACGATATTTGTGCGCAATTTTCAACTGCTAATTTTATGCAAATTTTTTTACTTCCATTGTCACTGTTGTCTTCATAAAAACAGTGACTATATTTCCATTATTTATTTTCAGAATAATTGATTATGAATAATTTTGACCCTCCAAATTTGTGGAAGAGACACGGAGTTCTTCTTGGAATCCGCGCCGGGAGGACAAATAAGACCAGAAGATCAACTCTCAGAACAACAGGTGGCTCACTGTCTCATCCAAAGACGTGCCCAGAGTCATGCAGACAAAGTTTCCAGCGACATCATTGGTCTTAGGTGTCGTCATGCCACCTCACTTCTTCCCTGAGGGCCTCAAGCTGAACACCGATGGCTACATCCACGTTCTGAGTGAGGTAGTAAAGCCCTGGATCGACCAGGTAGCTGCAGGTAGGCTGTACGTGTGGCAGCAAGACTCAGCACCCTGCCATACCAGCCGAAAGACCCAAGCCTGGCTGTCAGAGAACTTCGTCGACCACACTTCACCTGACATCTGGCTTCCCAGCTCGCCTGACTGCAACCCCCTCGACTTCTTTGTGTGGGGCACAGTGGAACGAGACACAAACAGATCTAGCTGCAATACGAAAGACGATCTGAAGGCCAGGATCACAAGTGCCTTTAGGGGCCTAAGTCGGGGGATAGTGACGAGGGCCTGAAGCCGGTTCCGAGGCCGCCTTGGGCCATCATCAAAGCCAATTGATTGAGTGAGATCGAAAGAACAAGTCATGAAGACAAACTGACCCAAGTTTGATAAATAAATCTTAAAAAATAAAATTACTGTGTTACTTTTTCCTAGTCAGTAATCTTGCGAACAAATATCGTTCGCGCCCTGTATATATTCTTAATGTTATAAATTGCGTCATCACAATATATAAGCCATATATCGCCACTTAATATTAACTTGCTGGACCAGGGGTAATTCGACAGTTATCAACAACTAAGACACAATAAGTACTTTGATATAAGTAATAAAAAGACCAACAGAATGATGTGGTGTGTATCATATATGTTAGATTGTAGCAGTTTTATTATAATTACCAGTTTAGCAGAGTTATAGAAGTAGTAATGTAATAGTTACAGTGCCATGAGTAACCAGTTTGGTAGAAAGATAGGATAGGAATATCGACAATGACTTTGGCTTGTTTTACATTATTTATTAACAAAGGTTGAACTGTGTAGAGCTGAGTAGAGCTGAGTAGAGCTGACATGCCAAGAGAAATAAAACAAACGAATTAAGATTTCAGAAAAGCACGGTCTACTGGCTGAAGTATTGCCAGGCCGTGGTTAAATTGTTGTGTTACATATTGGCTAGTGATTTCACGGCGAAAGAAAAATAGTTGTTTACCTTTCCACGGTCAGGCTGCAAGAGAGAGATTTCTCGAATCGACGCGGGAATTTTTCCCTCAGGGCGCGTAGAGATACATTCTCCTCCGCTGGCGGTCATTGGCTGGGCTGAGCCAAATAACGCACGGAGAATGTATATGAGCCCGCAGAATGTAGGTCACTACAATAACAAAGTGATATTTTACACAGAATATTTCAAGGGATATAACCCTTTTTTCAAATGTGAAACGAAATCGATTCAAGACAAAACAAACGTTTTGTTTTTATTTGTCAACCTTTGCCCTTTATATATTTCTAGCATTGTACCATCTTTTTTTAAACGTATCAGTCTTTTATCAAATATCTCATAATGCTTCGTATTAACTACACTTCTTTGATACGTATTGTGTGTATCCTGTTTAGAATAGGTACACTATGTCATAAGAAACGACTAAAAGGGTTGGTTTCAGGAAGGGCATCCTGCTGTAAAACATTGCCTCGAAGTTGATGTAAGCGTAAATCGAAATAATTGTTCCTACTTTTGGCACAAGGCCAGCAATTACCAGTACATTACTGGTACTTTATTTTATTGACCCCTTAAGGATGAAAGGCAAAGTTAACCTCGGCGGGATTTGAACTCAGAATGACAAGGGCCGTAACTCTATGCGTCAAAGCATGGTGTCAGACCCTCTACCGATACTGCCATGACGATGAAACATAATTTTTCTGAAGTACTTTATTACTGTTGGATGGATGTGATTTAAAATATTATTTAATTAATTACCTGAAACTATTAATTATTGTAATTTAATTAAATGGGATATGTTTTTCTGTGTCCTATTTTTCCTATTTTGATATTGGGATTTTTTTTTTTAAACCTCTGATATTTTTTCTGTGACTTAATTTCCGTTCAATATTTGTAGAGTTTAAAAAAAAAAATTAAAAATAAATAGGTGACTTTGACCTATTTATAATATATATTTTATTTTTATTTGTAACAATATTTTACATCAATGGAAAACTAAAAAATATTTTCTATGTTGTTCATTCGTAGTTTTTCTTAGGTTCTTAGCTTCTTAATCAGGTGAAATGTTACTTTGGAGGATCAAATATCACTAATGATCCTCACACATTATGTATAGCACAGTGAGTCATAAGTAATCGGGCAGGCCATCATTTATATTCCAAATGGTAATATTTACTAAAATTCCGATAATACATTAAACAAATACATAAAAAAATGTATCAAACAAATGTTTTAAAAAATATATAATTAAAGTAAGTGATCGAAAAGCTGACCCCGTTTCTCAATATATTTTGAAGATGTTCAAAAAGTTATCTGTGAACCTTGCTATAAAATGCATTGACTGCCCGGTTACTTTGATTCATCCTGTATATATAACCAAGTTGTAAATCATAAACATCATCTTTATGTCAATTCTTCCATGTTGGCATGGGTTGGACGGATCTTTTTGAGGCAATGTTTTTCATCAGATCCTCTTGTTAACACCAACACTCTTATTTGCTTCTTCTGACACTCAGGGATATGATATGCCTATTTTAAATTGGATACACATGGTTATATATCAGACCTGTTCAACTCTCTCCGTCCGATGGGGAGATCTCTTCTTTTGTGAAAATGGTATAGCTTTCATTATGTAAAATCTCCCAATTTTCCCCCATTTCTCCCTGCTTTGGGGCACTTGTTTTAATGGTACTCCTCATTTGGGTTTTTAGTGGTTGGCAGGTCTGCTGTCCGGTTACTTTGATTCACCCTCTATATATAAATAGCCAAGTTGTAAATCATAAACATCATCTTTATGTCAATTCTTCCATGTTGGTATGGGTTGGACAGGTCTTTTTGAGGCAATGATTTACAGCCAGATGCTCTTGCTGACACCAACATTCTTATATGCTTCTTCCGACAGTCAGGGATATAGTATGCCTATTCTAAATTGGATACCCACGGTTATATTTATACATATATATATATCATCATCATCATCACCGTTTTACGTCCGTTCTTCCACACCAGCATGGGTTAGACGGGTTGTCCTGTTGTGGGCAGTGTCCAATCGGCTAACCTTGTCATGCTCATATGGGAGCTGATTCTGGCTTGATTTCTACAGCTGGATGCCCTTCCTAACACCAACCTCATTTACAGTGAGTGCTGGGCCTTTTTTTCCGTGGCACCTCCATGTCCACTTTACAGTGTGGGTTGGGTGCTTTTTTGCTGTGACACCTCCATGACCATTTTGCAGTGGGAGGGTGTGGGGGCATATTGTCTATATGTTTCAGCTTCGGCTTATACCCGTGGGGTATTGGGTCTTCTGTATTACTGCATGATGCCAGAGGTCACGGTTGTGTGTCATCGCCTTTGAGAGGTGTAATTGGGTAAGGTTGGCTGTTATCACCTCATCCCAGGTCTTCTTGGGTCTCCGCGGTTTCCAATGACTTCTAGTGCTCTGCACCTTTTTATGCAGCTGTCATCCTTCATACGCATCACATACCAACACAACCGCCTCTCCTGCACACACCATTTGATTCCTCTTATGCTCAGTCTCTCTCTCAATTCGTTTATGCTTTGCCATTCGCATATATTACTATTACACATCCATCGGAGCATGCAGGCTTCTTTCTAATCTATGTAAGACTTCCACCTTCAGCGCCCATGTCTCACTACCATGTAACATTGCTGTTCGTATACACGCATCATACAGTCTGCCTTTCATTTTGAGGGAAAAGCCTTTTGCAGCTAGCAGTGGCAGTAGCTCCCTGAACTTCTTCCATCCTGTTCTTACCCTAGTTATTGTACTTTCTGAACACCCACTTCCGCTGCTAATTCGGTCACCTAGGTAGCAGAAGCTGTCTACTGTTTCTACAGACCCCTCCCAGAGTCTGGTGGTGTTTGTTTCCTGAAGCTGTTTGCTGCTTGCTGTCTCAGCACAGCTGTATATGTGAAGCCTATATTCTTAGTTAAGCTTCCTGAGATCCTGCTACATCTCTTGTGTACCCATTGTTTGTATTTGGGTCAGCGAATGGAGTTCCTACATACACCTTTCCTACATACTGAGCAAGGCCATTTCCCTGAGGGGATCTGGGTTCTGTTTTCTCGTCTACTTACAAGGACCTTAGTCTTTGTCAGGTTGACTTTGAGACCCTTTCTTTCTAGTCCCTGCTTCCAAGTTTGGAATTTCTTCTCTAGTTCTACCCTAGATTCAGCTATAAGTGCGAGGTCATCTGCATACAGGAGTTCCCATGGGCATCCGGTCTTAAACTCATCCGTTATTGCCTGCAGGACTATGATGAACAGGAGGGGGCTAAGAACAGAACCCTGGTGGACACCAACCTGTACACTAAATTCCTTGCTATAGTCATTGCTAATCCTAACTTTGCTGACTGCTCCCCTATACATGGCTTGTACAGCTTTCACAAGCCCTTCATCTACTCCTAGTTTTCTAAGAGCCCACCAGATTACAGCACGTGGAACTCTGTCAAAGGTTTTCTCGAGATCGACGAATGCTAGGTAGAGCGGCTTACTTAGAGTAAGCTAGGTACTTTTCCTGTAACTGCCTGACAAGGAAGAGGGCATCAGTGGTGCCTCTTCCTGGCACAAACCCAAATTGCATCTCATCTAGTTTCACCCGGTCCCTAATCAACTGTGCTATAACTCTTTCTGTTACTTTCATGACCTGGTCCATCAGCTTTATACCTCTATAGTTTCCTCTATCTAGTGCATCACATTTACCTTTGTAGCAGTTGACAATGATGCTACTGCCCCAATCTTTTGGTATGACATCTTCTAGTATTACCTGGTAAACAATATGCGTTGTTATGGTGTGACCTACAGACCCAGATGCCTTCAGCATCTCAGCAGCTATACCCGATGGACCGGTTGCCTTCCCAGTCTTCCTATCTTTAATTGCCTTACTTACTAAGCTGCTGCTGACTTGTACTGCTGGCTCCTCTATAGGGTCTACTTGGGGTAAGGTCTCTCCTTCCCTGCATTCTCCTCATTTAGTAATCTATCATAATGGCTCTTCCACGCATCTTTCTTCTCAACACTTGTGAGAGCAAGCTCACCTTTATCATTCCAGATACACTTCTCTCCAGTGACATCACAATTCTCTCTGACACACTGCCTCGCAATCTTGAACACCTCCTGTTTCTGGTCCTCACGTTGCAAAACATACTTGAATTTTCTATCCTCTACTTCCCTCCTAGCTAAGTATACTTGTCGCCTAGCTTCCCCCCTGGTCTCTATGTACCCTGCTTCCCCCGTTCTTCCATTCTTTCCATGCCTGTCTCTTAGCCTTAACTGCGTCATCTACCTTATTGTTCCACCATCAAGTCACTCTCCTCCTGCTTGTGGTTTTACTCCAGCCACAGATCTCATCCGCCCCTTTTAGTAAGTTATTTTTTAGGAACTCCCAGTGCTCTTCTACATTGAATGTCTCTATCTGTTCTTCTTTACTGTCATAGGCATTGAGTAAAATATCTTTAAATCTGTTACTGGCTAAGGGGTCTTTCAGCTTCCAGATCTTTCTTCTTCAGGTTGCCTTCTGTTTCCAAGTATGTCTAGTTTTGACAACTAAGTTATGTTGGGAGGTACATTCTTCACCTGGGAAGGCTTTTGTGTTTACAACCGTCCATCTGTCACGTCCTCTGATGAGGATAAAATCTTTCTGACGACAATGCTCCCCTGATCTATAGGTGATCAGGTGGTTGTCGGGTTTTTTGAAGTTTGTGTTACATATCGACATGTCATTGGCGTCGCAGAATTCTAGAAGCCTGAAGCCTTCTTCATTTCTTGTGCCAAACCCGTGGCCTCCATGGACTCTATAGAAGGCATCACAGTGTTTACCTACGTGTCTGTTAAAATCTCCTGCAATGATTAGGAAGTCATTGTTGTCTGTTAGAGCAGTAGTGTGCATTAGGGACTCGTAAAACCTATCCTTAAGTTCATCTGGCAACCCTGATTGGGGTGCGTAAGCTGATATGTGGTTATTTGTATTATTCAGGGCTAGTCTGAGTTTAATGATTCTTGCATTCTGAGATTACCTTATCTGCCCATTTATCAGCTAGTAGGATACCTACACCACCCATCCCATCGTCATTTCCCACCCAGAAAAATTTGTAGCACTGACTTTTTCCTACAAGGACTCTAGCGGACTCTCCTCTCCATCTAGTCTCTTGTATGCAGCATACATCAATTTCCTTTCGCTCTAGCATCTCTACGATTTCTCCTGCTCTTCCTTTCATTGTGCTCACATTGATGGTTCCAACTTGGAATTTTGCGCATTTGCCAACATTCGTGGGAAAGGGGTAAATTTATCCAGTTCTGCGTTTACAGATTGACTTTGTTAGTTTCAGAAGATCCCGTTAAGGGTGAAAGCAGCGATTCTTTGCTTAAACTTTAATCTGTTATTTTAATAAATATATATATATATATATATTTCATTTCTGAATTTGTTTAGCAAGATTCTTTATCTGAAAACGTGTGTTGAAACCGATATTGTTATACTTTGGGAGAGTCATGTTGCCAATAAGAAACACATGCACCAGTTGCTTTCACTCCAATTTATTATAAATTAAAAAATTTATAAATTTTCGGTTGGTTGGTTCCACAACTGGACAGTTGTTCATATATTGTCAAAGTTCTCTCGTCACACATTCTGTGACCTCTTCAGTGACTGGGGATTCTTTTCTTTGTTTTGTGCCTCTCCTTTATTCTGTCCTACGTCATCTTGTTCTGTCGTACGCCATCTTGTTTTTGTGTGTGAACACACACAAAAACAAGATGGCGTAGGACAGAGCAAACACAAAAACAAGATGGCGTAGGACAGAATAAAGGAGAGGCACAAAACAAAGAAAAGAATCCCCAGTCACTGAAGAGGTCACAGAATGTGTGACGAAAGAACTTTGACAATATATGAACTGTCTGGTTGTGGAACCAACTGGAAATTTCTAAATTTTTAAATTTATAATTTAATTTATAATAAATTGGAGTGAAAGCAACTGGTGTGTGTGTTTCTTATTGGCAACATGACCCTCCCAAAGTATAACAATATATATAAACCTGGGACGACTTGATAAATTCTGACCTCACACACTTACACCTCTCCAAGACAATGTCACTGGACCGAGATCTTTGGCGCTACACAGTAATAGAGAAGACCCGCCTTACCTAAGTACAAAGTGAAACCTACTACAGTCAGTAGGCACCTCTAACAAAATACACCTCCGTCCCACTACCCCACCCCATCCACACCACCCCTTTCAATGTAAAGTTATGTTGGTACTACAACATCCAGTCCGAAACAAATGAGGTCGTGTAGGTGTCACGACAAAAAAACACACAGTCCACGCTGTAATGTGGCCGTGTAGGTAACACAGTAAAAACCTCCCAGTCCCACACTGTAAATGTGGTTGGTGTTAGGAAGGGCATCCAGCCGTAGAAAACCCGCCAGACAGTCCTAAGCGAGCAAGACAACCACTCTTGCTTCAAGTGGGAAAACTCCCGTCCAAACCCATGCAAGCGTGGAATATGGACGTTAAACGATGATGATGATGATGATGATGATATATATAAATGGAAAAAAGGAAATTTCATTTCTCACTCTTAGGACGGCTGATACTTAAATATAAGTATGTGTACGTACATATATATATGTATACAGATGTACAATAGTATGTATATACATACATGCACACATATATATATGTACGTATGGGTTTACCGAACATTTATTATAATGTTCGGTTTGTTTGTAAACAAACAGCCCAAATTCAGCCGTACAGTGTTCGGCAACCATCGTTGCTCTTTTGTTCAGCACTGACAAAGGAACGATGAACTAGTTTCTAGCTTATTAGTTGTCATCATCACTGTATACCTTCCTGTCAGTCGATTGAATGTTTGAAAATATATACTTTCCTTATGCATATTAACGGCTGAGCAGCCTAATTTGCATATCGAGTGAGTTAGTCAGCCAGGCGCACCGAAAACGATAAATGGAAAAAAAGGAAATTTCATTTCTCACTCTTAGTACAGCTGATACTTAAATATAAGTATGTCTGCGTACATACATATATGTATACAGACGTACGGTAGTATGTATATACATACATACATGCACACACATATATATATGTACGTATGGGTTTACCGAACATTTATTATAATGTTCGGTTTGTTTGTAACCAAACAGCCCGTACTAAGAATGAGAAATTTAATTTCATTTCTTACTCTTAGTACGGGTTGTTTGTTTACAAACAAACTGAACATTATAATAAATGTTCGGTAAACCCATACGTACATATATATATGTGTGTGTATGTATGTATATACATACTACTGTACGTCTGTATACATATATGTATGTACGCAGACATACTTATATTTAAGTATCAGCCGTACTAAGAGTGAGAAATAAAATTTCATTTTTTCCATTTATCGTTCTCGGTACGCCCGGCCGACTAACTCACTCGATATACAAATTAGGCTGCTCAACCATTAATATGCATAAGGAAAGTATATACTTTCAAACGTTCAATCGACTGACAGGAAGGTATACGATGCTGATGACAGCTAATAAGCTAGAAACTAGTTCATCGTTCCTTTGTCAGTGTTGAACAAAAGGCCAACGATGGTTGCCGAACACTGTACGGCTTAATTTGGACTGTTTGTTTACAAACAAACCGAACATTATAATGAATGTTCGGTGAATCCATACGTACATATATATATATATGTGTGCTTGTATGTATGTATATACATACTACTGAACGTCTGTATACATATATGTATGCACGTATACATACTTATATATATACATATATATATATATATATATATATATATATATATATATATATATATATATATATATATATATATATATATATATATATATAATAGAATATAAAAGAGAGATAACACACAGTTATGAACATATATGTGTTCCAAGTTCGTCCCTTACAATTGGAACACATATATGTTTATATCTGTGTTTATCTCTCTTTTATATTCAATTATATTACACGGGTCAGAAAAACTTCTTTCTTTGAGCTATTTAATTGTAATAGGCTATTTTGAGTTTCTAACTCAATATATACCTATGATATATATATATATATATATATATATATATATATATATATATATTGGTAAAAGGAAAAGAAAATGCTGATAAATTGTTCCCAGTGAAAAATAGTTTAATTAGGAATAAGTAAAAATTAGTAATAAGTATTGGTTAGTATTCAATTTTAGTTTTAAGTTTTTACCGGTTGCGCATTTCTAATGCTTTTCAAAAATAATTTTGAGATAGAGCGCCCGTGATGTTTGCTCTAATCTGATTAGTTTTGGAAATTCTACCTGTTTTATGTGAAAAAAGTGGCTGCAGAGGTATTAAAATAAGTTTTGCGCCAATTCGTGTTGCAAAAATTCTTGTGGTCAAAACAATTTTGATTGGTCGGTAGAGGTCACGTGAATGTTAAAAATTGATTTTGCGCCAAATGTAGGTTTGTTGAAGATATATATATATATATATATATATATATATATATAAGTATGTTTTGAAACAGTGAGCGAGTTTGAAATTAGAAATATAAGCTTTCACCGTTATATTTCTAATTATATATATATATTTTGTGTATATATTGGTTGTTTACCGACACCTCAGTATGCAGATTGGAGCACTCGACGAAGTGCACAGGTTGGTTTGGTTACTCCGGAGTAATGTAAAATAAAATAATTAAGTCAAATATTTAAAATTTGGCTTCGTTTATTAAAGGTACACTGCTATATATATATTTCGGGAATGCACCTGGGCCTGTACCTGTGCGTGTGCGTATATATATATATATATAGTCTATCAAAGTTCTTTCGTCGCACATCTACAACATCACCAGTGGTGCTATTATGTTCCCTCCTATTTTATTGTATTGTATTCATTCTAATGTCTACGCCATTCTTATTTTATTTATTTATTTCTTCTTGTCTCCGTCTCTGCTCTGCGCATGCGTTCGCGTGTGTGTATAATGTTTGGTGTGTGTGAGCGTGTTTGGGTGTATGTGTTTTTGTTTTTGTATTCTATCTTTGTTTACTAGTGTGTTGATATGTATTTGTTGTTATTGTACTTGTGTATGTATTTATTTATTTATTTATTTATATTTCCCCTAAGTCAGTATTGTTTGTTTGGCTATGTTTATTGTTGTTATTCCATTCGTTTTTTTTGTTTAACTTTGGTCTTCTAAGCTCTATTTCATTTGCTTGTCTGATTTGCCCACCTTGAGTCATTTCTATGTTTATATATTATTTTAATTTCTATGTTGTCTATATTACCGTCATGTCTTTGTCTGGCGCGTCCGTACAGTTTCGTTTTCAAAATTTTCTTTTATATTTACTATGGAGATATAAATGATACAGAAGCGAAAACCAACCAAACAGTAAGTGTGTTCCGTTATTGTTTCTGGCAATATTATTATAACAATATGCTCCTCCCCAAGTATGTATATATATGTATATGTGTATATATGTGTGTATGTAGTATATATGTTATATATGTATATTTGTATCTGTATGTAAATGTATGTATATATGTATGTATATATATGTATATGTATACGTATATGTATGTCAGGTCACCAGTTGGTGCTACTGGTAACATGTATCCCAGTACAACCTGTCTCATGGTCGGGTCGTTGGCGACTAAACTGGCAACCTCACCAAGGTTTCTTGGTGAGGAGGGTGACTTTGGACATCCTGCAGGACTAAAAACAAAACCTGTCAAAGGGCAAAGAGCTCTTAAGAGTCAATGGCCATCCAAAATCACCGGGAGAGATGGCCCATTAGCCTTTCTCAAGGCAGAATTCTAGGAGAAGGAAAATTCTGATATAACACCTGCAACCCTGATGGTATCCAATGATGTTGACTTGTTTTTCTTTTTGGTAAATATCATCTTGGTTAAGAGAGTGGGGCTGGCTTTGTGCAGTGCCTTTGCTCACTATAAAAGCTTCATGGCACAGGCATTGCTTTATATCTGGAGATCTCTCTGCACTTGTCATCACATGGTACCAAGGGCCCAGCACTATGTGTCAGTAATTGTCACAAGTGTAGTGTTTGTACCAGAGTTTTCAAGTCGCTGGCTGGACTAAAAAGTCCCACTCGTTCAGCGCATCGGTAGGGGTTCTCCTACATGGATATAAAGTAGTGGCCGTACTCGAAAACGAGTTGGAAGCCACCATATATATGTATAATTATGGGTATGTATGTGTATATGTATATATCTATGTATATGTGTATATATATGCATGTAGGTGTATGCGTGCGTGTATATGTTTGTATATGTATGTATATTATATATATATGTATATATTATATATATATATGTATAATATATGAGTGTAAATCCCGCCGAGGTTAACTTTGCCTTTCATCCTTACGGGGTCGATAAAATAAAGTACCAGTAATACATGGGTAATTGCTACTCTTGTGCCAAAAAGTAGAAACAATTATATATATGTATATTGGTAGAGTTCTCTTAACTCTTTTAACTTCTTTAATTTTTAAATTCTTTGATTCTGCGAATCCTTTGGATTTTAGCTCTTAACTTTTGCCAATTCTCTGAATTTTGGAGATAGAAGAATTTTTTCTTAATTCTACAAAAGTAACTTTAACAGACAAACTGTAAAAACACACACACAAAACAACCCCACACATATATACGCACACATATTTATGCATACATATACGCACACACTAATATGTGTGTACTGTTGTATATACACCCTCACACACTCTCTATACACGTGTGTGTGTGTGTGTGTATGTGTGTGTGGGTATGTACATATACCAACCTACCACAGTAGTCAGCACCTACAGCAGCAGTCAGCTCCTACAACCCCGTACCGCCTTTTGAACTATTGACCACTAGATTAAATAAAACCACCTGGTCTCATTCCATGCCAACTTTTCAGAAGGCATGATGGAAGAAATTTTGCTCAAACATTCGTTTTTAATTTTAATTTTGATTTTAAACACTTTTTTTACTACCTTTTTAATTAACTTTTTTCACTGAATTTGACAAGATGGATTTTAATACATCGAAACCGGTAATTTTTCCATACACTATATATACTCCATAAGAAAATTTTCACAAAAGAATTTTCCCTCACTTTTTTTAATAACACTATCTTTTAATAAACACTATCTTTCCAATACTGTCACATTGACGAATCAAAAACTAAAAACAGACCCTTAAACATATCTCCCGTGCTATTTCAAACTCCATCTTTTCTGCCCCCCCCCTCTCTCTCTCTCTCTCTCTCTCTCTCTCTCTCTCTCTCTCTCTCTCTCTCTCTATATATATATATATATATATATATATATATATATATATATATATATATATTGAAAGAAATATTGTAACAATATGACCCTCCCCAAATATTACTATATATATATATATATATAACTATTATAATGAAATGACAGGAGGCTGGATTTGTGTAAATCCTTGAAAGGTTTATTATACTTGGATTTACACAAATCCAGCCTCCTGTCATTTCATTATAATATTTAACTCCGTAATAGCACCACCAACTACAAAAACAAAGACGGTTGAACTGCTTTACGTTGAGTACTCTCTATATTATTGCATTACGATTGACCATACGGAATAGACCAGCTCTATACAGTGGTGAACCTCAAACCTGAATAAATATATATATAACTATATATATATATATATATAGTTATAACTGGGGAGGGTCATATTGTTAGAATGTTTCTCTCAACACACAATTTCATATCGAAAACATTGAAAAACATATATATATATATGACGATGATGGCTCATCATCATCATCACCATTTAACGTCCTTCTTCCATGCTAGCATGGGTTATTCATCACACCTACGGCTATCAGGGCCTACATAGAGTTAACCGCCATTCAAGCAGCATCTTTACATGCCCACCCATTCTTTTCTTAACCCTTTAAGAAGGACCATGACATCACTTTCAGCTTACATCTGGAGTTTAAAAGACAACCACACCCAATATAGGATACATTGGAAGATTCTAGTTGAAGCTAGATCGTATAACGCAAACAAAAGACCATGCGATCTTTGCACCGCTGAAGCCCTGGAAATTCTCTACGCCAATGATCAAATCTTAAACAAAACATCTGGCGCAATTTCGGCTTGTAAACACAAATTGTATAAAACTTTCCTGTATTACAGCCCCACATTATACCCGAACGGATAGTACGGACAATAAGCGGATAATTTACATTTTGATGTGGTAGCTAAGTATATTTTATGTTTATACCATTATTTATTTGCATAGGTAAGTACACATTATCCGTATGTTTGTGCAGGTATGTATACTTTTTCTTATGTATATATGCATGTATGTGTTTTGGTGTATATATATATATGTGTGTATATATGAATATGTATATGTGTATGTATGTGTATATGTATATATATGTATATATGTGTATATATATATATATGTGTGTGTTTGTGTGTGTGTATGTATATGTGTGTATATGTATGTGTGTGTATGTATATATATGTTTATGATTATATATGTGTATATGTGTGTATATATAAATATATGTATATATGTGTATGTATGTATGTGAAATATATGTATATGTATGTATGTCTGTATTTATTTGTATGTATGTGTGTGTATATATATATATATATATATATTTATATATATATGTACACATATATATGTATGTGTATTTAGGTGTATATGCTTGCATGTGCGTGTGTTTATGTGTATATATTTGCGTGTAGGCATACGTTCGTGTGCGCGTGTTTTTGCGTATATGTGTGTATGCGTATATGTATGACGTGCGTATATGCGTATTCACGTGTATGTACGTATATATGTGTGTATGTATATGTGTATGTGTATGTGTGTGTATATGAGTGCATAAGTATGTATATGTATACGTAGGTGTAGGTATGTATGTAAGTATGTGTATATGACGGATGAATATATTTTGCAAGGTTTTTGATATGAAATCGTGTGTCGAAACAAATATTGTTATACTGGGGGAGGGTCATATTGTTGTAATAATATTGCCAGAAATAATAACAGAACACACTCACTGTTTGATTATTTTTCACTTCTGTATCTTTTATATCTCCATATTTAATTTATTTGGTAATCAATGTTTATCATTGATTGACCAACGGTTAAAAATACAGATATAAATATATATATATAGTCGATCAAAGTTCTTTCGTCGCACATCTGCAACATCATCAGTGGTACTATTATGTTCCCTCCTATTGTATTGTATTGTAATGTCTACGCCATTCTTATTTTATTTATTTATTTCTTCTTGTCTCCGTCTCTGCGCATGCGTTTGCGTGTGTGTATAATGTTTTAGGTGTGTGTGTTCGCGTTTGTCTGTATGTGTTTTTGTTTTTGTATTTTATCTTTGTTTACTAGTGTGTGTTGATATGTATTTGTTGTTATTGTACTTGTGTATGTATTTATTTATTTATTTATTTATATTTCCCCTAAGTCAGTATTGTTTGTTTGGGTATGGTTGTTGTTGTTATTCCATTTGTTTTTTCTGTTTAACTTTGGTCTTCTAAGCTCTATTTCATTTGCTTGTCTGATTTACCCACCTTGAGTCATTTCTATGTTTATATATTATTTTAATTTCTATGTTGTCTATATTACCGTCATGTCTTTGTCTGGCGCGTCCGTACAGTTTCGTTTTCAAAATTTTCTTTTATATTTACTATGGAAATATAAAAGATACAGAAGCGAAAACCAACCAAACAGTAAGTGTGTTCCGTTATTGTTTCTGGCAATATTATTATAACAATATGCTCCTCCCCAAGTATGTATATATATGTATATGTGTATATATGTGTGTATGTAGTATATATGTTATATATGTATATTTGTATGTGTATGTAAATGTATGTATATATGTATGTATATATATGTATATGTATACGTATATGTATGTCAGGTCACCAGTTGGTGCTACTGGTAACATGTATCCCAGTACAACCTGTCTCATGGTCGGGTCGTTGGCGACTAAACTGGCAACCCCACCAAGGTTTCTTGGTGAGGAGGGTGACTTTGGACATCCTGCAGGACTAAAAACAAAACCTGTCAAAGGGCAAAGGAGCTCTTAAGAGACAATGGCCATCCAAAATCACCGGGAGAGATGACCCCTTAGCCTTTGTCAAGGCAGAATTCCAGGAGAAGGAAAACTCTGATATAACACCTGCAACCCTGATGGTATCCAATGATGTTGACTTGTTCTTCTTTTTGGTAAATATCATCTTGGTTAAGAGAGTGGGACTGGCTTCGTTCAGTGCCTTTGCTCACTATAAAAGCTTCATGGCACAGGCATTGCTTTATATCTGGAGACCTCTCTGCACTTGTCATCACATGGTACCAAGGGCCCAGCACTCTGTGTCAGTAATTGTCACAAGTGTAGTGTTTGTAACAGAATTTTCAAGTCACTAGCTGGACTAAAAAGTCACACTCGTTCAGCGTAACGGTAGGGGTTCTCCTACATGGATATAAAGTAGTGGCCGTACTCGAAAACGAGTTGCAGCCACCATATATATGTATGGTTATGTATGTGTATATGTATATATCTATGTATATGTGTATATATATGCGTGTAGGTGTATGCGTGCGTGTATATGTTTGTATATGTATGTATATTATATATATATGTATATATTATATATATATATGTATATTATATATATATATGAGTGTAAATCCCGCCGAGGTTAACTTTGCCTTTCATCCTTACGGGGTCGATAAAATAAAGTACCAGTAATACATGGGTAATTGCTACTCTTGTGCCAAAAAGTAGAAACAATTATATATATGTATATTGGTAGAGTTCTCTTAACTCTTTTAACTTCTTTAATTTTTAAATTCTTTGATTCTGCGAATCCTTTGGATTTTAGCTCTTAACTTTTGCCAATTCTCTGAATTTTGGAGATAGAAGAATTTTTTCTTAATTCTACAAAAGTAACTTTAACGGATAAACTGTAAAAGCACACACACAATTTTCGTAATTTTGTAGAAAAAAATGTTACTTAATTCCCTCTGTGTATATATTTATTTTTTTACTCATTCATTTTTATATATACATGCACTGTGTCTCGTTTTTTGGAAAG
Source organism: Eledone cirrhosa (assembly GCA_964016885.1). Taxonomy (NCBI): domain Eukaryota; kingdom Metazoa; phylum Mollusca; class Cephalopoda; order Octopoda; family Eledonidae; genus Eledone; species Eledone cirrhosa. The sequence goes on from OZ024744.1 coordinate 94,796,818, forward strand.
ACTTTTTAAGATCTTCTAAAAATTTCTTCTAAAGAATGATTTTTTGGAGAGAAAGACTTCTTAAGGTTTCTTTTGAAAGGTAATTTTTCAAAATTTTTGGAAGAGTTCTCTTGACTCTCTTAACTTCTTTAATCTTTAATTTTAAATTTTTAAATTTTTGGACTCTGGGAATCCTTTAGTTTTCAGCTCTTAACTTTTGCCAATCTTCTGAATTTTGAAGAACTTATTCTCAATTCTACAAAAGTAACTTTAACAGACAAACTGTAAAAACGCACACACACAACAACCCCACACATATATACGCACACATATTTATGCATACATATACGCACACACTCACATGTGTGTACTGTTGTATATACACCCTCACACTCTCTCTATATACGTGTGTGTGTGTGTGTGTGTGTGTGTGTGTGTGTGTGTGTGTGTGTGTGTGTGTGTGTGTGTGTGTGTGTGTGTGGTGTGTGGGTATGTACACATACCAACCTACCACAGTAGTCAGCACCTAAGGCAGCAGTCAGCTCCTACAACCCCGTACCCCATTTTGAACTATTGACCACTAGATTAAATAAAACAACTTGGTCTCATTCCATGCCAACTTTTCAAAAGGCATGATGGAAGAAATTTTGCTCAAACATTCGTTTTTAATTTTAATTTTGATTTTAAACACTTTTATTACTACCTTTTTAATTAACTTTTTTCACTGAATTTGACAAGATGGATTTTAAAACATCGAAACCGGTAATTTTTCCATACACTATATATACTCCATAAAATATTTTTCACAAAAGAATTTTCCCTCACTTTTTTTAATAACACTATCTTTTAATAAACACTATCTTTTCAATACTGTCACATTGACGAATCAAAAACTAAAAACAGACCCTTAAACATATCTCCCGTGCTATTTCCAACTCCATCTCCCCCCGCCCCTTTCTCTCTCTCTCTCTCTCTAGATATATATATTAAAAGAAATATTGTTACAATATTTCTTTCAATACACAATTTCATATCGAAAACATTGAAAAACAAATATATATATATGACGATGATGATCATCATCATCACCGTTTAACGTCCTTCTTCCATGCTAGCACGGGTTATTCATCACACCTACGTCTACCAGGGCCTACATAGAGTTAACCGCCATTCAAGCAGCATCTTTACATGCCCACCCATTCTTTTCTTAACCCTTTAAGAAGGAACATGACATCACTTTCAGCTTACATCTGGAGTTTAAAAGACAACCACACCCAATATAGGATACATTGGAAGATCCTAGTTGAAGCTAGATCGTATAACGCAAACAAAAGACCATGCGATTTTTGCACCGCTGAAGCCCTGGAAATTCTCTACGCCAATGATCAAATTTTAAACAAAACATCTGGCGCAATTTCGGCTTGTAAACACAAATTGTATAAAACTTTCCTGTATTACAGCCCCACATTATACTCTAACGGATAGTACGGACAATACGCGGATAATCTACATTTTGATGTGGTAGCTAAGTATATTTTATGTTTATACCATTATTTATTTGCATAGGTAAGTACACATTATCCGTATGTTTGTGCAGGTATGTATACTTTTTCTTATGTATATATGCATGTATGTGTTTTGGGGTGTATATATATATGTGTATATATGTATATGTATATATGTATGTGTATGTATGTGTATATGTATATATATGTATATATATATATATATATATATATATATGTGTTTGTGTGTGTGTATGTATATGTGTGTATATGTATCTGTGTGTATGTATATATGTGTATATGATTATATATGTGTATATGTATATGTGTTTATATAAATATATGTATATATGTGTATGTATGTATGTGTTTATGTATGTGTATATGTATCTATGTATATATGTATATGTATGTATGTATGTATGTCTGTATTTATGTGTATGTATGTGTGGGTATATATATATATATATATATATATATATATATATATATATATATATATATTATATGTACACATATATATGTATGTGTATTTAGGTGTATATGCTTGCGTGTGTATATGTGTATATATTTGCGTGTAGCTATACGTACGTGTGCGCGTGTTTTTGCGTATATGTGTGTATGTGTATATATATGGCGTGCGTATACGCGTCTGCACGTGTATATACGTATATATGTGTATATATATATATGTGTGTGTGTATATCTGTATGTATATGAGTGCATATGTATGTATACGCGTATGTATATATTTATGTATGTATGACGGCGATGAATTTATTTTGCAAGGTTTTTGACATGAAATCGTGTGTCGAAACAAATATTGTTATACTGGGGGAGGGTCATATTGTTGTAACAATATTGCCAGAAATAATAACAGAACACACTCACTGTTTGGTTGGTTTTCACTTCTGTATCGTTTATATCTCCATATTTAATTTATTTGGTAATCAATGTTTATCATTGATTGACCAACGGTTAAAAATACAGATATAAATATATATATATAGTCTATTAAAGTTCTTTCGTCGCTCATCTGCAACATCATCAGTGGTACTATTATATTCCCTCCTATTGTATTGTATTGTAATGTCTACGCCATTTCCTATTTTATTTATTTATTTCTTCTTGTCTCCGTCTCTGCGCATGCGTTCGCGTGTGTGTATAATGTTGGGTGTGTGTGATCGCGTTTGGGTGTATGTGTTTTTGTTTTTTTATTCTATCTTTGTTTACTAATGTGTGTTGATATGTGTTTGTTGTTATTGTACTTGTGTATCTATTTATTTATTTATTTATTTATATTTCCCTTATGTCAGTATTGTTTGTTTGGGTATGGTTGTTGTTGTTATTCCATTCGTTTTTTCTGTTTAACTTTGGTCTTCTAAGCTCTATTTCACTTGTTTGTCTGATTTGCCCACCTTGAATCATTTCTATGTTTACATATTATTTTAATTTTTATGTTTTCTATATTACCGTCATGTCTTTGGTGTGTTCGTATAGTACTGAACCGTTTTTTAAATTTTTTAAATATTAACTATGGAGATATAAGATACAGAAGCGAAAAACCAACCAAACAGTAAGTGTGTTCCGTTATTATTTCTGGCAATATTATTACAACAATATGCCCTTCCCCAAGTATGTATATATATGTATATGTGTATATATGTGTGTATGTAGTATATATATTATATATGTATATTTGTATGTAAATGTATGTATATATGTATGTATATATATGTATATGTATGGGTATGTATGTGTATATGTATATATCTATGTATATGTGTAAATATATGCGTGTAGCTGTATGCGTGCGTGTATATGCGTATATATATGTATATGTATGGGTATGTATGTATATATCTATGTTTATGTGTAAACATATGCGTGTAGCTGTATGCGTGCGTGTATATGTGTATATATATGTATGTATATTATATATATATGTATATATATATATATATTTGTGTGTGCGTATGTATATGTATGCGTATATATGCGTCGGTGCATATTTTTGCACTGGCCAAAACCTTAACTATTATTACTTACTTTTACTATTTTAATAACCTCTGTCATTTTCGTTTAACAACTTTATTTACATTATTCTTAAACTCCGGAGTTGAGAATCATTCAGTTATTCTAAATAGACTTTTAGTCTAATGACTACATTTATACCATAAACCTGTTTTTGTTTTTGCTTGTAATTGTTCTCTGTGCTCCACATAACGACGTAATTATCTTCGCTTTTTTCCCTTTCATTTCCATGGAACGTCTTCACGAACCAAAGTATCATCTTCCTGTTTTCCTTTGGTTGCAACGTTTTGCGAAATATTTACTTCTGCGCCCAGAGATCGAGATTTTTTTTTAGTTTCAGAAGAGCCCGTCAAGGGTGAAAGCAGCGATTCTTTACTTGAACTTTAATCTATTATTTTAATAAATATTTGCTCTACAGTTTTTATATATATTTATATATATATAATCCCTATTGAGCCCTCTCTTCGGATTTTAGTCTTCACATTTATTATTATTACTATATATATATATATATATATATATATATATATATATATATATATATAAACAAATTTAACTCGAAAGTAGAGTTTTGAAACGCAAGTGTACAGGATTCTCAGGAAAATGGGAAAACTCGGTGTATGGAAGCTGTTAGAGCAGCCAAAATACCGTCAAAGCGGTGTTGGGTAAAATATTACCTCGAAGGACATAGATCAGCGGCCAGATGTGAGTTGACTTGAAGGGCGGAAGAGAAGACAGGAAGGAGGAAAAAGAATGGATCAAAACGAACAGGTCACAAACATTAATTGTTTCTACTTTTTGGCACAAGGCCAGCAATTACCCAGCACATTACTGGTACTTAATTTTATCGACCCCGTAAGGATGAAAGGCAAAGTTAACCTCGGTGGGATTTGAACTCAGAATGGCAAGGGCCGTAACTCTGTGCGTCAAAGCATAGCATCCGACCCTCTACCGATACTGCCAATCCACACATTAATATATGCTGTCAGATCTCAACCTCCAACAGTTTTGACGAATTAATGTTGGAAGTTGAGATCTGACAAGCATATATTAATGTTTGTGACCTGTTCATTTTCATCCATTCTTTTTCCTCCTTCCTGTCTTCTCTTCCGCCCTTCAAGTCAACTCACATCTGGCCGCTGATCTATGTCCTTCGAGGTAATATTTTACCCAACGCCGCTTCGACGGTATTTTGCTGCTCTAACAGCTTCCATACACCGAGTTTTCTCATTTTGCTGAGAATCGTATATATATCAAATTAAAAAACGGAGTTAAAGACTCACGTTAATCCCCTATAATTTAATGAGTTCAAGGAATACATTCAGGGCTCTTTATAAATCAGTAAATACAGAGAAGTACACATAATGATATGTGTTTAATCACAGGGGATCAAAAACCACCAGAGTAATGAACATATTGTCTACAAAAGGAAAGGTGAATATAGATCAATTAAAAGAATATATTAAAGTGTACAAACCATCTAATAATAACTGTTACACCTGGACATGCTCAAAGTAGAGTATGTTTTGCCACAACAAGTGAAAATTACATATTGTAGAGGGCTTGTCGGACTACAATATGGTCCCTAATTTTAAAAATATATCAGATAACTAAAAAGATCACCATAGGCTGTATAGCGTGCATGTCTTCTCTCTACACCATGTGTCTCTTTAGTTATCTGATATATTTTTAAAATTGAGGACTATACTGTAGTCCGACAAGCCCGCTACAATATGTAATTTTCACTTGTTGTGGCAAAACATACTCTACTTTGAGCATGTCCAGGTGTAACAGTTATTATTAGATGGTTTGTACACTTTAATATATTCTTTTAATTGATCTATATTCACCTTTCCTTTTGTAGACAATATGTTCATTACTCTGGTGGTTTTTGATCCCCTGTGATTAAACACATATCATTATGTGTACTTCTCTGTATTTACTGATTTATATATATATATCTATCTAGGGCGGGTAAAATTCCCAAGATTAGATATATATATATATATATATATATATATGTCACAACAATAAACCCAGTCCACACTGTAAAGTGGTCATGTAGGGCACATGAAAAAAAGCACCCAGCACACACTGTAAATGTGGTTGACATTAGGAAGGGCATCCAGCTGTAGAAAACCAGCCAGAAACAGTCCTATATAAGCGAGTCACAGTCACCTGACCTAACATGCCGTCTAACCCGTCTAACCCATGCTAGTGTGGAAAATGGACGTTAAACGATGATAATGGTGATGATGATGATGATGATGATGATGATATATATATTCATATGTAACCCATGCGCAACCACGCAGCAATCCATTTTTCTTATATTTATATATTTTCCTCCGCTGTGACCCGTCTGTTTCTTTCTTACTGCTTCCCCTCTCTCTGTATCTCTCACCTTCTTTTTACCCCTCTGCCAGTCACACTCTCTCTCAGCTGGCCTCTTCCTCACACTTCCACTCACTCACTCACTCTCTGCTTCTCCCCCTCTCTCACTTCCTCCTGTTTGACCTGTGTGAAATCCTTTTCTCGCTCACATCTCACCCATGTTGGATGGTCTGTATCTCTCATCCATGAATTCACCAAGCTTAAGCTTACAGATATCTTGTACTTGTCTCTTCCTATCTTTCCGTTGCAATACCATCTTTGTTTGTTTACATGTCTCGCTCGTTTCACCCTATTTTACTTGTCCCAATAACTTTATTTAGTTATTGCTCGTACCAACCAGAGGTATATGATTTTTAAAGCGATGAAATACCAATGAAGGTTGGAAGATCACTGATGAAGGACTAATTTTATTTATATATATATATATTTAAAATTCTTTATAAACACAATTTATATAAATATTATTTTATTTTACAAAGCTGTTTATACAAAAACAAAACACTCTATTAAAAGGAACACACACAAAAAAAGCAAATGGAAAGAAGAAAAAGAATTAAACAAGAAAAGAAATGGTGAGGCAGCAGCTGACACTAAACCCCACTCTGAGAGGTGTTTTGGCTGCATCCTGTGGACAAAATGGCAAAGGTGTTACAGCAGAGAAATGGCCAGAGACACCTGCTGCAACAGCCACCCCACTCCATGAGGAGCTTTTCTCAGACGAACTGTTGTCTTTCTGATTTTATGGAGGGAATTGGCAGTGCAAGGACCAAGGGCACCAGAGGTACAAAGAGAAAGTGGTCAGTCAGGCCTTGGTATTTAAATATCTTCCTCTCCTTTGCATTGTGAGCAGCGGAGTCTGGGTTTATGGCTGAAGAAACTAGGTTGGAGACAGAGAATGAACTGCAAATTAGGGATTTGCCACTATTCAAAAGAAAGAAGGTTAATCTGACAGGGTGCTTGCTATTACCACAGTCAGGGCCAGACGGCTCCAATTGACTGGCAAGCTGGCCTGAAATGTGATGACAAGATAATGGGTGCAGACCAAACTCACTGACAACAGCATTATTGTAACTCACATATGTGGAGGCTGAGGCATTGTGCCACTCCAATGTAGGTGTACTCATCATCAAGAAGAGTATTGGCTGATGAGGAAGGCACCGAATTGAATCAATTGCCACTGCTGATAGCTTTAATTTAAGTTCCTGTTCTAAATAAAATATTTCCAATTCTTTCTTCTCTCTCTGATATACTTATTTGGTTAAACATACAGAAAAAGAAAGCAGTATTAGAAAGAACTATAAATGCCATAAATGAGCGGAAAAGGAGGGGAAGAGCAAGGACTATTAGACAAAGGAAGAAAGAGAGGTGGATGAAAAGAAGACAGCATGGAAGTGTCATTATAAGAGACTGATGAATGAGGAGAATAATGTGGGAGGAAGATAGCCTGCCCCGAGTAGACCCAATAGAGGGACTAGCTGTATAAGTCAGCAGTAGTATACTAAGTACAACAATTAAGGAATAGTTACTGATGCTGAAAGCATCTGGGATAGTAGACCACACCATAACCACCTATATTGTAAACCAAGTAATACAAAATGGTGCTATACCCAATGACTAGCATAGCAGCAGCATCAATTGCTACAAGGACAAGGGTGATGCACTAGATAGAGGAAATTACAAAGGCATCAAATTGAGGGACCAGCTCATCAATGTTATAGAAAGAGTCATTGTACAACTGATTAGGGATCGAATTAACCTAGATGAGATGCAATTTAAATATATGCCAGGTAAAAGCACCATGGATGCTCTCTTCCTTGTGAGGCAACAACAGGAGAAGTACCTAGCAAAAATAGTTCCTCTACTTAGCATTTGTTGATCTTGAGAAAGCTTTTGACAGGGTCCCCCATACTGTAATTTCAGGGGCAGTTAGGAAAATAGGAATAGAAGAGTGGCTGGTGAGGGCAGTACAAGCTATGTACAGAGTTGCTGTCAGCAAGATTAAAATTAATAATGACTATAGCAAGGAGTTTAGTGTGCAAGTTGGGGTCCACCAGGGTTCTGTCCTTAGCCCTCTCCTGTTTATTATCGTCCTCCAGGCTATAACAGAAGAGTTTAAGATAGGATACCCTTAGGAACTCTTGTATGCTGATATTTAACTCTCATAGCTGAATCTATGGCAGAACTAGAGAAAAATTTCCTGACCTGGAAGCCCAACTAACAATGAAAAGGTCTTAAAGTTAACTTGACAAAGACCATAGTTCTAGTAAATAGTAAAGAAAATTGCCCTGCTCAATGTATAGGAAAGTGATGGGTAGAAATTCCATTGTTTGTCCCAAATGAAAACTATGGGTACACAAGAGATGTAGTGGGATCTCAAGTAGGCTAATAAAGAATGTAGGTTTTACATGTGGGCATTGCACAGGAGTAGTAAGGTGCAAACATGCACAGGAAACAAGACGTATCAGTCTCTGGGAGGGCTCTGTAGAAACAGTAGACAGCTTCTGCTACCTGGGTAACCAAATCAGCAGTGGAGGTGGGTTTCTGAAAGTACAGTAGCCAAAGTAAGAACAGGATGGAGGAAGTTCAGGGAACTACTACTGCTGCTAGCTACAAAGACTTCTCCCTCAAAATGAAGGACAGATTGTATGATGCATATGTACAAACCGCAATGCTGCATGGTAGGGAGACCTGAGCATGTTGTAAAGAGAACCTGCTAAGATTGGAAAGAAATGAAGCTTGTATATTCCAATGGATGTGATATATAAAGCAGTAAAGCGTAAATGAACTGAAAGAGAAACTGGGCATAAGAGGGATCAGATGAAGTGTGCAGGAGAGTAGTTTGCAGTGGTATGGACATGTGATGCATATGAAGGGTGACAGCTGCATAAAAAGGTGAAAGATGCTCAAAGTTGATGGAAGCCTTGGAGTAGGAAGACTTGGGATGAGGTGATAAAAACTGACCTCTCAAAGACAATGATACAAGATCGAGATCTCTGGCCTTATACAGTAATACAAAAGACCCACCTTTCTATGTATATGGGTTGAAGCATACATCTAGTATGCACCACCTTCCTCTCCATCACCCCCTTCCATACATCTCCCACATCCTAACACCCCACCCTTCACCAGATAACCCCCATCCCACTCTAGATATAACTCTCCAATCCCCACACACCTACTCCACCCCAGCTCTCAGCCCACACTGTAAAGTAGTCATGTAGGGGAGATGATAAAAAGCACCCTGCTCACATATAAAGTGGTCATGTAGGTGACACGACAAAAAGCACCTAGTCCACACTGTAAAGTGGTCATGTTGATGTCATGACATGGTAAATGTGGTTGGCATTAGTAATGGCATCCAACTATAGAAACCAAACCAAAATCAGTTCTGTATGAGCAAGACATCGTCATCTGACCTGGCATATTTCACAACAGGACAACTCATTTAACCCATGCTAGCATGGAAAAATGGATGTTAAATGGTAATAATATCTATATCTGTATAAGCAGTACACAGTCATAAGACCTGATTTGTCTCAAATGGGACAACCCGCTTAACCCATGCTAGCATGGAAAATAGACAGTAAATGATGATGATGAGGATGATAATATATATATATATCTCTGGTGTTACACAGTTATACAAAATACTCGAATTCCTGTGGTCATAGGCCATAGATGAAGCATATATATAGCATGCATCACTCCTCCACTCCCCACCTCACCCCACCCACCCACTCTCATACTATACATCTCCCATGAGGACAAGCCAAAGTATACATCCAACAAAGCCTCCAGCCTACACTGTAAAGTGATCATGATGATAACATGGTAAAAAGTGCCAAGTCCACATTGAAAAATGGTTGTGTAGGTGTCAAGACAAAAAGTCCCCTGTAAATGTGGTTGGTGTTAGGAAGAGCATCCAGCCATATAATCCAAGCCCAAATCAGCTCTGTGTGAGCGAAACACTGTCGCCCCCCCCCCCCCGACCAGATCTCTCACAAAGGGACAGCCAGTCCTACCCATGCTAGTGTGGAATATGGATGTTAGACGATAATGATGATGATGATGGTATATATATATATATATATATACAGTGTATTCCTGAAATTTGCGTCCTCGGTTATTCGAGGAATTTTCCTTAGAACCTAACTGATAATTATTTGTGGAAACCACTGGATATTTGATGAATCGTAAATATCTTCTGCAATTTTTTAATGGCTTTTTTGGTGGCAATATATATTTTTTTAATGATAAATATACTGTATTTTAATGATAAATATACTGTATTTGCCAGCCCCTTTGCATTAGATGCTCCCTCTTTTTTCATTATATTTTGTTATACTTTGACGTTTATAATCATTTTTATGGACCACATCCAATAGGAATGTAACCCCCTTGAATACTGAGGGACAACTGTATATACTTCGTTTTTGTATTTATTTTGCAAGATTTCTTAAAATGTGTGTTGAAACAGATATTGTTATACCTTGGGAGGGTCATGCTGCCAATAAAAACACATGCACCTGTTGGTTTTCATTTCGATTTATTATAAATTTCCAGTTGGTTCGTTTAATAACCAGATGGTTGTTTATTTATTGTCAAAGCTTTTTTGTCACACGTTGTGACCTCCTCAGTGACTAATTTGTTATTTTGTGTCTCTCCTTTGTTCTGTTCTACACCATCTTGTTTTTGAAGTGAAAACTAACGGGTGCATATGTTTTATAGGCAGCAGGATCCTCCCAAAGTATAACAATATATATATATATATATATATATATATATATATATATATATATTAATAAAAAGAATTCCAACTTTGTCTAATTTACTCGTTTTATTTACAATCCTTTAAAATTTATAATGGTATTAAAATGAAATAGTATGGTAGAATATTAAATGTTAAGTGTTAATTGAACAAGTACTTTCATGCTTTCGCAATCTTCAGGTTCATAATGTGTGGTGACAGTCAAGTTTGCAATTTTCAACTGTATAGTATTTCATACTATTTCATTATAATACCATTATAAATTTTTAAAGGATTGTAAATAAAACGAGTAAATCAGACAAAGTTGGAATTCCTTTTATTAATATAACCTTCAATACACAATCATACACACCCGTGTATATTTATCTCTCTCTCTCTCTCTCTCTCTCTCTCTCTCTCTCTCTCTCTCTATATATATATATATATATATATATATATATATATATATATATAACATCATCATCATCATCATCATTTTACGTCCGCTTTTCCCTGCTTGCAAGGGTGGGACAGGTCCTATTCAGCATAGCATCTCTCCACTTGTCACGGTCCTTTGTCATCTCCTCCGTGAGCTTCAGCGATGTGAGGTCTGCTCTCACCACCTCCGCCCATGTTTTTTGTGGTCTTCCTCTATTGCATCTTCCTTCTACTGGCATATGAGTTGTCCTGTTATGGGCAATGCAAATTCATGCTTTGGTTATTAATATATATATGTATATGTGATTGATACGAGGTAGGAGAAAGGAAAGAAATTACCCCCAGAATAGAGAATAAGCTGAATATCTACAACAGAGTGGAATCTTTTCAATTTTCTAAATTGCCCCAAGGGCCAAGTAATGGTTTCAGATTTGGGTAACATATTAAGTCTACAACCAAAGAACAGTAACGGTTCCTCTGATAGACAGACACAACATTTGGTACTTTTAGAGAATGAGATGGAAGTTGTGATGGGCATCTTGTCGAGAATGATATTTATGATATTTATGATATAAATGATATATATGAAGGTTTCATTCACACCCTCATCTATTTAAAGATCATCATTGGTGAGAATGGGAAGCTGGGCAGAGAAATAGAGACTAGACTCCAGCTATCAACTAGCACCTCTCTTAAAGAACCCTACCACACCTATGGAGATCAATGCCACACTGAAGAACTCAGTCTTCATCCCCAACCTCACCTACTACTACCACACCTGTCTCCACCCCCACCCTCACCTACCAGCATTTAAACCGGCCATATCTGGCCAGAATTCTCTTATCTCTTCCTGATCAAACCAGCTGTAACTGGTCACTCATACTGATGTTAAGGTATTGTTCTCATAGATTCGATATTATGTGAAATAGAGTGTTTACTTTACCGTGAAAATATAATAATACATATAAAGGATAAAGATTCCATAAGTCCTTGTGGAGTCATAGAGTCACCGTCATACGCCGTGTCTAGGGCTTTTTAAACCTGGCGGAGCCTAACCCCCTCCAGGTCTGAACACAGTCGATTTTTTTCTATAGAGGAAGAATCGATCCCATTATTAGACTGGTAATTATTAGTACCAGTAATGCACTGGGTAATTGCTGGCCTTGTGCCTAAAGTAGAAACAATTATTAGACTGGTATTCTTTTTATCGACCTCGAAAGGATGAGGGGAAAAGTTGACCACGGCGGGATTTGAGCTCAGAGCGCGCTATGAGGTGGGACGAATACCGTAAAGCTTTCTATACAACGTCTTAATGACTCTGCCAATTTGCTCCCTTAAAAGTAAATATAGAGTAATGTAAATGCTAAAGGGTTAAACATTTGGTTGACTCTGTATCAATTAGCTGGCTCATAGCTTTAAAATGTGTAAAATAATTACACATTTTATAAGAATATTAATTGGTAAGGTTAGCAAATGTCTCAGTTTGAGTAGAACTCTCCCAATTTATTAATGTTGCCCTAGTTTATTACTGTTTTCCCAGTTTATTAATTTGCCCCAGTTTATTAACATTGTCCCAGCTTATTACATTATCCCTATTTATTAATGTTGTCCCAGTTTATTAACATTGTCGCAGTTTATTAACATTGTCCCAGTTTATTAATATTGTCCCAGTTCATAAATGTTGTCCCAGTTTATTGAATGCTGTCCCAGTTTATTACCATTGTTCCTGTTTATTAACATTGTCCCAGTTTATTAATGTTGACCAAGTTTATTAAATATTACCCCAGTTTATATAAATGCTGCCCAATTTATTACCATTGTCCCAGTTTATTAACATTGCCCCAGTTTATTAACATTGTCCCACTTTATTAACATTGCCCCAATCAATTAATGTTGTCCCATTTTATTAACGCCATCTCAGTATTCATCATCATCATCATCATCATCATCATCATCATCATTTTACGTCCGCTTTTCCCTGCTTGCAAGGGTTGGACAGGTCCTATTCAGCACAGCATCTCTCCACTTGTCACGGTCCTTCGTCATCTCCTCGGTGAGTTTCAGCAATCTGAGGTCTGCTCTCACCACCTCTGCCCATGTTTTACGTGGTCTACCTCTTCTGCGTCTTCCTTCTACTGGGATTTCTTGTCCCAATTTATTGAATCTTGAACTGTGATCTACCCAGTTTGAAATTATATCCTGTTTGTTGGAAATCAGGATAAATTTTATTTATCCTGATTTAACAGAAGAGTTGGAAGGTATTGATACGAATGAGTCTTTCTCATTATGAAACAGCAGTTATACTTTATGTCAACCCTTGTGGTTAATAAAGAAAGCTTATTATGAAACAGCAGTAACTCAAACAGAATTTGAAACTAAAACCCTTTGCTTCACTCACACTAAAAAATATAATATTTAGAATTGAGATTACAGAAGAATATAAGGCGCATGGCTTAGTGGTTAAAGAGTTGCATTTGCAATCATGAGATTGCAGGTTTGATTACTGGACTGAGCGATGTGTTATGTCCTTGAACAAGACACTATATTTCATGTTGCTCCTTCTACCAGGAGTTGCCACTGGTAGATAGTAACAACAATGGAAACATTGTTTTCTTGATCAGTTTCACCCAAATTGGTAAGTGAATGAAGTCTGGGAATTTTTTTAGCTTCAGTTCCTTCATTGAGCAATTGTAGATTCACATGATCATTGTATACTATACATATATCGATCTCTTTTGATATATATATATATATATATATATAGGCAGGAGACTACTGACAATCATCTCGGCCTATGCTCCCCAAGCAGGCCTAGGCAAAGATGAGAAAGACTGCTTTTACGAGCAACTTTTACAAACAACCGCAATGGCAGAGGACGGAGACATCGTTATGCTAGCAGGAGACTTCAATGGTCATGTTGGACAGCTCCAGGATGGTTACACTGGGGTACATGGTGGGCACGGTTATGGCTCAAGAAATGAAAAAGGCGTGAGACTTCTTGAATATTGTGATGCAGGTACATTGACTATTTGCAACACAAACTTCCAGAAACCTGCCAATCACCTAATAACCTGCAAATCTGGTGAGCACATAAGCCAGATTGACTTCTTACTAGTTAGGCAGCGGGACAGGCAGATAGTGTCTAATACTAAGGCATACCCTGGGGAAGAATGTACCCCACAGCATAGGTTAGTCGTTAGTGATATCTCAGTAAGCAAGAGATGGAATGAGATATATAGGAAGGTGTGGAGAAGAAAGATCTGGAAGCTAAAAGACCTTTCACTAAAATACAAATTTAGGAAAGCCCTTCAAAATGTATATGACGAAAAAGAAGACGATTTAGAGACGTATGACATAGATAATAACTGGAATTTCTTACGTGACAACTTGCTGCAGGCTACTGATGAAACTTGTGGCTGGAGCAGAGCTCCAACCAGACAGAGAGTGACCTGGTGGTGGAACAGCACAGTAGATAAGGCCATTAGAGACAAAAGATTAGCATGGAAGGCTTGGAAAAAGGGTGGGAGTAGGGAAGAATATACAGCCACTAAGAGAGAAGCTAGATGTCAGGTGTACTTAGCACGCAGGACGGCGGAGAGTAGGAAGTTTGCCAATGTTCTGCGACGGGAAGATCAGAGGCGTGCGGTGTTCCACATTGCAAGGCAGTGTATCAATGCAAATCAGGATGTTGTTGGAGATAAATGTGTCCAGGATGATGCCGGTGTACTTAGTGTCATGAGTGATCAGAAAAAGGAGGCCTGGAAATGTCATTATGAGAGACTGATGAATGTGGAGAACGAATGGGAGAGAGAGAAATTACCCTTAGTAGATCCGACAGAGGAACCAGCTATTGAGATTGACGAATATAGGGTCCAAGAGACGATTAAGGAAATGAAAAATGGTAAGGCTGCTGGACCATCGGCGATAGTTGCTGAGATGCTGAAGGCATCAGGGGATGTAGGCACTAAACTGGTTGCATACATCATCAATCAGGCTATATATGGTGGTGTCATACCCAAAGACTGGTGCAGCAATATTCTCATAAATTGCTACAAAGGTAAAGGGGATACTCTGGAGAGGAGCAATTATAGGGGTATAAAACTGATGGATCAGATTATGAAAGTGGCAGAAAGGATATTAGCACAACTAATTAGAGAAAGGGTCAAACTAGATGAGATGCAGTTTGGTTTTGTGCCTGGGAAGAGTACAACAGAGGCCCTCTTCTTGGTGAGACAATCGCAAGAGAGGTTCTTAGAGAAGAATAAGCCACTATACTTATCCTTTGTTGACCTAGAGAAGGCCTTTGATAGGGTACCTCGATCTGTCATCTGGTGGTCCCTAAGGAAGCTAGGTGTTGAGGAATGGCTTGTGAGGACAGTGCAAACTTTGTACAGAGGTACTCTCAGTAAAGTCAGGGTAGGAATGGAGTTTAGTGAGGAATTCCAGATACAAGTAGGAGTACATCAAGGTTCAGTCCTCAGCCCGCTCTTGTTTATTATAGTCCTCCAAGCATAACAGAGGAGTTTAAGACTGGCTGTCCATGGGAACTTCTCTATGCTGACGATCTGGTTCTTATAGCAGAATCAGTAGAGGAGCTAGAGAATAAATTCTGGCTATGGAAACAGCAGTTGGAAGCAAGAGGACAGAGTGAACCTAGCTAAGACAAAAGTGTTGATGAGTAGAAAAGAGGACAAAACTCTGATTCCGTCAGGGAAATGGCCATGTTCGATATGCAGAAAAGGAACTGGCATAAATTCTATAAAATGCACACAATGCAGATCCTGGGTACACAAGAGATGTAGTGAGATAGCAGGCAAACTAACAGGTAGGGAGAAATATGTATGCAGTAGATGTACAGGGAAATTAGACAGTAGAAGTCGCATTGATAGACACATTTTTTAAATGCAGGAGGGCGCTATAGAAGTGGTTGATAGCTTCCGGTACCTAGGAGATCAGATTAGCATGGGAGGAGGGTGTTCCGAGGCCATATTATCTAGAATAAGGACGGGTTGGAAGAAGTTTAGGGAGCTGCTTCCTCTGTTGACGAAGAAGGGTTTCTCCCTGCGTATGAAAGGCCGGTTGTATGATGCCTGTGTGAGGAGCGTGATGCTGCATGGTAGTGAGACATGGGCAGCAACTGCAGAGGATATGCGACGGCTGGAGAGAAATGAGGCAAGCATGCTCCGTTGGATGTGCAGTGTAAATGTGCGTGAACGACCCAGCATAAATGTGTTGAGAGAGAAACTGTGTCTGAGAGGGATAGAATGTAGTGTACGGGAGAGGAGACTGAGGTGGTATGGACATGTGATGTGCATGGAGGATGACCGATGGGTGAAGAAGTGCCAGGAAATGCCAGTTGAAGGAAGACGTGGTAGAGGTAGACCACGAAAAACATGGGCGGAGGTGGTGAGAACAGACCTCAGATTGCTGAAGCTCACGGTGGAGATGACGAAGGGCCGTGACAAGTGGAGAGATGCTGTGCTGAATAAGACCCATCCCACCCTTGCTAGCAGGGAAGAGCAGACGTAAAATGGTGATGATGATTAGAAACTGATTGACATATATATATATATCTAAAATAAACATATGAAACAATCACAGGGAATAATTTGTAAAAGTGTGTAAGTACACATAGCTAGGTAGATAACTAATTAAAGTTTAACTAGAACTTTAAAAATAGATTCCTTATAAATTGATTAATCTTCCTTGTATATATTTCATTAAAGAAATATATTTCACCATTAATGGATCGGAAAACCTCAGTAGCCAAATTCTGGATTTTCAACAAGGGAGAAGATCTAACTATCTGTGTTTACACAGCAAATTCAAACCTGCGAATGACTAGCAGCACGTGTTGCATTTTTCAAAAATACACACATCGTACCAGCTTCATCCCAGTGGCGTGAATAGGGTTATCGATGACTAGAAATAGCAGCTGAGTCCTTTCAACTGAGTTAGCTCTACAATTAAGGGGCCATGTATATATCCAAAATTAAATTAAGGGTGTCATGTCAGTGGATATGGTGCATGTCTCTCTGACATGACACCCTTAATTTAATTTTGGATATATATATATATTTATACAGGTGGCACAAGGCACAAAAGTCATGTGCCAGTAAATCATGTAAATAAAATCTCTCTTATATAAACAGTTTTTTTTGTGATTAGGGTGGTATGTGACTTTTGCACCACCCTGTACATATATATATATATAAATGTGTGTATAGTATATTTGATGATATCCTGTAAGTTTAATTAAAAACATCTTGAAGACCATTCGCCATCAATTTTAAAGTAGTGACTATGTCACTTATTCTCGGCAAAAAAAAAAGGGGCGTAATCAGCAGTCCTGTTTCTCACTCGTTAGCGGTTATCAAGACTACTTACTCCTTCGCTTCTGCCAAGCATTATAGAAGCTGGATTCTTATAGAATTCCAGTAATGTTTAAGAGCTGATTAAAAAGATCGGTTGCCGGTCAAGCAAAAATTAGGTATTAGTATTAGTTTTTAATTAAACATACAAACATCTACACTCTCTCCCTACCACCACATTTACATTTACACAAGTCATTACTATCTAGACTAAGGTGTCTGACCTGTTGCCAAACTCTCTACTCTATGTTGAATGTGTGTGTGTATATATACAGTATATGTATATATGTGTATATACATATATATATATATATATATATATATATTCATTTCGGACCATACCAAAATCAACATACTGATTGCGGATTTGGTACGGGTGATGAGAAATGTGTCCCGCATGTGCAACCCCGAAGAACTAGAGAGACACATACAACACTTCATCCACCGTATGCAGTTCTCTGGCTACAATCAGAGAGATAGAATCAGAGTGTATAAAGGAGCCAGAACCAAATGGGAAAAAATGGTAAATAATGACATAAATGGGACCTGCCCCTTGTGTAGGAACAAATTTTGGAATAGAATAGAAAGAACTAGGAACAAGGCCAATAGAATAAACTCATGGTATGATAGCAATAAATACCAGAGTGTAATGTTCATCAATACAACCCCTAGAGGCGAACTAGCCTACAAATTTAGAAGGGCCCTAAAGAAACATAATCTCAATATTAAGATAGTAGAAAGACCTGGTACCTCCGTAAAAACACTTATTAGCAAGACATACCCGTTCCAAAGACCCCCATGTATAGATAAGAAATGTATAACCTGTAAAATAAGCCCCCATATTAACTGTAAAACTAGAAATGTAGTATATAGCATAAGATGTACTGAAGGACAATGTAGAAACAAAAATATAGTGTACATAGGTGAGACAGCTCGTAGCATAGGGGAACGAATAAATGAACACTGGCGAGACCTCCAAGATAATAAAGAATCATCTGTGCTCTACCAACATGCTAAGATAGAACACAGGGGTAAATTAGAGAGCATAGAAATAAAAATAGAATCCACACACAAGAAAGACGCAATGTTTAGGCAAATTACAGAGGCAGTAAGCATAAAAGAATTAAAACCAAAATTAAATAGAAAATATGAGTGGAACAGCAACATCACAACTTACAATTAAGGACAAAATGAAAACACACACACACATAGAACAAACAACTTACAATTGAAAACACACACAAAATGAAAACACACACAAGACAAAATGAAAACACACACACACATAGAACAAACAACCAACCAACAATAAATAAATAAATAAATAAACAAATAGAAAAATATAAATAGAAAAATAGAAAAATGAACACAAACACACACAGACACCCGGATGTGGCGCATGCGCAAACTGAGTACGCAACCCACACACAAACAAAATGGCGTAGGATAGAAGAAAGGAAAGGCACAGAAACGAAGAAAGAAATCCCCAGTCACTGAAGAGGTCACAGAGTGTGTGACGAAAGAACTATGACTATATATATATAAACAACTATCTGGTTGTGGAACCAACCAACCAACCAGAAATTTATAAATTTGTAAATTTATAAATATATAATAAATTAAATTGAAGTGAAAGCAACTGGTGCGTGTGTTTCTTATTGGCAACATGACCCTCCCAAAGTATAACAATATCGGTTTCAACACACGATTTCAGATAAAGAATCTTGCTAAACAAATTCAGAAACGAAACATATATATATAATTCAGTCAAAACGACCAAATTTCAACCCAGCGTCTACAACAACATCTACAACAACATCTACAACAACAACATCAACGGCACCAATGTCTACAGCAACAACAGCATCAGAATGAAATGAACACCAACATCAAGAGAAACTACACCAACATCAAACGATAAAAACAACAACAACAACAACAACATCAACTGCCACCAACATTACTACCACCAACCACCACCACCACCACTACCATTACCATCACCAGCGATTGGGCCTTAAGAAAACAACAACTATAATAATAATAATTTTTCTACTTTTGGCATGGAATCAGCGATTGTCCCAGCGCATTGCTGGTGCTTTGTTTTGTTGACTCCGTGGGGATGAGGGGCAAGGTTACCTCCACAGGATTTGAGCTCGGAGCATAGAGGGCCATAACTCTATGCTGTAAAGCAATTATTATAATAATTGTTTCTACTTTTGGCACAAGGCCAGCAATTACCCAGTGCATTACTGGTACTTTATTTCATCGACCCCGCAAGGATGAAAGGCAAAGTTAACCTCGGCGGGATTTGAACTCAGACCATAAAGGGCCGTAACTCTTTGCTGCAAAGCATGGCGTCCGACCCTCTACCGATACTGCCAATCCACCGCCCTAATAAAGCAATTATTATAATAATTCTGAACAGTAACACACAGCTTCAATTATACAAACTCTTTCGAAAGTCAACAGTAGTAAATACGATTTAAATATTTACCTCTTCTAGTGTCATGACCAACGGTTTCGCTAATCAAAAGATTTGAAATTCAGAGAATTTCCAATGGAAAGATATAGCTCTTCAGATAGCTTTTCCAAAGCTACTAGATATAAATCCACGTAGATGTGGATCTGTCGCTTTCTGCCCGGTGAATGAATCATGAAATATCAACTAGTCTATTATTCCCACTCTTTCTAACGGCCCATTTGTGTGGTGGTCATTTTAACGGCTTGATTCATTCACCGGGCAGAAAGCGACACATCCACATCTATGTGGATTTATATCTAGTAGGTTTGGAAAAGCTATCTGAAGAGCTATATCTTTCCATTGGAAATTCTCTGAATTTCCAATCTTTTGATTAGCGAAACCGTCGGTCATGGCACACTAGAAGAGGTAAATATTTAAATTGTATTTTAATTTATTTAAAAGATTGTTTAATGTTTACTTGTTCCGCTCATATATATATATATATATATAAGCAGATGGCTCCAAAAAAAAAAAACTCAATTGGGAATGGAATTTTCTTAGGCTGAGAAAAAAAAACAATGGAGTTATCTAAACTCTGAGATGTTCACACTACACTTAATATTAGGCCTAATAATTGTTTCTACCTTTGGCACAAGGCCAGCAATTACCCCAGTGCATTACTGGGGCTTTATTTTATCGACTCTGTAATGATGAAAGACAAAGTTAACCGCGGCAGGATTTGAACTAAGATCGTAAAGGGCCATGACTCTATGCTGTAAAGCATGGTGTCTGACGCTCTACTGGTTACTGCCAATCCACCTAATAATAAGACACATTTTCCATGACAGACAGAAACAGACTGCAGAGTTTTGACAATTCAATTCTTCCTACAGACAACCCTGTACCACCGAGCTCCTCCGCAAGATCGGAATGTCGTTGGCCTATCTGAAGAGGGAGCCCCATGAGGTTGGGTGGCTGTTGCAGCAGGTATCACTGGCCATCAACTGGAGGAATGATATTGTCGTCTTGTCCGGGGGATGCAGCACCCTTGCCCCCTTGCCATAGGTCCAAAGCCCAATCAACCCCTCCCTTCTGTGACACCAGAGCTCATGCCATCCCCTCCCTTTCCCCTTCTTTTTCTTCTTTCTTTCCTTTTTTTTCTATATTTTCCTATTCTTTCTTTCCTTTCGTTACCCATTTAAAAAAAGCACCCAGTCCACACTGTAAAATGGTTGTGTAAGAGACAGTAAAAAGGCTCCCAGTCCACACTGTAAATGTGGTCGGTGTTAGGAAGGGCATCCAACCGTAGAAAAACTGCCAAATACAGTGCTATATGAGCGGGACATGATCGTCCAATCAATCTTGCCTCAAGTGGGACAATTCCCATGGAAGATAGATGTTAAACATTGATGATGATGATGAACAGACAATTTGATCTTAATATTTCATTGCTGTTTTCTTTGCAATGTTATTGACTCTGTAAATTTGTCTAGATGTTAGCACATCCCAGAATAAATCAATTGTGATACATCAGTTGTTAGCTGTCAGGACACTGCATCCTTCAAAATTTCCATGTTTCCAGAAATTCACCAATACTACACCTAATATTCCCCCTCTATATGCACACACACATGTGTCTGTGTGTATATCATGACTCATACACTGTTCACTTTCCTGACATTTGTACATTATTCTATGTACTATACATGTACCATTCATGAGTTGTAGTGCACCTGAGCACTGTACACAATAATTTTCATTATTATTATTAGCGTATTTTCCGGTGTCGAAGATGCTACTTTTTTCCTAAAATATGTCACAAAAATCTACCATGCGTCCTGGAAGCCGAAGGTTGTTTATTATTTTTTTTCAAATTTTTGGTTGTTAAAATTAGAGTGCATCCTCAAAGACAAAGTGTCTTTGGCACCGGGAAATATGGAATATTTCATATTTCATACATTTTCTCTTAAAAAAATTTTTTAATTTATTTTTGCTATGCCAAAAAAGGTACAGTTACAAAAGAACTCAAGAAGGATTTTCTAAAAAAACACTGTTTAATAGAATAAAATGTGATTCCCGTTTTACAGAGTTCTTTGCTATGAATGGAAGTAAGTCAGGTATTAAAAACCATTTGAAGTCTCAAAGGCACTAAATTAGTTTTGTTGATAGTTCATCAAAATTATATACTATCTTTCCCGGCACTGAAGACGCTTCATCCTCGAGGACACACCCTAATTTTGACAACCGAAAAAAAAAAAAAAATAATAAACCTTTGACCTCCAGGACGCATGGTAAATCTTTGAGCCAAAGTTTCATCTAATGTAGACAAAATGTGAAGTCACAGTTTTAAATATAAATTGCACCAATAGCTAAATCTAAAGACTCAATAGAGGCAAATTTTGTAAGAATTTTTATGGATGATGCAAATCAAAAAGATGTTAAAATTATATCATCATCATCATCATCATCATCATTGTTTAACATCCATTTTCCATGCTAGCATAGGTAGGACAAGCTCATCAGCCTTCTGGCGACTAAAAGAAACATTCCACTGAGCTGCTTAAAATTTCTTAACAAAATTAAAAATGACAATTTATTTCTTAGAAAAATAGTTTCAAGTAAAAAATATGAAAGTAATGAAGAATGAATAAAATATTTCTTTATGAAAAATGATGTGAAGTTTATTTTATTTTAAAATGTTA
Source organism: Eledone cirrhosa (assembly GCA_964016885.1). NCBI lineage: Eukaryota > Metazoa > Mollusca > Cephalopoda > Octopoda > Eledonidae > Eledone > Eledone cirrhosa. Next base: position 94,819,452 of record OZ024744.1, read on the forward strand.
CTGTTCTACTGGACAATATTTTACATAGATATGGTGTCACGTAAAGAACAACTATTCTGTACATCTTCTGTTTTCTATGTCCCTCAGTCTGACTCTCAAACTTCTAAGTAATAAACACAAGTTATATATCTTACCATCTCACATATATCACTTCAACACTTGCTAGGAACTTCTTCATATAAGAAAGAAACATGCAATTATATTAATATATTTGCAGTAAAAAAATCCCAGAACCTACTGGCTGGTGGGAAAAGAGATTGACTCTCTTTTAATATCCAACCCGAATGCTACACCTCTTCAGATCTTGTGTGATATTACCAATGTTTTTAGTTTCAATTCACATTGTCGCAAAATCCATAGTCCCACTTGAACAACTCCCATTGGTTCTGGTTTCTAAAGTCTATCTTAACCCTTTACTATTTACATTACTCTATTCATACTATTGTATTTTCATGGTAAAGGCTTTATCTTACGTAATATCAAATCTATGAGATTTTGATATTTATTTTGAGAACAATACCTTAACATCAGTATGAGTGGCTGGTTACAGCCAGTTTGAACAGAAAACGGTGAGAGAATTCTGGCCGGATATGGCTGGTTTAAATTCTATGGGTTAAAATATGCCCCCACACCCTCCCACTGCAAAGTGGACATGTAGGCACCACGGAAAAAAAGCACCCAGGACTCACTGTAAATGAGGTTGGTGTTAGGAAGGGCATCCAGCTGTAGAAATCAAGCCAGAATCAGTTCCCGTATGAGCAAGACATGGTCAGCCGACCGGACACTGCCCACAACAGGACAACCTGTCTAACCCATGCTCGCGTGGAAGAACGGACGTAAAGTGGTGATGATGATGAAGCCTGTAGGTTCGTTAGGCCGGTGCATATCCCGGTTTCATGGCGTGAAGCGACTGAGAATACAAGACTTTTCCACGGATAAAGATGCCAGTCCATTGCAGGGTTAAACTTTTCAGCTGAGAATACTGGAGCAATGTGAACACAACACACAACCCAGACCAAGAATTGACCCCCATGACATTATGATTATAAGTCCAACAACCTTACCACTAGGCCACACACCTCCACTGAATATACTGTAGCAACATGAAATGAAGTGCTTTGCTCAAGAACACAACACACAACCCAGTCGTTCGTCCAGGAATCGAACCTAGGACATTATGACCCTAAGTCCAACACCCTTACCACTAGGCCATGTGCCTCCACACCTCTGAAAATTATGGCCCTCCTATCCTCTCAATTGACCAGCTGGTCTTTGAGATCCAGAGGAAGATGATGCCAGTAGTAGATTAACAAAAAACCTGAATACCCCCCCCACGTAACTAAAAGTGGACTAGGCGGAAAGTCTATAAATAAGAACTGAAGTGAACTGTCACGGCAACTGTGTGTATGGAGTCTCGTGGTAGTCTCGCATTGGTAGTTTGGTATTACACCTGGTGAATACCTTGGTGTTACCCTTGTTTCATACAGATATACACAACAGGTGTGTCACACCATTATAACACACTACTACAGGATATCTTTTGATCATGACATTCATCTTACCGAGACATCTTCCTAGTAGAAGCTACTGAACCAACAAGTTAACTGAAGTAGATTAACTGTTTTAGGTGTAACTGCCATACAAAGGCTATGTGCTAGCTCTCAGTAAATATCAATAATTATCATTATCAATAATTAACATTATCAATAGGTATCAATAATTATATTTATCAATATTTATAATTATCATTATCAATAGGTGTCAACTCAATTTGAACTCAGACAATAAAGGTTGTTACGGCCCTTTATGGTTAACTTTGCCTTTCATCCTTACGGGGTCGATAAAATAAAATACCAGTAATACACTGGTATAATTGCTGGCCTTGTGCCAAAAGTAGAAACAATTATCAATAGGTAGAAACAATTATCAATTATCGACACTAATTATAATTATAATTATCGACACTAATTATAATTATAATTATCGACACTAATTATAATTATAATTATCAGTAATTACTTTTATCAATAATTATAATTATCAACAAATGTCAATAATAATTATCGATATCGATATGTAAAAATATTTATAATTATCATTATCAATAGATGTCAAAAATTATAATTATCAATGTGTCAATAATTACCATTATCAATAATTATGATTATCAACAGGTGTCTTAATTATAATGATCATTATCTATAATTGTATTTATCAATAGGTGACAATAATTATCATTATCAACAGGTGTCAATAATTATAATGACCATTATCAATAATTATATTTATCAAAAGGTGACAATAATTATCATTATCAACAGATGTCAATAATTATCATTATCAACAGATGTCGATAATAATCATTATCAATAATTACCATTATCAATTGCTGTAAATAATTATCATTAACAATAACAGACAACAAAAGTCAACAATAGTTTTTCAAACAAAAGTTTTATTTATTTTTTTTTTAATTTAACTTTTATGTATTTATTTTTACTCTTTTATTTTATTGTTTCCAACAGAAAGTCACTTTATTGGCAGTACCGAAGACAATTGTGTGTGTATGCATGCGCATTATATATATATATATATATATATATATATATATACATACATACACACACACACATATATATATATACATACACATATTTATTAATGTAATGTATGTGCTTATATATATACATAATGTATATATATATATATATACATATATAGACATATATATATATATATATATATATATGTATATATATATGTATATATGTATATATATATACATTATGTATATATATATATATATATATATATATATAAGCACAACATATTTTATATATGTATATGCATATGCAAATATATATATATATATGTATATATATATATATATATATATATACATATATATATATATGCATATGCATATACATACATAAATATACATATATAAAATATGTTGTGAAGGAGCAATAAAAAAAAGAACAAAAAAAAAAACCTTATAACAATCAAACAAACATGAGTAGTTTGATAAGATATTAACGGCTCAAATATTATTATTGCAACCATCCAGTTTACTGACAAACAATACAGTAAATTTTACATTTACTTTATCATCTTTATTTGTCTATTTATTCTTCGGGGTTGTTTTCTTTTTCCTTGTTTTTTTTTTTCTTTCTTCTCCTCTTCTTTTTCATTTTCTTCTTTGTCTTCGAAAACTGGAACTTTGAGCCGTTTTACAGAAGTAAAAATAATGTTTTTTATTTTTTATTTTTTTTTTTTTTCAAAGGATTTAAGTCACATGCCTTCTAATATACTGTTACAAAATATACTTTTAGCAAAGGAATTTTTATAGAATGGTATTAAATATCTACAGATTCTGTGAACAAAAAAAAAAAAAATATATATATATATATATATAAATATATATATGTATGTATGTATACATATATATATTGCATGTTTGTGTGTATATGAGACTGAGGTTGTTTAAGTGAGTATATAAGTGTGTATGTGTGTGAATGTGCAGTATATATGCTTATATGTTTGTATGTATGTTATATATATATGTTTATAATTATCCCATTACCCAAGGTTTCACGAAGTTAGATGAAATATCATCAGATGAAATATCATATTATGGATGTAAGATATTTAATATCATATCTTATATCCATAATATAGATATTTCATATGATGAATGAACTAAACGTTTTGGTTAGAATTGTCTAATATATATATATATATATATATAAATATATATATATATATATAAATCGGCCTGCTCGCCCAGCCAGTGGGATGGCGTCATCGTATGACTAAAACAGCATGTGCTATGACCAGCGGCGCCCGACAGACTGGTCGGTCAAGGTGATCAAGGTGATATATATATATATAAATAATCTATATATGTACACACATGCATATATATATCATCATTTAAAATGGATGTTAAGTAATTGTTTCTACTTTTGGCACAAGGCCAGCAATTACCCAGTGCATTACTGGTACTTTATTTTATCGACCCCGTAAGGATGAAAGGCAAAGTTAACCTCGACGGGATTTGAACTCAGATCATAAAGGGCCGCAACTCTTTGCTGCTAAACATGGTGTCCGACTCTCTACCGATACTGCCAATCCACTGTCCTTGGATGTTAAATAATGATATATATATATATGTGTGTGTGTATGTGTGTATATATATATATTTATATATATATATAGTGTTCCTTGAGAATAATACCTTTGTACTTTTGGTGACATTTATTACATACATGTTCATAGCCCTATTATTTATATGTATATGTATATATTTGAGTTTTGTGCATACGCATGTGTACCCTAAAGTTATACATACATGCAATGCATGAAAATGCTGAATGGATGGTTATGGTTAAATGACTAACGACTAGCGTTCATGTATATATATATATATATATATATATATATATATATATATATATATTTGACTGCATGCCCATATACGGACTGTACCCCTTGATAAGTTCAGCTAGATTCCCGTCGTCCTAATACTGCTGGTGTGTCGAAACGGCCGGAGCTCAGCCGTCGGGGTCCTGACTCTTTTCCCCATATATATATATAATATAATATATATATGTATTGTGTGTATATTTTCAGTACAATGACTACCTATCTATCAATTTGATAACTGTGGTTGTTTTATGTTTCATATATGTTTGTGTTTATATTTAATTCTACTAGACGCCGCTGTTTCCACCCTGAAGGATTCTGGATATCCACAAGTTATGATTATAAAGAATGAAAATTAAAATAAATTTTTTTTTTTTTTTTTTTTTTTTTTTTAAATATCTATCAATGTTGTGTAATGATATTTAGTGTGTGTTCGTTAGCATACATGTATGTATCCGTGTGAGTGTCCATTGTGAAGAAAATTATTATCATTGCAGCGTTAATTCATTATTGCATGAGACCTTCGTTAGAGATGTAAGATTTAAAAAAAAATTTTTTTTTCATTTTTTAAAATATTTTCATTTTTTTTTTGTTGAAATTTTACAGATTATTAACAATTATAATTTCTTACATAGGCACAAATGCCACAAATTGGTGGTAGGGGAGGGTGTTGTTATTTAATTAAGTCAACCTCAACCATTTCGACTGCTTACATATTTAATCAACTTTCAGAGAAGGGTTGAATAAAAGGCAAAAGTTGACTTCAGTGGGATTATATATACACCTTATAACAGATTAAATGCTATGTGGTAATTAGCTATATATATATAAATATATATAGCTAATTACAGCATAGCATTTAATCTGGTTCTCCACCGATTTTGACATACACTGCTTTATTTATGTAAAATAACTGTTTCTAACATAAGCTGTTTAATAATAATAATTGTTTCTACTTTTGGCACAAGGCCAGCAATTACCCAGTGTATTACTGGTACTTTATTTTATCGACCCCGTAAGGATGAAAGGCAAAGTTAACCTCGGCGGGATTTGAACTCAGAATGGCAAGGGCCGTAACTCTATGCTGCAAAGCATGGCGTCTGACCCTCTACCGATACTGCCAATCCACTGTCCATTATTATTATTAATAAGGGCGGTGGATTGGCAGTATCGGTAAAGGGTCAGACACCATGCTTTCCAGCATAGTTACGTCCCTTTACGATCTGAGTTCAAATCCCGCCGAGGTTGACTTTGCCTTTCATCCTTACGGGGTCGATAAAATAAAGTACCAGTAATGCACTGGGTAATTGCTGGCCTTGTGCCTAAAGTAGAAACAATTATTATTATTAATAATAATTAATAATAATAATGATGATGATGGTGATGATGATGATGATGACAATGATGATGGTAATGATGACGATTTTTAACATAGGTAAAAAGGCCACACATTTTCGGGTAAGAGGGTGGTGGGGTTTTTGTCAATATTATATTGACATAGTACATGACTGGTATCAAGTACCCTCCAACCCCACCACCCTGCAGAAAGATGAGAAGTAAAGTTGACCATGGTGGAATTTAAAGTGAATGATGGTTTTTGGACATTAATTAATAATTAATAATGAAATTATTACTGACGAAAAAAAAAAAATTAATAAATGAGCAAAATAAATAAAATAAATAAATAAAATAAAACAACAAAAACACAAAAGTTAAAAATTGCTTTATAATATATATTTTCTTCTTTAATGTCTCAAAAAAACAACATAAAAGCAACAACAAATGTATGCATGTGTACTGGTGGTGATAGGGTTGGTGTTGGTGTTTGTGGTGGTGGTGTTGGTAGTGGCGTTGGTGGTGATAGGGTTGGTGTTTGTGTGTATAAGTGAGGTGTTGGTGGTGGTGTTGGTGTTTGTGTTGGTAGTGTTGGTAGTGGTGTTGGTGTTTGTGGTGTTGGTGTTGGTGTTTGTGGTGGTGGTCTTGGTAGTGGCATTGATGGTGATAGGGTTGGTGTTTGTGTGTATAAGTGAGATGTTGGTGGTGGTGTTGGTGGTGGTGGTGGTCTTGGTAGTGGCGTTGGTGGTGATAGGGTTGGTGTTTGTGTGTATAAGTGAGATGTTGGTGGTGGTGTTGGTGGTGGTGGTGGTGTTGGTGGTGGTGGTGGTCTTGGTAGTGGCGTTGGTGGTGATAGGGTTGGTGTTTGTGTGTATAAGTGAGATGTTGGTGGTGGTGTTGGTGGTGGTGGTGGTCTTGGTAGTGGCGTTGGTGGTGATAGGGTTGGTGTTTGTGTGTATAAGTGAGATGTTGGTGGTGGTGTTGGTGTTTGTGGTGGTGGTGTTGGTAGTGGCGTTGGTGGTGATAGGGTTGGTGTTTGTGTGTATAAGTGAGGTGTTGGTGGTGGTGTTGGTGTTTGTGGTGTTGGTGTTGGTGTTTGTGGTGGTGGTCTTGGTAGTGGCATTGATGGTGATAGGGTTGGTGTTTGTGTGTATAAGTGAGATGTTGGTGGTGGTCTTGGAAGTGGCGTTGGTGGTGATAGGGTTGGTGTTTGTGTGTATAAGTGAGGTGTTGGTGGTGGTGTTGGTGGTGGTGGTGGTGGTCTTGGTAGTGGCATTGGTGGTGATAGGGTTGGTGTTTGTGTGTATAAGTGAGATGTTGGTGGTGGTGTTTGTGGTGTTGGTGGTGGTGGTGGTGTTTGTGGTGGTGGTGTTGGTGTTTGTGGTGGTGGTGGTGGTCTTGGTAGTGGCGTTGGTGGTGATAGGGTTGGTGTTTGTGTGTATAAGTGAGGTGTTGGTGGTGGTGTTGGTGTTGGTGTTTGTGGTGATGGTGTTGGTGTTTGTGGTAGTGGTCTTGGTAGTGGCGTTGGTGGTGATAGGGTGGGTTGTTGTTTGTGGTGGTGGTGGTGGTGGTAGTGTTGGTAGTGTGTATATGTGAGGTGTTGGTGTTCGTGATAGTGTTGTTGTTAGTGGTCGCGATAGTGTTGGTGGTGATAGTGTTGGTGGTGTTGGTGTTGGTGTTTGTGATGTTGATGGTGGTGGTGTTGGTGGTAGTGTATATAAGTGAGGTGTTGGTGTGGTGGTATTGGTGGTGTGTATGTGAAGTGGTGGTGATTGTGTTGGTGGTGATAGTGTTGGTGGTGGTGGTGTGTATGTGAGGCGGTGGTGTTGTTGGTGTTTGTAGTGTTGGCGGTGGTGTGTATATGTGAGGTGGTGGTGATGTTAGTGGTGATAGTATTAGTCTTGGTGATAGTGTTGGTGTTGGTGATAGTGTTGGTGTTGGTGATAATGTTGGTGGTTGGTAATAGTGTTGGTGTTGGTGATAGTGTTGGTGTTGGTGATAGTGTTGGTGTTAGTGTTGGTGTTGGTGATAGTGTTGGTGTTGGTGATAATGTTGGTGTTGGTAATAGTGTTGGTGTTGGTGATAGTGTTGGTGTTGGTGATAGTGTTGGTGTTGGTGATAATGTTGGTGTTGGTAATAGTGTTGGTGTTGGTGATAGTGTTGGTGTTGGTGATAGTGTTGGTGTTGGTGATAATGTTGGTGTTGGTAGTAGTGTTGGTGTTGGTGATAGTGTTGGTGATAGTGTTGGTGTTGGTGATAGTGTTGGTGGTTGGTGATAATGTTGGTGTTGGTAATAGTGTTGGTGTTGGTGATAGTGTTGGTGTTGGTGATAGTGTTGGTGTTGGTGATAGTGTTGGTGGTTGGTAATAGTGTTGGTGTTGGTGATAATGTTGGTGTTGGTGATAATGTTGGTGTTGGTGATAGTGTTGGTGATAGTGTTGGTGTTGGTGATAATGTTGGTGTTGGTGATAGTGTTGGTGTTGGTGATAGTGTTGGTGTTGGTAATAGTGTTGGTGTTGGTGATAATGTTGGTGTTGGTGATAATGTTGGTGTTGGTGATAGTGTTGGTGTTGGTGATAGTGTTGGTGTTGGTGATAGTGTTGGTGTTGGTAATAGTGTTGGTGTTGGTGATAGTGTTGGTGTTGGTGATAGTGTTGGTGTTGGTGATAGTGTTGGTGTTGGTAATAGTGTTGGTGTTGGTGATAGTGTTGGTGTTGGTGATAGTGTTGGTGGTTGGTGATAATATTGGTGGTTGGTAATAGTGTTGGTGTTGGTGATAGTGTTGGTGTTGGTGATAGTGTTGGTGTTGGTGATAGTGTTGGTGGTTGGTAATAGTGTTGGTGTTGGTGATAATGTTGGTGTTGGTGATAGTGTTGGTGTTGGTGATAGTGTTGGTGTTGGTGATAATGTTGGTGTTGGTGATAATGTTGGTGTTGGTGATAGTGTTGGTGTTGGTGATAGTGTTGGTGTTGGTGATAGTGTTGGTGTTGGTGATAGTGTTGGTGTTGGTAATAGTGTTGGTGTTGGTGATAGTGTTGGTGTTGGTGATAATGTTGGTGTTGGTGATAGTGTTGGTGTTGGTGATAGTGTTGGTGTTGGTGATAGTGATAGTGTTGGTGTTGGTGATAGTGTTGGTGTTGGTGATAATGTTGGTGATAGTGTTGGTGTTGGTGATAATGTTGGTGTTGGTGATAGTGTTGGTGATAGTGTTGGTGTTGGTGATAGTGTTGGTGTTGGTGATAATGTTGGTGTTGGTAATAGTGTTGGTGTTGGTGATAGTGTTGGTGTTGGTGATAGTGTTGGTGTTAGTGTTGGTGTTGGTGATAGTGTTGGTGTTGGTGATAATGTTGGTGTTGGTAATAGTGTTGGTGTTGGTGATAGTGTTGGTGTTGGTAATAGTGTTGGTGTTGGTGATAGTGTTGGTGTTGGTAATAGTGTTGGTGTTGGTGATAGTGTTGGTGTTGGTGATAATGTTGGTGTTGGTGATAGTGTTGGTGTTGGTGATAGTGTTGGTGTTGGTGATAATGTTGGTGTTGGTGATGGTGTTGGTGATAGTGTTGGTGTTGGTGATAATGTTGGTGTTGGTGATAATGTTGGTCTTAGTGATAATGTTGGTGTTGGTGATAATGTTGGTGTTGGTGATAATGTTGGTCTTAGTGATAATGTTGGTCTTAGTGATAATGTTGGTGTTGGTGATAATGTTGGTGTTGGTGATAATGTTGGTCTTAGTGATAATGTTGGTCTTAGTGATAATGTTGGTGTTGGTGATAATGTTGGTGTTGGTGATAATGTTGGTGGTGTTTAGAGACAGATGTGTGTGTGTGTAGATGTAATATTGCTCAAAATTTGTGAAAAAAAAATGTCAATTTTAATAAAATGAACAGTGTTTAATACCACAGGGAGATATATTATTATTATTATTATTATTGCACACAATCTTTTATGAGTAGTATGTCTATGTCTACTTGTGTGTGTGTGTGTGTGTGTGTGTGTGTGTGTGTGTGTGTGTGTGTGTGTGTGTGTGTGTGTGTGTGTGTGTGTGTGTGTGTGTGTGTGTGTGTGTGTGTGTGTGCAGCTGCTTTTATTTATATATACGGATATACATGTATAAGACCTATATAAGAGTAAATGTGTGTGTATGTACGTGTGTCTGCCTTTATAAATATATGTATATATATATATATACACATATATATATGTATATATATACATACATATATACACACATATATATATATATATATATACACATATATATATAGATACACACACACACACATATATATATATATATATATATACGAATATGCATGTATAGTAAGTGTTTATATATGGATAAATGAGTGTGTGTGTGTATGAGTGCAAGTATATGTGTGTATTATGTATAAAGATGTGTATGTGTACATAAAAAAGTCAACTGTCAAATATATATGCTTAAATCATGGTTATTACAAAAAAAATTGTATACTTTTGTTCCCTCAAAAATTCTAAAATTTCGATTAAAATAAAAAGAATATAAATCTACTAATGAAAATATATTTGTGCTTTCAACTTTGTTTCACGTGTAACATACATATTAACACATACACTATATTACACAATGCATAAATTACACATTATTATTATTATTATTATTATTTCCATTATTAGTTTTATTGCACATCATTACTGCTTTACCGAGCACAGCTCTGTGTGCCTTGGTTATGTGCAGTGTAGTTTTTGCTGATTTTGTTTCTATTGTATTGATAGTACTTTTCGTAATATGTGTGCAGTCTTTTGTATGCTGTATATATTTGTAAGTCCTGGGGTGGTTTTGGCTATGTATTTGTCTGTGTGTGTGTGTGTTTTTTTTATCATATCATTCCTAGAGCACCTATAATTATAGGTTTTGTTTCTGTTTTCATTTTCCACATTCAAGTTATTTTTTATATGCGCACTCTACATGACAATTCATACTTCAAATTTTACAAAAAAACAAACAAAAAAAAAACACCAAAAACATTTCAAATCTGTTCACTTGTCTTAAATAACGAGTTAAAACAAAAGTAGTATTTTTTCCTTTCTACTTTATTTCGATTATTATTACAGGGAGGTTATATAATTACCATAATTGATTAATTAATATAATTAATTCTCATAAACAACAAATATTTTAATATATATATATATATGTATATACCGGGTGCTCCAAAAAAATATATACATACATTTATTAGAATGCTCTTGAAATCATATACATTTTTTGGGACACCCTATATATATAAATATATATATAAGTTTAAAGAGGATTAAGCTATTAGAAATTTAGGGATATCCCTGTATCATAATCCTGTTCACAACTAGGTGGCGGATTTATAGGATTATAAATTGACCCCCAGAAGAATTGAATATTTAAGTTCACTCCAATAGGATTTTGAACTCAGAATATAAAAAAAAGTGTATATATATATATATATATATAGATATAGATATATACATATATATATAAGACTCTTTTCCTACTATAATAAGCGTAAAACTAATAATATATTTCTTCATTGTACTGTGTTGTTTGCTTTATTATTTCTGTTTGCTTTTTGTATATATACATATAAATATATATATATATATATATATATATATATATATATACACATATATATATGTATATATATATGTATATATATATATCAGCAAGTAATTTTATAATGTTTTAATGATTTTGCCATTTCCTACAGTATTGTTATTATCATTATCATTATCATTATCATTATTATTATTATTATTGTTATTATTATTATCATCATTTTAATTTCTTTTATTTCATTTTCATACCTAGATCTATTAGTTCCAGATAAAAAAAACAAAAAAACTGAAAGTGAGATATTTTTTGTGTTAAATGACATTCTTTTACCCTCATAGAATACCATAAGGAATATTAAAAGTTTGGTTAGAGATTTACATAAACTTTAAACTTTACTAGATATCTAAATATATCATGTAGACAGAATTTACAAGATTTATTAATAATAAATGTACTCCACATATTTATTAGAAATATAAGGAGTCACTTTCTTTTCAGTTTTTCTCCATTATATATATATATATATATATATGTTGTTAAACTATCTAATAGACTATACAATGACACACACAAATGTAATTAATACCTGTAGTAAATTAATCTAAAAATGTGATGAAAATAATAAAAAAAAAAAAGAAAACAGAAAATTCAATTTTTAACAAAGTGTTATAAAAAGTTTTTGTCTTCAACAAAATTGTGTGTGTGTGTTTGTGTGTATGTGTGTGTGTATATATATATACATACATATACATACTCACACACACACACACACACATATATATATATATTGTGTATGTTCATATGTATGTATATATACACACATAATACACACACACACACACTAATAGAAACCTATATATATATATATATATATATATATATATATATATATAGTATAAAAAAACGAAAAAATCAGTGATGCATCTGGACTCAGTTTATTGCGTGTTACAATTGTTTCGCCGGCAGGTAGCTCGAAACATGGTCCCTGTATGGATCTAGCTGATTCTACAGCTGCAGGTTCTTCACTCGAGACATGGTCCCTGTATGGATCTGGCTGATTCTACGGCTGCAGGTTCCTTCGGACACGGGTAGTTCTTTCAGAGAAAATTTGCTCCGAACAAACTACCCGTGTCTGAAAGAACCTGCAGCCGTAGAATCAGCCAGATCCATACAGGGACCATGTCTCGAGCTACCTGCCGGCGAAACAATTGTAACACGCAATAAACTGAGTCCAGATGCATCACTGATTTTTTCGTTTTTTTTATACTATCCACACTCTGCTCTGTATGAATATTGAGTGCTAATTTTGGCATACCGCCTATGGAAGCACCATAGCTACCATTATACACACGTGTGTGTGTATATATATATATATATATATATATATATGTATATATGGATGTATGCTTACATATATAATATGTATGCTTATATAATATAAACTTGTATTAAGCATTTTCATTATATATTCTAAAGTTAAAATAAAATAAAATAATAATAACAATAATAATAGTAGTAATAACAATAATAATAATAATAATAATAATAATAATAATAACAACAACAACAACAACAACAACAATAACAGCACAAAGGAAGCTAAATGTTTTGTCTACGTGGAAAGTATGACACTGAATTTCATTACAGATATAAGTAGTGACTTACTAACACACAAACACTGCACAACAGTTACTCACATACACATGCATATACACACACACTTGCATATACACAAACACTTGCATATACACACACACGCACATGCATATACAACAAACACGCACACGATTATATTTCATGATAAACATACAGAGCAATACTACATTGTCATATATGTGTGTGTGTGTGTGTATATATATATATATATGTGTATATATATGTAAATATATATATAAATTGATATATATATATATATATATATATATATATATATATGTATATATATATATGGACTATACCCCTTGATAAGTTCAGCTAGATTCCTGCCATTCTAATACTGCTGGCTTCGTTCAGATCTAACTGTTGAAACGGCTGGAGCTCAGCCGTTGGGGTCCTGAATCTCTTCATATATATATATATATACATATATACATATATGTGTGTGTATCTGTGTGTGTGTATGTGTGAGTGTGAGTGTGTGTTCTTTACAAGTCTTAATTACGTAGTAGGTTCTTTTCTTGAAAGATTGAAATATTTTCTTAACCTCTGATCTGAGTGAGAAGAATATTTTAGAAGAGCTATTCATATCAAACACACATCTACATAGCTTGATGAGAAAATCAATAACTCCTTCATTACTTCATTAGTTCATTACTTGTATGAATTGCTTTAATCAATCAACATTTACTAATATATTTCAATGTTTTTTTTTTTTGTTTATTTTTCAGTTTTGTTTTTTTAAGACACCAATGAAATATCTATCCAAACAATTGGTTTGAAGCAACTTGTAAATTGTAGAAAACAATATAAGAAACAGTCTAAATTTTCATGATTTAACCCTTTAGTATTAAACCGGCTGTTCCACCTTACCTCTTTCTGTTCAAAACCGGCCATAACTGGCCGGTCATACTGTTGTTGAGGTATTGTTCTCAAAATAAAATAAATTATAACATCATCAAAATCTCATAGATTCAATATTATGTGAGATAATTATGTGAGGTAAAGCCTTTACTGCTAAAATACAATAGTATATATATAGAGTAATATAAATGCTAAAGGGTTTAATGCTTTTTTTTTTTTTTTGTTAACCATGACTATTATTATTATTATTATTATTATTATTATTAACATTATTATTGTTGTTGTTTTTGTTGAAAGAACAATTTAAAGATTCACATTATTTCAATAGTTTGCAGATGTCTCTATATAATTTCAACATACAGTGCTAAGAGAGGAATGACTACTTCGACAAATATGCAATTACTGGGAAAAAAACTCTATAATTCTACACATTTTAAATGGTTGGTCTTTTTCAAACGTTTTGGTACCAAACAATATTTACAAACTTTCACACATATATATATCTATATATCTTATTTAGAAGATTTAGGAGACATATATATATACATATATACATATATAGTATAGTGTATATAATATATATGCATATATATTTAGGAGACAATTATATATGTATGTGTAAACATACATACATACACATATATATATAGTGTAGTGTATATAATATATGCATATATATTAGGAGACAATTATATATGTATATATAGTGTATATAATACATATGTATGTATTATACTACAAATATATATATAGCATAGAGTATATATATATATATATATATATATATATATATATATATATATATATATATATATATATATTCAATTATATACTAAAATTAACTTATGGCCACCAAAGAATTATATATATGTATATATATAATTTTTTTTTTCTCCCTTCTTGTTAATCAATTTATTTGCTAATTGTTATATTACTTCCAACTCGTCCCAAAATCTACATATCAATTTGTACAAATCAGTACGAAAAGAATTCAGATTAATTCATTAATTTTTTTTTTTCAAATAGTTTTTTTGTTTTTTTTTGTTGCTTTTTGATTTTGTTTTTCGGGGTTTGTAGTGATTGATATTGGGCCGTGTGGCAGACTGAGATGTGACTAGCAGGAGAGAAGTTTCAAGTTGAATTTTTATAAAATTCTTAATAGATTTCTTTATTTTTCGTTAATTTGCTGACCAGTTTCGTATTTTGTACATTCTCATTTGCACACTGGACTTTCATGTTTTATTATTAAGATTAACATCATAATTATTATTATTAATATTATTATTATTATTATTATTATTATGGTTTTTTTTATTAACAAGCACCATTCCGATTTTTGTGCCAAACCATTTCTCATTTTCTTTTCTTTCCTTCCTACAGGAGTCCTTCCATTTCTTCAGAGTTATCTTCAATATACTCTGATTTTACCTGTTCCTTCAGAATTTCTTGTTCTCCATCCTCTGCCGGCTTTTTCGTTTCAGCAGCTTCTGCTCCATCTTCCTCCTCCACCTTATTCTTTTCTGCCTCTTCCTGATCTTTCCCTTTTTCCTTTTGTTCCACCTCTTCTTTCTTTGGTTCTACAGAAGGCTCTGTTGAGATAGCAGGCTGTGTTGCCACAATCTTGTCATCGTGGGTATCCATGGAAACATCATCAGTGATTGTATTAGGTACATCGTTTTCTATTGGTTGACCAAATTCATTGCTACTTTTGGAAGTTTCCTAAAGAAAAATATAAAGTAAAATAAAAAAATAAAAATAAATAAAAATAAAAACAATGAAAAGAACAAAATATTGTATATACTCGCCTTATCTCCTTATCTATCAGTAGATAAGATACACCTCCTTTTTACATATAACATTTAAAATGTACCATACATTTTAAATTGACGTTTTGTATGTCACGTTGATAGATCACACCTCATTCCTATATACAACATACCATACAATTTAAATAACCCAAGCAAGCATGGAAAAACGGACGTAAAAGCAATGATGATGACGATAACAATGATGATGATGAAGTTTT
This sequence comes from Eledone cirrhosa, assembly GCA_964016885.1. Taxonomy (NCBI): domain Eukaryota; kingdom Metazoa; phylum Mollusca; class Cephalopoda; order Octopoda; family Eledonidae; genus Eledone; species Eledone cirrhosa. The sequence continues at coordinate 94,835,324 of OZ024744.1, forward strand.
TTTATGTCATTGAAGTCACACTTCAATGTACCATATATTTCAAATTGAGGTTTTGTATGTCTAGATTATAAGTCACACCTCTTTTCTATATGATATCTACCAGGCATTTTAAATTGAGGTTTTGTAGGTCTAGTTGCTAAATCACACAATGTTCCAGACATTTTAAATTGAGGTTTTGTAGGTCTAGTTGCTAAATCACACAATGTACCAGACATTTTAAATTGAGGTTTTGTAGGTCTAGTTGCTAAATCACACAATGTACCAGACATTTTAAATTGAGGTTTTGTAGGTCTAGTTGCTAAATCACACAATTACTAGACATTTTAAATTGAGGTTTTGTAGGTCTAGTTGCTAAATCATACAATGTACCAGACATTTTAAATTGAGGTTTTGTAGGTCTAGTTGCTAAATCACACAATGTACCAGACATTTTAAATTGAGGTTTTGTAGGTCTAGTTGCTAAATCATACAATGTACCAGACATTTTAAATTGAGGTTTTGTAGGTCTAGTTGCTAAACAAGGAAGGTCACGTGTTGTCCTTCTCCGACACAACTCTTTCCCCTTTGAAAACCCTCCTGTTGATGGATGTGAAATCCAAAATATAGGGACTATTAAATCGTTTCCAGGGTAACTCTATCTCTATCGTTATTTTTTTTACACCTTTTTTACGATCTTTTACACTCTCTACGTCACTTCCTATGCTTCCTCATACTTCTCCCTCTCTCAGGTCAATACCACCTGGAGATTTACCCAATGCTTCAAGCAAACTTACAACTCTATCTTACAATGTACTATATATTTTGAATTAAGGTTTCGTATGTATAGTTAATGTTTTTTTTTTTACACCATATTTTCAAAAGAATGTGCAACATATACGCAAATTATATATGGTACATTAGTAGTATATTAAGGGGCAGCTTGTAACATTCATAAATACAGCCCAAAAAACAAAAAAAAAATGAACATTCCAGCTTCCACACAAAACAATTCTTGAGTAAGGTGTTTGATTCAGCTAGCATGTGCCCTTGAGCAAGACACTTTATTATTTCATATTACTCCTGTTGAATCAACTGCAAGACATGCCTTGTATCTGTAGTTCAAAGGGACAACCATGTCGCACAATGTGTCATGGTGAGTTTTCTTGAGAATTATTTTAAGGGTACATGCGACTGTGGAATGCTCAGCCACTTACATATTAATTTCACAAGCAGATTGTTGTTCCCTTGGTTGAACAACAAGAACACCTGATGGAGGTCCAACAACAAAAACAACCTAAAATGGCTGTCTAAATATACATCCATTTTCTTCCTTTTCTTATTCCCATCTGTTTTTCTATTTTTTCTTCTATCCCTCATTCTATCTTCTGATGATGAAGGACTAACATCTAAAACGTTAAGACTTTCTATATATCAAGCATACTATATAAAGCATTAAACTAATATATATCACCATTGTACTCTACTGTTCACACATGTTGTTTTTCCTTGTTGAATGTATATATATATATATAAATATATATGTAGAAGTTATATTTAGTGAATTTTCAACCGTCAAGGTTGTTTTCCATGGTTATGTCACTATTTATAAAACAAATAAATTTTGTATTTTATCTGATGAAAGCGCACCAAGATTAGCTTGGTCGCCCTTGAAATATATATAATATAATAATTAAAATATATATAATAAAATAATTAAAATATATATAATAAAATAATTATGGTTTTATAAATATAGTTTGCATTTATTAATATATTGAATTATATAAATATATATATAAGGAACGATCGACTTTCGTCAAATCGGACCGAGGAAACAATGTTTCCGTTGGTCTTTCCAATTGCTAATACTATCTATCGGTCGCAACTCCAGGTAGAAGGAGCAACGTGAAATAAAGTGTCTTGCTCAAGGACATAACGCATCGCCCGGTCCAGGAATTGAACTCACAACCTCACGATTGCGTATCCAATTCTCTAACCACTCAGCTTAAAAATCAACAAAACATAGGAGGCAATTTTACAGTTATATTAGGTTCACGCTTTGGTAGAAATTGAGGAGGTTTCAACGTTTCATTGAAGTGTGTATACATTTATTGGGGACACCCTGTATATAAATGACATACCTTGAGCTCATAAATCTCGAAACGTGCATCACATGTGAATAAACATGATGATGCTATTTCGATACCTCATTCCTACTCATTATTATTACTGTTATCGGAGCGCTTGGAGACTGGAATGTCTTCAGGCGCTCACAGCCCTCGACCAATCGGGCAATGTGATCGGTGGAAACTCCACCTTGGCGTTCTATAGGGGATTAGTGGAGGGGAAGAGCGACGACGTACTTGGAGAAACTCTAGGCGTCGACGAAAATCAACTAGCCAATCTCTTCGGAAGGACTTTCGGGCCGGGGCCTATGGACAACTTCCAGAAATCCCTGGCCTGGCAGTGCTACCGGGGTGCTTTGCCAGTTCGGGATAAACTTTACAGGCATGGAGGTGCCGTCAGCCGGGCATGTCTGAGATGCGCACAGGGCGACGAAACCGTCCTGCACGCACTCGTCCAGTGTCCGAGCATTGCTGACTTGTGGGTTTATGTCGAACACCTGCTGTCACGTGTAGGACGGATCCAGCTATCAGCTGATTCCATCGTGAGGATTGCCCCGCCCTCTACCTTTAGCCGGGAAGGGCAGGCAGTTTTTATCTGTCTGGTGGCCATGGCGAAAGAGATAGTATGGTGGACACGTTTGAAAGGGCTGAAGACGAGCACTTACCTCTTCGGTGATGCCCTGATTAACTTTTTCAAATTTCATCTGAAAAGGAAAATCAGGGTAGAGAGGGAAGTGCTCTCTTCCCAGCATTTTGTTGAAAGATGGGTGAGAGAAGCACGTATGGCCCGAATGAATGGGCCTTCTCTGAGTATGTGTCTGTAAATTAAAGGTGGAAAACTGGGAGAGGGCACTTGCCCTGGTGGTCAGGGCCACTGTGGTCTTTTAATGGGCTTTCTCCACAAATGTCCCTCGGAAGTCTCCCCCCTATTGGGGAATTTTTCTTTGTTATTTTATTTCATCCTCTGTTTTTTTTTACACGCAGAAATGCCCATTTGTACCGTCCTGTATTGTCCTGTACTGTCCTTAATGTCTACTTTATGTAAACCCTTGTGGTTAATAAAGAAAACATTATTATTACTGTTATCATTACTGTTATTATTATTATCATTATTATTATTATTATTATTAAAAATTGTTGGCCGTGTGCCTAAAATCAGACATTATTATTATTATTATTAAGCGGCGGATTGGCAGTATCGGTAGAGGGTCGGACGCCATGCTTTCCAGCATAGTTACGTCCCTTTATGATCTGAGTTCAAATCCCGCCGAGGTTAACTTTGCCTTTCATCCTTACGGGGTCGATAAAATAAAGTACCAGTAATGCACTGGGATAATTGCTGGCCTTGTGCTAAAAGTAGAAACAATTATTATTATTATTATTGAGGATTGGCAGTATCGGTAGAGGGTCGGATGGCATCCTTTACAGCATAAAGTTATGGCCCTTTAAGATTTGAGTTCAAATCATGCCGAGGTTAACTTTGCCTTTCATCCTTACGGGGTCGATAAATAAAGTACCAGTAATGTACTGGGGTAATTGCTGGCCTTATGCCAAAAGTAGAAACAATTATTATATATATATATTATGGTGTAAGTCAAGAAGAGAGGTCTGATAGCCTTTACATGAATTTTGAGACAAGTAAGCTTGATATAATGGTATCACTGGCATTTTGTTACAACCCCCCCCCCCCAATGTATGAGTGTGTGGGTGACATTCACACGTTCACTTCAAAACCATGTTAATATTTTGATCATACACTGTGGCCCCTTGAGTAAGAGTCTTCAAATTGACCAATGCTTTGTGTGTGAATTTGGTAGATGGAAAATGTAAGGAAGTCCAATGTGTACACACACACATATATATATATATGGGTATTAGAACTAATGTGGGTAAAAAATTCGTAGCTCTCCTAGACAAGCACTTCCTTATAGGGTATAAATACAGATCTATCTTTAATAAAGAAATATATCTTTAATAGACACAGGGTGACACTCAGATATTCCTGTGCTAAAAATATGAAAGCTCACATCATCACAAACCCCAAGAGCTCTCCCCCACCCAGATGCTCTTGCAGAAAGCCGGAATCATGCCCTCTACTACAACAGTGTAACACACTTGCAGTCAACTATGAGGCTGAGGTTACACCCACTTGGCCGAATCAACAGCAGGAGGTCAAAACATATGTAAGTATGTTGAAGGGCTGGTTTAAAGAATGCTTCCTTAACAATCGGACGACCTTTAGACACCCTGATAAGCAATTGTCCATGAAGTTGGCAAGCCACGTATGATCATTCAAGGATGCAGACGTGAATTTCTCCATTCAAAGAAAAATTCTCACTAAATCAAGGCCATACAAAATGGAACAAAGTTCTGTAAGTTGTGCATTGATGAAAGAGTAAATATCTTGCAGAGGTTACATAACAGTATATGCATTAACATGAGAGCCAATTTTTTAAATTGCTGCCCCCAAGCTGAACACATTTCTATTATGTAACTGGAAGGAATCAGGATAACCAGAAATTTAACCTGGATAGAACTATCACAAGCGATTGTTCTTCAAAAGTTGTCTCCCCTACAATAGTCTAACTGAGCTGTCTCCAGCTAGCTCATAAGTACTTCCATTCTCACATTAACCACACACGAGTTGAAGAATCCTTCAGGTAAAACACGTGTTCTCAAGTATGGTTTGTTAATTTGTTGTGGAATTATCTCTATACTGAACGAAGTGCTCTACCAACTTTGGATATAACCTCCTGGTTTTTACCATGATATATATATATATATATATATATATATATAGTGGCTTAGTGGTTAGAGCATCGACTTACAATTGTGACATTGTGAATTCAATTTTCATACCGGACAGTGTGTTGTGTCCTTGAGCAAGACACTTTATTTCATGTTGCTCCAGTTTACTCAGCTGTAGAAACGAGTTGCGCTGTCACTGGTGCCAAGCTGTGTTGGCCATTGTATTCCCCTTGGACAACATCGCTGGCATGGAAAGGAGAGGCTGGTATGCATGGGCGACTGCTGGTCTTCCACAAACAACCTTGCCTGGACTTGTGCCTTGGAGGTGAACTTTCAAGGTGCAAATCTCATGGCCATATATGACCAAAGGGGCCTTTACTCTTAATATATATATATTATCCAACCTTCACTATTATCATCAGATGTTTACTTTAAAAGCTGGCATGGGTTGGATGGGTTGTCATGGTTTGAGATCAGACGGGTTGGAGCGACACACAGACATATGTAAGTAGTGTAGAGTGTGTTTGTGCATGTATGTGTATGTGCTCTTTGTTTAATCATGCATCATCATTATATCAACACTGTTAATATGTGGTGATGATGTTTCTGGCTTGCATAAACAATGTGCCTCACAGCTTAGCAATTTATACTATACTTAAACATATTGTACAGATTGGCATGAGAAAGGGCATCCAGCCGTAAATAATCTGCCATAGAACCACATTGGCATACGGTTGGATAATACATGTGTCTCTATATGCATTTTTTGCATATAGGAAAACATACTTTATTATTATTAATCTCCCCTAAGGTCGAGATAACATTTTGGTCGTTTAAACTGCTACTATTTCTAGTGGCAGGACATTGACCTTTCCGCCCTTGCCTTCTATCTTTACACACGGCACTAGACAAGATTGTTTCTTTATCATACACTCTCATCGGGGAACAGTTCTGTATGGCGCCAGTTCGTGATTTGAACTCGGGAATTTTATATTCTCCGAGTGAGAAAAACCCTCTGACGAAAGTCTCCATCTCAACGGTGTTCTGCATTTGCTAAACCATTGAGAAGGAGACTTTCGTCAGAGGGTTTTTCTCACTCGGAGAATATAAAATTCCCGAGTTCAAATCACGAACTGGCGCCATAGAAGACCCACCATGCCTATGTACAAAGCGAAACCTACAGTCAGTAGGCACCTCTTAACCAAATATAGACCCCAATCCACTACCCCTACCCTATCCTCCCACTCCCACCAACACCACCACCTCTCTATAAAGTTGGTACCACAACATCCAATCCAAATAAATGAGATAAATGAGATCAAGATCGAGATCGTGTAGGTGTCACGAGAAAAAAACACACAGTCCACGCTGTAATGTGGCCGTGTAGGTAACACGGTAAAAAGTTCCCAGTTCCACACTGTAAATGTGGTTGGTGTTAGGAAGGGCATCCAGCCGTAGAAAACCTGCCAGATAGTCCTATATGAGCGAGACACGGTCACCCGACCAACCTTGCCTCAAATGGGACAACTCCCGTCTAACAGAACATTGGCCTTGCAATCGAAAGGTTGTGAGTTCAATTCTCAGACCAGGTGATGTGTTGTTTCCTTGAGCAAGACACTTTATTTCACATTGCTCCAGTTTACTCAGCTGTAGAAATGAGATGATAGGACTGGGGTCCCTATCATTCCACTGCAAAATGGTCGTGGAGGTGCCACGGCAAAAAAGCACCCAGCACTCACTGTAAATGAGGTTGGTGTTAAGAAGGGCATCCAGCTATAGAAATCAAGCCAGAATCAGTTCCCGTCCCACCCTTGCAAGCAGGGAAAAGCGGACGTAAAATGATGATGATGATGATGATGATGATGATATATATATATATATATTTTTTTATACATACGTATATATATATATATAGACACACACATACATATTATATATATATATATAGTGCTGAAGCTTGGCCTTAACCATGATAACTAAAAAAAAATAATAATAAAAAATGAACTAAAGAGTATATTTGAAAATTATATTATGTTTATATACATTTGTACACACATACACACAAACACTCACATATATATATACACACACACACATACATAGCTACATAGACACATATTCCATGATGTATATATATGAGCATGTATGATACATACATGTCTATACATCACATACACACACACATATATATATAGACACAGTGATACAGATTCTATGATGTATATATATAAGCATGTATGATACATACATGTTATTAGATACAAATTCCCACACACGCTTATTATGTTAAGTTACGATTTCTATTTTTTTTGTTGCAGTTCAGGAGAAAAGTTATCGATAATGCAAACAAGTATCCATCAACAGAACAACAACAACAAACAACAATAATAATAATCTAAAATAATAATTGTTTCTACTTTTGGCACAAGACCAGCAATTACCCAGTACATTACTGGTATTTTATTTTATCGACCCTGTAAGGATGAAAGGCAAAGTAAACCTTGATGCGATTTAAACTCAGACTGTAAAGGGACGTAACTATGCTGGAAAGCATGGCGTCCAACTCTCTACCAATACTGCCAATTCACTGCCCTAATCTAAATAATAATAATAATAATAATAATAATTGTTTCTACTTTTAGCACAAGGCCAGCAATTATCCCAGTGCATTACTGGTATTTTATTTTATCGACCCCCATAAGGATGAAAGGCAAAGTTAACCTCGGCGGGACTTGAACTCAGAATGGAAAGGGCCGTAACTCTATGCGTTAAAGCATGGCGTCCGATGGTTTCTTATATAAACACAAGGCCAGCATATTTGGGGGGAGGCGGGAAGTCAATTAAATCGACCCCAGTGCGTGACTGCTTTATTTATTTCATCGACCCCAGTGCGTGACTGCTTTATTTATTTCATCGACCCCAGTGCGTGACTGCTTTATTTATTTCATCGACCCCCATAAGGATGAAAGGTGAAGTTAACATCGGCGAGATTTGAACTCAGAATGGAAAGGGCCGTAACTCTATGCGTTAAAGCATTGCGTCCGATGGTTTCTTATATAAACACAAGGCCAGCATATTTGGGGGGAGGGGGGAAGTCAATTAAATCGACCCCAGTGCGTGACTGCTTTATTTATTTCATCGACCCCAGTGCGTGACTGCTTTATTTATTTCATCGACCCCAGTGCGTGACTGCTTTATTTATTTCATCGACCCAGTGCGTGACTGCTTTATTTATTTCATCGACCCCGCAAGGATGAAAGGTGAAGTTAACATCGGCGGGATTTGAACTCAGAATAATAATAATAACAATGACGGGAAGAACGAAAATTGTTTCAAACATAGAAAATGAAATAGAAAAAATTTATCTTATGAGCAAATATTTAGATAGTTATAGTGTGTGTTGATGTGAGTTTTACAAGAATTGGCTTAGCTGCCTATGCTGATTTTATTTGTTGGAGATCACTAACTTCATATCTTTGGTTTATTTGTTTATTTTCTCAGCTGATATATATATATATATATATATATATATATATAGTACGTTATTCCGGGTTGAATCGGAGGTAACCACAGTAAGTAAGGTACTCAATACATTGCAGAGTATAAAAGTTTTAATATAGATGAGATTCTACAGGACTAGAACTGTTTCATTCTTTATGATTTCTAAATGATTCTTTATGATTCCTGATGATTTCTAAAGAATGAAACAGTTCTAGTCCTGTAGAATCTCATCTATATTAAAACTTATATATATATATATATATATATATATATCATCATCATCATCATCATCATCATTTTATGCCCGCTTTTCCCTGCTTGTAAGGGTGGGACGGGTCCTATTCAGCACACCATCTCCCCACTTGTCACGGTCCTTCATCATCTCCTCCGTGAGCTTCAGTGATCTGAGGTCTGCTCTCACCACCTCCACCCATGTAGAAGGAAGACACAGTAGAGGTAGACCACGTAAAACATGGGTGGAGGTGGTGAGAGCAGACCTCAGATCGCTGAAGCTCACCGAGGAGATGACGAAGGACCGTGACAAGAGGAAAGATGTTGTGCTGAATAGGACCCGTCCCACCCTTGCAAGCAGGGAAAAGCAGACGTAAAATGATGATGATGATGAAGTTGAAAATTGTAGTTCAATGACCACAAGCTATAAATAGCCACATGGGCCTTCTATTAATAGTTTCTAAATTTCTTTACCATGAAAATATAATAGTATATATAGAGTTTTAGTGCTGGTGCCAAGATAAAATGCACCTAGTACATACTATAAAGTGATAAATAATGTTGGCACCATAAAAAATGCACATAAAAAATGGGGTGGATAAAATAAAGTACCAGTAATACTCTAGGATGATTGCTGGCCTTGTGCCAAAGGTAGAAATAATTATTAAGATTTTTATATGTATGCATGTTGGCTTAACAGTAGTCTGGGGTAGGGGAGGGAAGTCAGTAGATCTACTTCAGTTCTGACTCAGTCTTGGAAGACCTGTCCAACCCTTGCTAGCAGGGAAAGTTGACATTAACCCTTTAGCATTTAAACTGGCCATATCCAGCCAGAATTCTCTCATCTCTTTCTGTTCAAACTGGCTGCAACCAGCTGCTCATCCTACATTAAGGTATTGTTCTCAAAATAAATAATATCAAAATCTCATAGATTTGATATTATGTGAGATAAAGCCTTTACTGTAAAAATACAATAGTATATATAGAGTAATGTAAATACTAAAGGTTAAATTGATGATCATGATGATGATGATGATGATGATGATGTATGGGCTGTTTGATCTGATTTAGAATAGGTACACTGTATAGCTGTATGTTAACTACAAGAGGTGAATAAAAGAGCTGGTGATAGGAAGGGCATCCAACTGTAAGATATTGCCTAAAAAAAAAAACGACTCCATGATGTGTAAGAAGCCTGTTACGAGACTAGCATGACTAACTCTTGCTTCAGCAGATAAAACGGTCTTTAAAAAAGCTTGCTGTATGAATGTTTTAATGAGAAATATATTTTCTACAGGAAATATATTAAAACTTTAATTTTTAAAGAATGAAAATTGTAAAAAAAAAAAAAAAAAAAAAAAAAAAAGAAGAAAAACAGGTACAAAATACACCATAATTAATAAAACTTAATGAACTGAAATAAAACTTTTAATTATGCTATATATATAAATATATACACACACACACACATATATATGTACATACATATATATATGTATATATATATACAATATACATAAATATACATATACATACATATATATGTATATATATATATACAAAATACATATATATAAACATATACATATATATACATATATATACACAATACATATATATATATACATATATACAAAATACATATATATACATATATATACAAAGTACATATATATACAAAATACATATATATATATATATATACACACATATATACACACACATATACACATATATATATATATGTATACATATATAAATGTATGTATTATTTTAGTTTAATGTTAGTAGCTTTGAAATAATGCGCTTAAATTTCCATGCAAACAAATATTAACAAAAGATTTGCATAAGTGGTAGGTTTTGAGCAATCAAAAAGCAAATAATAATAATTATATATATATATA
>OZ024744.1:94853312-94878312 GCA_964016885.1 Eledone cirrhosa
GTGTGTGTGTGCGCGTGTGTGTGTGATGAGTTATGCCCCTTATAAAATCTTTAATGGAATCTTTGGCTATATGTTCTGGCATTATAGAAAACATTTTCTTTTCATAGCTTGAAAATGTATTATTTTTAATGGACTACATATATCATAATATATATATAAATATATATACATTTATTAAAATAACAGATTAAAGTTTAAGCAAAGAATTGCTACTTTCACCCTTAACGGGATCTTCTGAAACTAAAAAAAGTCAATCTGTGAACGCGGAAGTAAATATTTCAAAAAACGTTGCAACCAAAGGAAGACGATACTTTGGTTCGTGGAAACGTTCCCTGGCAAAGAACGGAAAACAAATGAAGATAATACGTCATTATTTGGAGCGGTGAAAAACAATTACACGCAAAGACAAAACCACGTGTATGGTATAAATGAAGTCGTAGACTAAAATTCTATTTAGGTGGTTCATGGAGACGTTCTCTGGCAATGAACAGAAAAAAGCGAAGATAATACGTCATTATGTGGAGCAGTGAGAACAATTACACGCAAAGACAAAACCATGTAAATGGTATAACTGAAGTCGTAGACTAAAATTCTATTTAGGAAACCGAATGAATCTCGGCTTCAGAGTTAAGAATACATGTAGGTATGTGTGTGCGTGCGTTATATACGTATTTATGTGTGTATATTTATATATGTTTAATTAATTATATGTATACACGCATACAGACACACACATATATATATTTTTTATATATATTTTTATGTGTATTTGGTGTATACATTCGTATGTGTGCGGGTACAGGCGTTGCGTGGGTTCTGTATGTGCGTGCGTGTCTTTTTGTGTAAGTGCTTGTATTTGCATACCCATGGCAAGTGTTTTCGCGTATGCTTCTGTATGTACGTATATGGATGCATGTATGTTTATATTTAATTTCATTTACCTCTGTATTTTATTTACTTTATTCTTAACTCTGAAGCCGAGATTCATTCGGTTTCCTAAATGGAGTTTTAGTCTACGACTTCAGTTATACCATTTACGTGGTTTTGTCTTTGCGTGCAATTGTTCTCACCGTTCCACATAATGACGTATTATCTTTGTTTTTTCCGTTCATTGCCAAAGATCAGCTCCACGAACCAGCTAATAGAATATTAGTCTACGACTTCATTTATACCATAAACGTAGTTTTGTCTTTGCGGTTAATTGTTTTCATCGCTCTGAATAATGACATATTATCTTCGTTTTTTTCCCCGTTCTTTGCCAGGGAACGTTTCCACGAACCAAAGTATCGTCTTCCTGTCTTCCTTCGGTTGCAACGTTTTTTGAAATATTTACTTCCGCGTTCACAGATTGACTTTTTTTAGTTTCAGAAGATCCCGTTAAGGGTGAAAGCAGCGATTCTTTGCTTAAACTTTAATCTGTTATTTTAATAAATATTTGCTCTACGGTTCTTATATATTTGATATATATTTATCCTTATCGAGCCCTCTTTGGATTTTAGTCTTCAAATTTATTATTATTACTATATATACACACACACACACGTATATATATATATATATATATATATATATATATATACATATATATATATATATATATATATATATATATATATATATATATATATATATTTATATATATATATATATATTTATATGTATGTATATATATGCATATATATACTATTTATATATTATATATGTATGCATATATATATATATATATGATGATGATATGTGTGAATGAAGTAATTCCGTCGGAAAGGTACAGGAAAAAAGTGTGCTCTATGTTGGTTTCAGAGCTTATTAGTTATGTAATAAACAACATAAGATAATTATTTCATTTACCAGTGGTTTCTTGAAAGCAGATATATCTGTTTTCAGTCGTCAGAATGAATAAAACATGGTGTTTTTATTAAATATGGATTTGAAAACAAAATATAAGAAATATGAAAGTGAGGCTGAGAAAATAACGGCCGAAGAAGAAGAGAAAGAGAATACATATCTATCGCTCCAAACTCCAGGTAGAAATATATATATATAATAAATCAGGAAAGAAGGTTGACATGGTTTGCTATACAAAAAAGGTTTTTAATCTCATAGCTGACAATTGTTTCTCTGAACTGGTAGGTCTAGAGATCGCTATTCGCTTGTTTTCACGTTACTCGATCGCCAATACAAAATTATAACCAGTCAGTTCTTCGGAGCGTGCGAGAATGAAGAGGATATACAGGCATGAAAGGAATATACAGGCTACTATATGAAGTAGTAATGGCATTCAATTAGAACAATAACAACAATTACAACAATGCTATTAATAAATTATTTGAGGAGACCCTGACATTACTTAGGTGGGGGGTATAGTGTATCTAAGATTTTGGCGTGTAAAACTAGCTGACATGAAGCAGAAGTAAAAGTTTGGTATGTACAGAGTATCGTAGTGTGTATCAATTTTAAATTTTAAAGATAAGCCAGTGTTTACAGTCTTTCTTTTCATCTTCAATAACATACATGAGTGGGACAACACTGTCAAAGCTAAATAGTGGGCGAGTTAATACAGAGGTTAAGGAGGTAATATACACATATATTTAAACACACACACACATATATATATATATACACATGCATGTGTACATAGACACATACATACACATCAATATACACTCGTACAAAAATATACATACATGCAAAGAGATAAGCGTGCTAATTGTAATTATGGCAAAAGGAAGGTAAAGTTACATTGTAGAAGTGATTTGAGAAAAACTTGGATTTAGGATCAAATGATGGCAGCAGCTGAGAAGGAATAAGTTTGTGTGTTGATGAGGTACTTACAGACATTTGTGTGGTATAGACTTGTGAAGGCTAGAGTGTACTTAATGAGTATATTTCTGTGGTGATTTATGCAGAGTAGTGGGTATCCTAATTTAAAGCTATGTTGTGTTGGTTCGATTCACGGAGGTTTGAATCTTATGAATTTAGTGGCAATTCTATGTCTGCAGAAGATAGATCTTTCTAACTTATTGTTAAGTAGCCTTTTTACATTTTTGAGGATATACATTAGTTCTAGATCACATAGCCCGCAGTGGGACATACCTATACTATAGGTTTTAGCAGCCGACAACTTCGACCAGTTAATACTGTAGTTAGTGCTGCTGTCCTTCAGTTCCCATATTTTTTTGGCGAGGGTTGTGGAACCCATAAGTGCACGGTTTTTTATTGAGTGCCTGTGCACATACCATCTTTTTTTAAAAGAACCCGCGGTGGATCCTATGTAATTCCAGGTGGAGTTATCCGAGATGACCGTGCACATGTATACTAGGCTCGAATCGAGACATCTGTAGCGGTTGTCTCCCTTGTTGTGACCCCAATAGATTAACATCTAAACGGGAAGTAGAACCCTTTCTGTAACTTCCGGTCAGAGCCCTATAAAACGAATAGCCTTCGGCTCTCTCGCTCTCATTTGCCTTCCGGCGCCTGGCCTTAGCCAGGCGTCTTCTGCCAGCCGCGTTTGCCTGGCAATCAAAACGGTAACGACTAATTTTGTTTCATTCTATCATCTATTTCTTTGACATGTCAACTATACTATCTACCATTGTTAATTAAATATATATCTACACAAACAATGTATTCCTTGTTACATTCATACAACCCAGTATCCTCGCTATACATCTGTTCGCCAATGGGCACCTATCTGGTAGGTGACAGTTACAGTTTGAGGCGCTATTTTGTGCAGCTTCCACATTCCTGTTTAGTACTCTGTAACTGTCACCTATCAGATAGGTGCCCATTGGCGAACAGATGTCTCAATTTGAGCCTAGTATACATGTGCACGGTCATCTCGGATAACTCCACCTGGAATTACATAGGATCCACCGCGGGTTCTTTTAAAAAAAGATGGTATGTGCACAGGCACTCAATAAAAAAACGTGCACTTATGGGTTCCACAACCCTCGCCAAAAAAATATGGAAACTGAAGGACAGCAGCACTAACTACAGTATTAACTGGTCGAAGTTGTCGGCTGCTAAAACCTATAGTATAGGTATGTCCCACTGCGGGCTATGTGATCTAGAACTAATGTATATCCTCAAAAATGTAAAAAGGCTACTTAACAATAAGTTAGAAAGATCTATCTTCTGCAGACATAGAATTGCCACTAAATTCATAAGATTCAAACCTCCGTGAATCGAACCAACACAACATAGCTTTAAATTAGGATACCCACTACCCTGCATAAATCACCACAGAAATATACTCATTAAGTACACTCTAGCCTTCACAAGTCTATACCACACAAATGTCTGTAAGTACCTCATCAACACACAAACTTATTCCTTCTCAGCTGCTGCCATCATTTGATCCTAAATCCAAGTTTTTCTCAAATCACTTCTACAATGTAACTTTACCTTCATTTTGCCATAATTACAATTAGCACGCTTATCTCTTTGCATGTATGTATATTTTTGTACGAGTGTATATTGATGTGTATGTATGTGTCTATGTACACATGCATGTGTATATATATATATATATGTGTGTGTGTGTTTAAATATATGTGTATATTACCTCCTTAACCTCTGTATTAACTCGCCCACTATTTAGCTTTGACAGTGTTGTCCCACTCATGTATGTTATTGAAGATGAAAAGAAAGACTGTAAACACTGGCTTATCTTTAAAATTTAAAATTGATACACACTACGATACTCTGTACATGCCAAACTTTTACTTCTGCTTCATGTCAGCTAGTTTTACACGCCAAAATCTTAGATACACTATATCCCCCACCTAAGTAATGTCAGGGTCTCCTCAAATAATTTATTAATAGCATTGTTGTAATTGTTGTTATTGTTCTAATTGAATGCCATTACTACTTCATATAGTAGCCTGTATATTCCTTTCATGCCTGTATATCCTCTTCATTCTCGCACGCTCCGAAGAACTGACTGGTTATAATTTTGTATTGGCGATCGAATAACGTGAAAACAAGCGAATAGCGATCTCTAGACCTACCAGTTCAGAGAAACAATTGTCGGCTATGAGATTAAAAACCTTTTTTGTATAGCAAACCATGTCAACCTTCTTTCCTGATTTATTATTACTCCAAGTGTTTACAACATAGGAATTACAGCATACCCGCAGCATCACTATGAAAACGCCTTGTTGAGTCAAACCAAGCCAAGTGTTGATATCATCCACTACCTGGAATACCATAACTGGACTTCACCTAAGTGGACTGCATTTAACTATTATTTGTTACCCCGTATATATATATATATATATATATATATATATATATATATATATATATATATAAATATATATATATATATATGTATATATATGTGTATATATGTGTATATATATATATATATATATATACATTCATACATGTGTATATATATATATATACATTCATACATGTCCATATATACATACATACCCACAAACATGCACATACATACACACATACATACAAATTAAAACACAAACGGCCTGATATTGTTGTTTGGGACCACACATTGAAAACGTGCTGTTGTGGAGATCAGCTGCCCACTTGATGTCAACGTTGTAAGAAAAATACAAGAGAAGGAGGACATCTACTGACCATTGATGAGGAGTTTGCAGATCCAGTATCCAAGATACACCTTCAGCTTCATATTTGGAGCTACAGATTATAAACCAACCCCTTTAGACCAAAGTATGACTGAACTTGGATTTGTGGACAAAGAGCGCAGCTCCCTAATTCATACACTACAAATGGCTGCGATAGCTGGCACCTTCAAAATTTGCAAAACATTCAAGGGATGACAATTTCTTTTCTTTTCTTTTAAAACCTTGCCACCAGGAAGGTGACCGGTCAAAAAAATGTACTTGAAATTAAGAGAAAGAGATGCATACACACACACACTCATGCATACCTACATTCATACATACATACATATAGACATACATATATACATACACACACACATACATACACACACACACACACACATACATACATACATATGTGTATACATATGTATGTATACATACGTATTGAAACATTTAGAGCAATACATACAATATTATTACAATATCATAAATATTTTTTATTATTATTATCATTATGTTGATTAAAGGTAAACCAAAATTTTTGTGAGGAGCCATAACAACAACAACAACAACAATATGAATAAAAAAGTATGTTACAATAGACAAGCTCCTTAGATACTCACCTACTATATCATTGTGTGGGTCTGGAAGGAAGGGTAGATATTAATAAAATGGTTCTAAATTAAACACACACACACACACACATATATATATATATATATATATATATATATATGTAAATATATATGAGTATTATATATATATATATGCGTATATATATATATATACACATATATATAAATATATACATACATATATGCATATATATGTATATATATATATATATATATATATATATACATGTACATATATATACATATATATACATATATAGATATACATACATACATATATATATATATATACATACATACATATACAGATATACATATATATATATATACATATATATACAGGGTGAGGACGATATTTGTTCGTAATTTTCAACTGCTAATTTTATGCAAATTTTTTTTACTTCTGTTGTCACTCTTGTCTTCATAAAAACAGTGACTATATTTCCATTATTTATTTTCAGAATAATTGATTATGAATAATTTTGAACCTCCAAATTTGTGGAACAGACACGGAGTTCTTCTTGGAATCCGCGCCGGGAGGACAAATAAGACCAGAAGATCAACTCTCAGAACAACAGGTGACTTGCTGTCTCATCCAAAGGCATGCCCAGAGTCATGCAGACAAAGTTTCCAGTGACAACATTGGTCTTAGGTGTCGTCATGCTACCTCACTTCTTCCCTGAGGGCCTCAAGCTGAACACCGATGGCTACATCCGCGTTCTGAGTGAGGTAGTAAAGCCCTGGATCGACCAGGTAGCTGCAGGTAGGCCGTACGTGTGGCAACAAGACTCAGCGCCCTGCCATACCAGCCGAAAGACCCAAGCCTGGCTGTCAGAGAACTTCGTTGACCACACTTCACCTGACATCTGGCCTCCCAGCTCGCCTGACTGCAACCCCCTCAACTTCTTTGTGTGGGGCGCAGTGGAACGAGACACCAACAGATCTAGCTGCAATACGAAAGACGATCTGAAGGCCAGGATCACAAGTGCCTTTAGGGGCCTAAGTCGGGGGACAGTGACGAAGGCCTGTAGCCGGTTCCGAGGCCACCTTGAAGCCGTCATCAAAGCCAATGGCGGGTTTATCGAGTGAGATCGAAAGAACAAGTCATGAAGACAAACTGACCCAAGTTTGATAAATAAATCTTAAAAAATAAAACTACTGTGTTATTTTTTCCTAGACAGTAATCTTGTGAACAAATATCGTCCACACCCTGCATATATATACACATACATACACACACATATATATATATATTTACATTCAGACATATATACATATATATATATATATATATATATATATATATATATATATATATATATATATATATATATATATATATATATCCATCCATTCACACACGGACACACATAGATTAAAAATAAAAAATAAAAAAATAGAAGGAAATAGTTTTATGAAATAGTAAAATAATTTAAAGAAATATAATGAATAAGGTAAATGAATAATGGTGTGCAATTTAGACAGAGGAAAGTTGATTAAATCAACCCCAGTACATGACTGGTACTTTATTTTATCGACCCTGAAAGAATAAAAGGCAGAGTTATCCTGCCAAGGTTAATTTTAACTTTCATCCGTCAAGGGTCGATGAAATCAATTATCAGTTATGTACTGGGGTTGATATAATCAACTTCCCCTCCCCTCTAAATTACAGGCCTGGCACTTATATATAAGAAACAAACAACTAAATAATGCTATGAAAATGTCAAATTTTCAAGAAAGAAAGAAAAAACAAAATAAATTAACTATGAACATATGGAATCAGTTAAAATCTCTCTTCTCTCTCTATTTGTCTATTTCTTTTCTCATTGAATTCTTGCACACTAACCTCCTTTAACCATGATACATGTTACTAATGAAATATCGTATTTTTAATATCTTCTTATTCTCTTTTTCTTCACCCACTTATTCCTGAAAGGATCATGGGGACAGAGTCCTCAAACATTCCTTCCAGCAGGTTCTGTCATCAGAAGAAACCGTCTCTAACTGATCCAGTTGTGGATCCCTAAGTGAGACCAACCAAATTCATGAATGTTATCCAACCACCTTGCTCGGGGTCTACCCCTGTGTGTCCTGTCGGTTGGTTTTGCCCTTAAAATCTGTCCAGTGATTCTTTCCTGAGACATTCTAACCACATGCCCACAGTATTGGAGCTGTGATCTCTCAATTTGGAGAAGTAGTGGCTCTACCTGGAGTAACTCTCTGATCTCTGAGCTATGCACTATATTGAGTAATGTTACTCCAAAGACCCTTTGGAGGAACCCCATTTCGACTGCTTGTATTCACAATCGTATTCTTTTGGTCATTACCCACGATTTATGACCATAGGTAAAGGCACAAATACCAAATTGAAGAGAGCGAGTCTGGCTTTTACACCTACTTCCCTTCTTCTGATTACTGAATGCTGGAACTGGCATATTACTGTCTAAATAAACTGATCTCTTTTCTGAAAATCTTAAATGCCTTTCAGAATCAAACTTACGACTTCAAGGAAGAATGTTTTTGTTCAACCCTTTAACATTTACATTATTCTATATATACTATCGTATTTTCACGGTAAAGCCTTTACATCACATAATTATCTCACATAATATCGAATCTATGAGATTTTGATATTATCTATTTTGAGAATAATACCTTAACATAAGTATGAACAGCTGGTTATGGCCGGTTTGAACAGAAAGTGGTGAGAGAATTCTGGCTGGATACAACTAGTTTAAATGCTAAAGGGCGAAACCCTTTGACACCAAAATCAATCAAAACTGGCAATGGTTCTATGAAACAAACCCACTCATTTGTTACACGCTTTGAGGTAAATTAGAACTGAGATTCCTGATATTTAAAATATCTTATATTCATTATCAAAGATTTTACTTTTAAAAAAATGTGCTTCAAACATGAATTATTTAATTTTAGCCAAAAGAGAAAAATGGTTCTGTTGTTTAGCTTAACCCTGATACCAATCTGGTCTAAACCAGTTCTGGTTTTATGAAACAATGACACTAATTTTAAAGGGATCATATTTAAACCAAAATCTCCCAATATAGTTTTACGTAAAAGCTGTATATTAAGATATGATCTTAGTAACAAAATAATGAATAATTTTAGTTAATCCCTCCAAATTCTTCATTAATTCATTCAAATAAAGTGTATTTCATTAGAAATATAGCCATGAAAGAGTTAAGAACAATATGTTCAGTTACTATCTTACTAACAAACTAATTAATAATTCTTGCAAATCCCTTAAAATTCATTAAATAATTGAAATAAAGTGTATTTCATTACAAATATGGTCACAAAAGGGTTGAGAACCATATGTTAAGATACTATCTAAGTAAGTATATATATATATTTGCTGGTATTCTTGGTACAAGTGTGTATCATAGTAATGAAATAATTAGTAATTTTAGTAAATTTCTCCGAATTCTTTTTATTATTTCATAGAAATTAAGTGTATTTCATTAGAAATACAGTCATGAAAGGGTGGACTTATTGATTAATTTCAAAATTATGAAATGAAATATTGGAGAATTATGGTTTGAAAATTGGTGATATTGATTATAGTTTTCTGAAGAAGGGTTTTTAGATCCGAAATATTAAGACAGGCAAATAAAATAACAGATGACCCACCAATATCTTTGTTGCCTTCAAGAATGTGATGTGCATGAATGATGATTGCTGGATGAAGAAGTGCCAGCAAATCCCAGTAGAAGGAAGCTGCAGTAGAGGTAGACCATAGCAGAGGTGGTGAGAACTGATCTCAAAATGCTCAGAATCACAGTCAACATGATGAAAGAACACCAGTGGAGAAATGCTGGGCTGAAAAGGAGCTGTCCAATCCATGCAAACGTAGGAACATTATGATGATGACGATCACGATAATAATTATTTCTACATTTGGCACAAGGCCAGCAATTATCCCAGTGCATTACTGGTACTTTATTTTATCGACCCCCGTAAGGACGAAAGGCAAAGTTAACCTCGGCGGGATTTGAACTCAGACCATAAAGGGCTGTAACTCTATGCTGCAAAGCATGGCGTCCGACTCTCTACCGATACTGCCAATCCACCTCACGATAATAATAATTGTTTCTACTTTTGGCACAAGGCCAGCAATTAACCAGTACGTTACTGGGACTTTATTTTATCCACCCCCGCAAGGATAAAAGGCAAACATTAACCTCGACGGGATTTGAACTCAGACCATAAAGGGACGTAACTATGCTAGAAAACATGACGTACAACCCTCTACCGATACTGCCAATTCACAGATAATAATAATTGTTTCTACTTTTGGCACAAGGCCAGCAATTACACAGTGTATTACTGGTACTTTATTTTATCGATCCCGGAAGGATGAAAGGCAGAGTTAACCCGGCAGGATTTGAACTCAGAATGGCAAGGGCCGTAACTCTATGCATCAAAGCATGCCGTCCGACCCTCTACCGATACTGCCAATTCACAGATAATAATAATTGTTTCTACTTTTGGCACAAGGCCAGCAATTACCCCAGTGTATTACTGGTACTTTATTTTATTCACCGATAATAATAATTGTTTCTACTTTAGGCACAAGGCCAGCAATTACCCAGTGCATTACTGGTACTTTAATGCTGCTTTGTAAGTTAACCAGCTGTTCACATCTCTATTTATGTTTATTCTAGTTATCCTCCATAAATATAAAATCTAAACCAACCGGCTTCTGATGTTCTTTGTTTATTTTCTTCAGCTGCCACAGTTTTAAACTATAAAATATGTAATCTAATATTAACAGCCCCTCCCCTCCCACCACTGCCTCACACCAATAAATAAATAAATAAATAAGGTGTGATAGTTTGCTTGAAGCATTGTAGAGTATGAAATGCCCAGGTAATAATTGTTTCTACTTTTAGCACAAGGCCAGCAATTATCTCAGTGCATTACTGGTACTTTATTTTATCGACCACATAAGGATGAAAGGCAAAGTTAACCTCAGTGGGATTTGAACTTAGACTGTAAAGGGCCGTAACTCTACGCTACAAAGCATGGTGTCTGACCCTCTACTGATACTGCCAATCCACTGCCCTTAAGGTAATAATCAGAGGGAATTACTTTCTTTTATTTCACTTAATAAATAAATAAATAAATAAATAAATAAATAAATAAATAAATAAGTAAAAAAAGTAAAAAAACAAGAAATGAATAAACATGAAAAAAAAATCAAATAAATAAATAAATAAATAAATAAATGAATAATAAATAAATAAATAAATAAATAAATTGTCACCTTTTGCTCATCTGGGGATTAAGATGTATATATGTATTGTATAAGTCGCCCCTACATTTTACATGCAACGGTTATATTGTAGCATAGTTTGTAGGTCCAGTTGATAAGTTGCATGTTGGGGTTTTTTTTCATTTACTTTCATGAAAAAAAATTGCGACTTATACACTAATATATATACACTTCATGGTGAAACTCCATGAATAACTATAGCAACAATAATAGAAATAATACCAAATATATATATATTAAAAAAAACCCAAAACAATTTGTATTTCCATATTTGGTTGTATAAGTTGTAGTGAAAAAGAAAAATCTAGAACTAAGATCAGTAGAAGACTTCAGTTTCTAAAATATTCCACCTGTGTTCTCTGAGATAAACAGACAGATAGGTCTATAGCAATAATTAATAATTTCCTGGAATGGAAAAAAGGTAAAGAAAAACTTAAAAAGAAAAAATAATGTTAAATCTTAAACTTACAGAATCTTCCCCATGTTTTTTGGGGTCTGAGCTGGTCTCCTCAGATGGACAGGGTTTATCTATTGAACTTGCTCGTTCAGAAGATTCCAATTCACTAGCAGATTTGGTTTCAGACGACGGTTCCGTTTTCTCCAGAGATCCAGTGCCTTCAATAGATTCTGCCTTATCTTGATCCACAGAAGACTGCTCCAGTGATCCGGTTTTAGAATCCAAATTCTGCTGTTGGTCTGACTCGACAGATTTCGGTGTTTTTTCAGCCGTTTCTTCTTGATCCAAAGATCCAGTTGTTTGTTTCGAAGATTCTGCAGGCTTACCAGAATCACTTGCTTTGGTTGTATCAGATTCTGCATCAGCAGACTCGCTAGTCTCTGCTAATGCACTTGCATCTTTGACTTCCCCAGATACAGCAGCAGAATCGGAAGAACCTTCAATATCAGAAGCTGGTGGTTTTTCAGAATCATTAGGTTCAGATACTTGCTTTGATTCTCCAGTAGAAGTTGTGGTGGTGGTGGTAGTAGTTGTTGTTGTTGAGGTGGAATCATCAGTTTTTGCTGAAATTATTAAAATAAAAAATAAATTTTCTTAAAATGCAAAAAGCTATCTGTTGAGTTTCAAAATGAATATGAAACATTTACAATTGTTTGTTTTAGTTATTTTAGTGAAGGTGTAGGTTTTAACAAGCCTGAGGTTGTGAGTTCAATTCCTCGACCTAGCGATGCATTATGTTCTTGAGCAAGACACTTTATTTCATGTTGCCGCTTTTTGCCAGGACTCGTGACCAGGAGATAGGAAGATAGTATCAACAATTGGAAAGACAAATGGAAATATTGATTCCTTGATCTGATCTGATAAGTTCCATCCCACTCAGTAAGTGAACAAGGTCGGGGATTTTGTCATTACTTCGTTTTAGGTATTTAGAATTAAGAATCAAAATACTGATACTGCTAGAAGAACTGCAATTGACTTCTATACAACTAATTTCACTGTAAATTATGAGTTTTGTTCTTATTGACATCATCATAATTTCACTCACTTACTCATAACACTAGCGGATTGTGTGCAATGATTAGTGGTTAGGGTGTTCTGCTCATAATCATGATTTTGTTTCTTGCCCCAGGTGGTGTGTTGTATCCTTGAACAAGACACTTTATTTCACATTGCTCCAGTTCACTCAGTTAGCAAAAGAGAGTTGTACCTGTAATTCAAGGGCCAACCTTGTCACACACTGTGTCATGCTGAATCTCCCTGAGAACTATGTTAAGGGTGCATGTGTCTGCGGAATACTCAGCCACTTATATGTTAATTTCACAAGCCAACAATTCCATTGATTAAATCAAATGGAACACTCACTATAGAATACGAATGAGGGCTTCCATATAGGGGCAGCTGAAAAGTTCATAGGGCGACTAAGATACTCTCATGGAATCACCAAATGAGGTTTACTTTTCAACATAGTCCCTCCTAGAAAGAAACAAATTATGTTGGAAGATTATAATTTAAAATGGGAAATCTTTAAAATGGATGGTTTTATTTCAGACTAGAAACAAAAGGGTTAATGAATTTTAAAATATTTTCTTTAAAGAAAGCTGGCCTACCAAGAAAGAGTGCTCAACAGCTTTTTCTGTGGATAGTCCTTTCAAATTTAGGTTTAACCCTTTCAAACCAGCTATATCTGTTCAGAATTCTCTCACCTCTTTGTGTTTAAACTGACTGTAACAGGTTACTCATAGTTATATCAAAATGTCATAGATTCAATATTATTTGAGACATTATGTAAGGTAAAGCCTTTACCGTGAAAATACAATAGTAAATATAAAGTAATGTAAATGTTATGTGAGGTAAAGTCTTTACTGTGAAAATACAATAGTAAATATAGAGTAATGTAAATGTTATGTGAGGTAAAGCCTTTACTGTGAAAATACAATAGTATATATAGAGTAATATAAATATTATGTGAGATATTATGTGAGGTAAAGCCTTTACTGTGAAAATACAATAGTATATATAGAGTAATATAAATATTATGTGAGATATTATGTGAGGTAAAGCCTTTACTGTGAAAATACAATAGTATATATAGAGTAATATAAATATTATGTGAGATATTATGTGAGGTAAAGCCTTTACTGTGAAAATACAATAGTATATATAGAGTAATATAAATATTATGTGAGATATTATGTGAGGTAAAGCCTTTACTGTGAAAATACAATAGTATATATAGAGTAATATAAATATTATGTGAGATATTATGTGAGGTAAAGCCTTTACTGTGAAAATACAATAGTATATATAGAGTAATGTAAATATTATGTGAGGTAAAGCCTTTACTGTGAAAATACAATAGTATATATAGAGTAATGTAAATATTATGTGAAACATTATGTGAGGTAAAGCCTTTAGTGTAAAAATACAATACTATATATAGAGTAATGTAAATATTATACGAGATATTATGTGAGGTAAAGCCTTTACTGTGAAAATACAATAGTATATATAGAGTAATATAAATGTTATGTGAGATATGTGAGGTAAAGCCTTTATTGTGAAAATACAATAGTAAATATAGAGTAATGTAAATGTTATGTGAGGTAAAGCCCTTACTGTGAAAATACAATAGTAAATATAGAGTAATGTAAATATTATGTGAGATATTATGTGAGGTAAAGCCTTTACTGTGAAAATACAATAGTATATATAGAGTAATGTTATGTGAAATATTATGTGAGGTAAAGCCTTTACTATGAAAATCCAATAGTAAATATAGAGTAATGTAAATATTATGTGAGACATTATGTGAGGTAAAGCCCTTACTGTGAAAATACAATAGTAAATATAGAGTAATGTAAATATTATGTGAGATATTATGTGAGGTAAAGCCTTTACTGTGAAAATACACTAGTATATATAGAGTAATATAAATGTTATGTGAGATATTATGTGAGGTAAAGCCTTTACTGTGAAAATACAATAGTAAATATAGAGTAATGTAGATATTAGGTGAGGTAAAGTCTTTACTGTAAAACTACAATAGTATATATAGAGTAATGTAAGTATTATGTGAGTCATTATGTGAGGTAAAGCTTTTACTGTGAAAATACAATAGTAAATATAGAGTAATGTAAATATAGAGTAATGTAAATATTATGTGAGACATTATGTGAGGTAAAGCCTTTACTGTGAAAATACAATAGTATATAGAGTAATGTAAATATTATGTGAGACATTATGTGAGGTAAAGCCTTTACTGTGAAAATACAATAGTAAATATAGAGTAATGTAAATATTATGTGAGACATTATGTGAGGTAAAGCCTTTACTGTGAAAATACAATAGTATATATAGAGTAATGTAAATGTTATGTGAGGTAAAGCCTTTACTGTTAAAATACAATAGTAAATATAGAGTAATGTAAATGTTATGTGAGATATTATGTGAGGTAAACCTTTACTGTGAAAATACAATAGTAAATATAGAGTAATGTAAATGTTATGTGAGATATTATGTGAGGTGAAGCCTTTACTGTGAAAATACAATAGTAAATATAGAGTAATGTAAATGTTATGTGAGATATTATGTGAGGTAAAGCCTTTACTGTGAAAATACAATAGTAAATATAGAGTAATGTAAATCTTATGTGAGATATTATGTGAGGTAAAGCCTTTACTACAAAAATACAATAGTAAATATAGGGTAATGTAAATGTTATGTGAGATATTATGTGAGGTAAAGCCTTTACTGTGAAAATACAATGGTAAATATAGAGTAATGTAAATGTTATGTGAGATATTATGTGAGGTAAAGCCTTTACTGTGAAAATACAATAGTAAATATAGAGTAATGTAAATCTTATGTGAGATATTATGTGAGGTAAAGCCTTTACTACAAAAATACAATAGTAAATATAGGGTAATGTAAATGTTATGTGAGATATTATGTGAGGTAAAGCCTTTACTGTGAAAATACAATGGTAAATATAGAGTAATGTAAATGTTATGTGAGACATTATGTGAGGTAAAGCCTTTACTGTGAAAATACAATGGTAAATATAGGGTAATGTAAATGTTATGTGAGATATTATTTGAGGTAAAGCCTTTACTACAAAAATACAATAGTATATATAGAGTAATGTAAATGTTATGTGAGATATTATGTGAGGTAAAGCCTTTACTGTGAAAATACAATAGTAAATATAGAGTAATGTAAATGTTGAAGAGTTAAAGTATAACAAACTTTCATGAAACATTCAAAAACTGACAGAAAAAGAAATATAGTTCTATTATTACCTTGGCCATTTGATAAAGAAGGCGGTGTAAGTCTATCTGGTGTTGGTAATGTGACCATAACTGGAGGAGGGGGTGCAAAATCTGGTGGACCACCTTTTACAGGAGTCAGTAAATCCTGCTATGAAATATTAAAAGTATAATTCAATATATTGTTTCATCTTAATTTTTCTCTGTTTTAATTCATATAAAAATATACAACAATTATCTCTTTCTATCTATTTCTTTCATATATACAAATAAAAACAATAATATACAGTCTGTTCGCTTTTTACGCAAAGATGTGTTCGTGAATGAGGTGTGTAGAGCAAATTCCCGTAATTCAAGTGTAATTTTCTGATAAATAAAAAAAATTAAAAACCACACGTTTTATAACACATTATAGCGCGTTATTCACACAAAGTGAATATTTAACAATACCTGTTTAAGAGACGTTAAAACAAATTCGCATACTTCAAGTTCATGTAAAAAGTGAACAGACTGTAACTGTATGTATTTATGTATATAAGAATACATTTGGTTATGAATACAAACCAAATGTTGTTTTTCAGATGCCATTTTCCTTCTCTAAGTGTAACCCAGAATGATTGTTCAAAATATTTTCCATTTCACTTCAGACATTGACCATGGTCACTAACTATCATTTTCAGATAAGCTGTTGTTTTTCTTTTTGTTTTCTTTTAAAATCATAATTTCTCATGTTTTTTTCTCTTCCGATGTTCTTAGCATAAAAAATGAAGCAAGATTAAGTTAATAATTTTGCCATTTTTCAAACATGACCTTTAAAAAGCAACAAAATAACCAGTTGCTTATGGGATATAGGAGTGAAGTTGATTTTATTCTGACTGGGGAAAGAAATATGCATTTGATCATGGAGACCATGGTGGGTAATCTATTTGTAAATATAGTTTAGTGCAATGGTACCCAATGTGGGTTCTGCGGAACCTAAGGGAGTGTCTGGGGTTCCATGAAAAAAGGGTAAAGGAGTATATTTATATTACGACTATATAACAGTATTAGACTTTGGGGTTCTCCCCAAAAGTTTCTGAACCAAAAAGGGTTCTGCATTTGAAAAAGTTTGGGAAACCTTGATTTAGTGATTAATGAATTTATGCTGAAAATCAGATGATTAACAAATAACAGTAGAAACAGAGACTGAGACTACATAGATGCCCTTCATTTTTTGATTTCTAATTTGTTATTTAATTAAATGTGATTCTTCAAGCTAGCTCTGGTGGAATGTTATACATTAATTTCAATGGTGAACCACAGTACTAAATACATTTTATAACCAACATCTCCAGCCAATGTTTCACTCATACACACACAAAACAAAAAGTCTTTAGTCTCTTTTGTTTCAGTAGTGAGTGAGTAAATGTCACTTATGATGGATAAACATCCAGAAATAGGTATCTGGCTTTCTCAGTTACTGAGATAGCTGTGATATGATCACAGTTTATAAAAAAATTAATATCGAGACTTTTATACATTTATCATCATCCTCATCCTCATCATCATTTAATGTTCATTTTCCACGCTAGCATGGGTTAGACGGGTTGCCCCATAGTGAGACAAACCAGGTCTGATGACCATGACTTGCTCATACAGGGTTGGTTATGGCTTGATTTCTACAGCTGGATGCCACTTCCTAACACCAACCACATTTACATAACCATATTGAATATGCTTCCATATACACCCCAATGATGAATCACACTCTGTTAGTGCCACTTCTAATTACCTATCTTACAATTGGGTTAGATATGATCATCCACTCACCTACAATAAACATTTCTTAGGGATAACAGTTAATTACTGAATTGATTAATCAAACAAATAACTATAACACCTAGGAAATGTTTAATAACCCTTTAGCATTTAAACCAGCCATACCCAGCCAGAATTCTCTCACCTCTTTCTGTTCAACCTGGCTGTAACTGGCCACTCATACTTATGTTAAGGTATTCTCAAAATAAATATTCTCAAAATCTCATAGATTCAATATTATGTGAGATATTATGTGAGATAAAACCTTTACCATGAAAATACAATAGTATATATAGAGTAAAGTAAATGTTAAAGGGTTAATGTAATTAATTTGACCAACTGGCTAAAGTTGAAAACAGAGATGGAGGAGAGGGACATCTGGAGAGGAGAGCAGTGTTGACCCAAGCAATTCGCTTGATCTGATGATTATAGTTAATGGTAGTAATTATTAGAATTAGTGCGGTAGTTGAGTATCTTCTCTCAGTGTTGGTCTTACTTCCTGAACATTTAGTGAAAAACATCCTTAACCCTTTAGCTTCGAAACCAGCCATATTCGGCCAGGATTCCCTCACCTCTTTCTGTTCATACAGCTGTTCATACTGGTGTTAAGGTATTGTTCTCAAAATAAATAACATCCATCCAAATCTCATAGATTTGATATTATGTGAGGTAAAGCCTTTACCATGAAAATATAATAGTAAATATAGAGTAATATAAATGCTGAAGAGTTTAAGTAAATATGCTTAGCACATACAATAGAGTTGAGTGACAGTTTAGTTGCAGAGTCAATTAAAAGCTGCAATGTCACCTTCTCCAGCAACCTGGTGTATTTGGTGACTAAAACAGGCTTTTCTGGTTGTTGAAATATTAATTGCTCTCCGATAGGTTTGTGTCTGAACCTGCAGCAGTGAAGATTGCCAACATTTTTGGCCCCCATACTACATCACTACTCACTATAATTGAAGTAAAAGTAGGCCACTTTCAGAAGTGAGCCCTGTGAATTGGAATGGTTATTCTAATGCGTCTTCCTTGCCATACTCTGTGGCAACATTTTCTCCATTCTGTCTGTTGGGACCCCAAGGTAGCAAACATATGGGCTCCCACACTCAAGAGAAAGCTCTCCCACACTGGGGTAGCAATGTGAGGTTCTCTCTTGTCTTATGGCACTAAACATGAGTCAGTAAGTAAATATACTTTTGATTATGTAGCTCTGAGCTTTGGATATGAATAATATATTTCTTTTCACTCAGTTCTACAACAAAGGGCCTTTGTTGTAGAACTGAGTGAGAAAACTATAACAAGAAAATCGTCAACTGAACACTGATAGTGGCTCATACTATCAAAACTGAACATAGCTGTTTTTTTTTTCAAACATGGAAAATAAAAATAATTTTCTAAAATTAAGGGATGAAAAAGAAAAAAAAAACAAAATCAAAATAGAAAAAAAATATATATAAATCAAATAAATAATAAATATATATATATATAAATAAAAAAAAATAAAAGCAATATGTAGACTTTATTTTTGAGCATGATTCATGCTGACATTTAATAAACTCTACATATGTACATATTTCAAATTACCTGCCTTATGAACATCTGATCTACTCTACATCTGTAGAGTAGATCAGATGTTCATCAGATGTAGATCAGATCTGATCTACTCTACAGATGTACACATTTTAAATTTCTGCCCTATGAACAGGATTCATGATGACAACTAATCTGTTCTACAGATATACACATTTTAAATTACTCTTCTGAACATGATTTACACTGATATCTGATCTGTTCTACAGATGTACACACTTCAAATTACTGCCTTAAAAAGATGATTTATACCGACATATGATCTGCTCTACAGATGTACACATTTTAAATATGAAGTCTAATGAGTATGTTTCAAGTTGACATCTGATCTGTTCTACAGATGTATTTATTTTAAATTACCGTCTTATGAATATGATTCATACTGACATCTGATTTGTTCTACAGATGTACATACTTCAAATTACTGCCTTATGAACATGTTTCACACTGACATCTGATCTAATCTACAGATGTATACATTTTAAATTACCCCCTTATGAGTATGTTTCACACTGACATCTGATCTAATCTACAGATGTACACACTTCAAATTACTGCCTTATGAAGATAATTTACACTGACATATGATCTATTCTACAGATGTGCGCACTTCAAATTATCTGCCTTATGAGTATGATTCACGCTGATATCTAATCTGCTCTACAGATGAAGATATTATAAGTTACCGCTTTATGAGCACAGAATGGCTGTGTGGTTTAAGAAGTCCACTACACAATCATGGATTCAATTGCAACAGCATGGCACATTGAGTAAGTGTCTTCTACCATAACGAGTGAAATTTCATAAATGAAAACTATATAGAATCTTGTCAGATACATCTTTCTCTCTCTTCTTCAGTACTCAAGCAGAGCTACTCACCTTTGAGATGGGTTGGGAGTAGCATCTAGCATACATATGCTCCAACAGTGTACAGACTGCATTGAGTGCAATTTATTGTGGCACCAGTACTAAAGAGGTTGTTGTGTCTTTGACACAACTGAAGAGTTTGTCTGATCCTTTGTATGGTAGGTTTTCTACAACTAGATGCCCTTCTTATCACTACCTATTTGAGAGAGTGTACTGGGTGCATTTGTTATGTAAATCACCAACACTAGAGAAGTTGTGCCCTTAACACAATTGAAGAGTCCTCTTTTACCTGTTTCAGCCATCCGGCTGAGGCCATGCTGGGGCACCGCCCTCTCAACTCTTTTGGCACAATTTTAACAGCTGGATACTTTTTCTATCACCAGCCACTTTGTAGAGTGTACTTGGTGCATTTATCATGTAAGCAACAAAAACTAGAAAACTTGTTGTGTCCTGGACACAACTGAAGCGTCCTCTTAACCCTTTTACAGCTGGATACCCTTCCTGTCATCAAGAATATTAAATCATAAAATAGTAATTAATTGATAAAGAAAAAGGATTTTGATTATAGAAAGAGTTGTTGAAAAAAGCCCCATCAATTAGACAATTATTTTTCTTACCTTTCCTTTCACAATCATGCTACATAATTGTTTCTACTTTTGGCACAAGGCCAGCAATTATCCCAGTGCATTACTGGTACTGCTATATAATATTGTTCTTTTACAAAGGTATAAAGTCTGAGAAAAACAGGAATTTGTTTTGTTTATGCTTTCCCCAAAAACATTTTTAGCAACACTCATGAATTGAAATGATTGCAGGAATTTAATACTTTTATTAATGTAAAAGTCTGTCTTGAGCCCAGATGTTCATCAGGCCAGTGCTTATTTCAGTTTCTGTGGCATGAAGTGACTGAGAGTACAAGACTTCCCCTGGACAGGACACCAGTCTATCACAGGGTTAAAGTCTGTATTGAGCCTGGAGGCTCATCAGGCCAGTGCTTATTCCAGTTTCTGGCATGAAGCAACTGAGAGTACAAGACTCCCTGCTGGACAGGATACCAGTCCATCACAGGGTTAAACCCCAAGCTATTGCTGGTACTTATTTTTCAGCTGAGTGTACTGGAGCAATGTGAAATGAAATATTTTGCTTCAGAACAAAACACACAACCCAATCCAGGAATCAAACCCACAACATTATGATCATAAGTCCAACACTCTTACCACTTGGCCATGCATCTCCACTGTTTTCATAACTGTATTTCTAATTAACCCTTTAATGTTCAAACCGGCCCAAACTGGCCAGAATTCTCTACCTCTTTCTGTTGAAACTGGCTGTAACTGGTCACTCATACTTATGTTAAGGTATTGTTCTCAAAATAAATACTTTCTAAATCTCATAGATTCGATATTATGTGAGATAATTATGTGATGTAAAGCCTTTACCATGAAAATATAATAGTATATATAGAGTAATGTGAATGCTAAAGGGTTAAATACCCTATATTTCAATTAATTAATAAAGAATTTTGAGACATTTACTAAAATTATTAATTATTTTTCATTACTAATACAGTAACTTAACATATGGTTCTTATATGTTGGGATATTTTAATTTAACCATTTTGTGACTATTTCTAATGAAATACACTTAATTTTAATTAATTAAGGAAGAAGTTTGAGGGATTTACTAAAATTATTAGTTATTTCATTACTAAGACAATAACTTAACATAGGGTTCTTATATAAAATTATGTTTGAAGATTTTGATTTAACCTCTTTTGTGAAGAGTGGTTTTGTTTCATAGAACCAGAGTCAGTTTTGAGTAATGTGTTATCAAGAGGATTGAATTATATGTATGTTTAAAAAGAAAATTATGGTTTGGTCAGAGAAAAATACAACACAGACAGATAGACACACACATGGGTTATCTGCAGACCAGTAGTAGACCTGGACCATATGAATGCAACACAAAATGGAATCTGTTGAAAGACAGCTAAGGTCCAGGTGATGGTGTTAAACTGAGCAATGGTTTAAGTCTACAGTCAACAGTCTACAATCATCCGATATATTCAGTCAGATATGAACCAGATGTTTATACAATTTACATGCAGAGTCTGGATTAATATTTTTTTTTTTTCTTAACACAATCTTAACCATGGGTTAATTAAAGCACATTTAATAAATTTACAAAATCAAATTCGTTTTCTTTTTAATTTAAATTTAAAGCAGAAAAACAGCAAAAAATAAACATCAACAAAAAAAATGTCCAAACAAAATAAATAAAGCAGGAATATATAAAAAAAAAACAAAAGAAAAATAAATAAAACAAACAAAAACAACAACAAACAAACAAACAAACAAACAAAAACAACAATAAATCAATGAGAGAGAATAATAATGGCATGCTTTGATTAAATCTCACACCACCTGCAAAGCTTATTTTGCTGCTGTTGTTGTTGTTGTTATTAGCTTTTTATAAAAATAAAAAAAATTAGCTTTTTATAAAAAAAAAAAAATGTCAGTAGAATGTACTTTGTTGTTATTGTTGTTGTTGTTATTATTATTATTATTATTATTATTATTTGATGTCAGCCCTTGTGGCCAATAAAGAAATCATTATTATTATTATTATTATTATTATTATTATTATTATTATTAATAGTATTAATATGTTTATTAATATATTCACTAAGAAAGCAATGTTAATAAATAAGCAATGCTGCACCGAAAGACCTTTTGTTTGAATTTTAAACCTTACCCGTAAGTTTCAACACTGTCCTTCAAACAAGAAAAATAAATTAATAACAGGATTAATAAAAATAAAAATAAAAATAAAAATAAAAATAAAAATAAAAATAAAAATAAAAATAAAAATAAAAATAAAAATAATAAAAATAAAAACAAAAATAAAAATAAAAATAAAAATAAAAATAAAAATAAAAATAAAATAAAAATAAAAATAAAGATAAAAATAAAAATAGAAATAAAATAATGATGAAGACAAACATATATAAACATGTACATATACATAAATACAGACAAACAACTGTGTCAAACATGCACAAACACAAATACACACACATATACATACATACACACGCACGCACATATATATGCATATATATATATATATATATTTATGTTGTGGGGTTCACTAATGTGTAGAACTGGTCATTTCGTTTAGTTAATCATGATGTAATAGTAGGAAAAGCACTCTACGTCATGCAACTTATCCATCATAGATGTTGAATCCTATGGATGGTGCAGGAACGGAGTTAAATATCTATTTTATTAAAACAACAGAAGGCCAGATTGGAAATATCCCTTTAAGGTTTTAATGTTGTAAAAGACACTATATATATATTTCAATGGCTTAGTTACGCAAGACCCTATTGAGATCATCAGGTGTAGATTGCATAATTAGTTAATAAATAAAAGAAATTACGGCAAACACAAACAGAGAATAGAGAACATATTTGATTTGGAGATGTCCCGCAAATTCGGTGTTATTGTTGCGGCAGACCATCTCTAGATGGTTTACTGCAACAATAACACCTGATGATGTTTCCAGGGTCTTATGTAACTAGGTCATTGAAATATATATATATATAGTTTTTTACAACATTAAAACTTTAAAGGAATATCTCCAATCCGGCTCTCTGTTGTTTTAATTAAATAAATATAAATATATTTATATATATAAATAAATGTACACACACACACATATATAAATATTTATTAAAATAACAGATTAAAGTTTAAGCAAAGAATCGCTGCTTTCACCTTTAACGGGATCTTCTGAAAATTGAGTTTCAGAAGATCCCGTTAAGGGTGAAAGCAGCGATTCTTTGCTTAAACTTTAATCTGTTATTTTAATAAATATTTGCTCTACGGTTCTTATATATCTGATATATATTTATCCTTATCGAGCTCTCTTTGGATTTTAGTCTTCAAATTTATTATTATTACTATATATATATATATATATATATTTATTTATATATATAAATGTACACACGCATACACATGTATATATATATATATGTGTCTGTACATTTATTTAAATATATAAATATTTTTATATTTATTTAATTAAAACAACAGAGGGGCAGATTGGAGATATTCCTTTAAAATTTTAATGTTGTAAAAAATACTATATATATATTTCAATGACCTAGTTACATAAGACCCTGACAACATATATATATATATATATATATATATACATACATATATGAACAAAGAAGGTGTGGTAAGATACCAGAGTACTCAATACTTAGGGTAGTAGAATGGGTAATATGAAGAGTCAGGACCCAGATTGGATCTAGCTGTTGAAACGGCCAGAGCTCAGCCGTCGGGGTCATGACTTTTCAAACATACATATATGTATATATATATATGTATATATATAAAGACGAAGTTTTCTGTATGTGTGTGTGTGGACAATTTTTAATGAGGGCTCATATATTCTAAACCATTCATGCGATTTCTTTGAAATTTTTTACA
>OZ024744.1:94885812-94919648 GCA_964016885.1 Eledone cirrhosa
GTGGTCATGTGAGTGTCACAACAAAATACACCCAGTCCACACTGTAAAGTGGTCATGTAGGTGTCACAACAAAATACACCCAGTCCACACTGTAAAGTGGTCATGTAGGTGACACAACAAAAAACACCCTAATCCACACAGTAAAGTGGTCATGTGGGTGTCACAACAAAAAACACCCAGTCCACACTGTAAAGTGGTCATGTGGGTGTCACAACAAAAAACACCCATTCCACACTGTAAAGTGGTCATGTGGGTGTCACAACAAAAAACACCCAGACCACACTGTAAATTGGTCATGTAGGTGTGAGAAAAAAACACCCAGACCACACTGTAAAGTGGTCATGTAGGTGTCACAACAAAAAAACACCTAGCCCACATTGTAAATTGGTCATGTGGGTGTGAGAAAAAAAGCACCCAGCCCACACTGTAAAGTGGTCATGTGGGTGTCACAACAAAATACACCCAGCCCACACTGTAAAGTGGTCATGTAGGTGTCACAACAAAACACCTAGCCTACATTGTAAAGTGGTCATGTGGGTGTCACAACAAAAAACACTCAATCCACACTGTAAAGTGGTCATGTGGGTGTCACAACAAAAAACACCCAGACCACACTGTAAAGTGGTCATGTGGATGTCACAACAAAAAAACACCCAGCCCACATTGTAAATTGGTCATGTAGGTGTGAGAAAAAAGCACCCAGCCCACACTGTAAAGTGGTCATGTGGGTGTCACAACAAAATACACCCAGCCCACACTGTAAAGTGGTTATGTAGGTGTCACAACAAAAAACACCCAGCCCACACTGTAAAGTAGTCATGTGGGTGTGACAACAAAAAACACCCAGACCACACTGTATAGTGGTCATGTGGGTGTCACAACAAAACACTTAGCCTACATTGTAAATTGGTCATGTGGGTGTGACAACAAAAAACACCCAGATCACACTGTATAGTGGTCATGTGGGTGTCATGACAAAAAGTATCTAGCCTACTTTGTAAAGTGGTCATGTAGGTGTCACAACAAAAAACACCCAGACCACACTGTAAAGTGGTCATGTAGGTGCCACGACAAAATACACCCAGTCCACACTGTCAATGTGGTTTGCGTTAGGAAGGGCATCCAGCCATAGAAAAACAGCCAGAGACACCCCTATATGAGCAAGACATGGTCACCTAACCCAACTTGCTTCTAAGACATGGTCACCTGACCCAACTTGCAGCTAACCCATGCTAGCATGGAAGATAGACGTTAATCAATGATGATGATGATGATCTCTGGCGAAATTTTATACCTGCAATAATTAATTTTCTTTAGACATTAAAAAAACATTATACATGATGAAAAAAGTACATTACTAGAAATCTCATACGTTATAAAATAAATAGGATGGGTTGGGGATCTCAATATGTAAACTAAACGACTAATTCTGGTGTTTTAAAAAAAAATCAAGGGAGACAACTAGAAAAATTACCAGCTCCTCCCCTATTATTTGGGACCTGAGAGTATGATGATGGTGATGATGATGGTGACAATGATGATGATGATGATGATGATGATGATGGTGGTGGTGGTGGTGATGATGATGATGATGATGGTGGTGGTGATGATGATGATGGTAATGAAAATAATGATGATGGTGACGATGATGATGATGATGATGATGGTGGTGATGTTGATGATGATGATGTTAGTTATGATGATGATGATAATGTTGATGATGATGTTAATGAAGATGATGATGATGATGATGATGATGATGATGATGATGATGATGATGATATACCACAGAGGTACCACAACAGATGATGTTAATGATGATGGTGATGATGATGATGATGATGATGATGGTGACAATGATGATGATGATGATGATGATGATGATATACCACAGAGGTACCACAACAGAT
The DNA here is from genome assembly GCA_964016885.1 of Eledone cirrhosa. NCBI lineage: Eukaryota > Metazoa > Mollusca > Cephalopoda > Octopoda > Eledonidae > Eledone > Eledone cirrhosa. Next base: position 94,887,723 of record OZ024744.1, read on the forward strand.
GATGTTAATGATGATGGTGATGATGATGATGATGATGATGGTGACAATGATGATGATGATGATGATGATGATGATATACCACAGAGGTACCACAACAGACATATCACAGAAGAAGAAGGAAGAAGGAAGAAGGAAGAAGGAAGAAGAACAACAACTGAGGTATGTACCATCATTAGGAATTAGTGGAAGGTTCGGAACGGCAGGTATTATCTCCGTGGTGTTTTGGGCAGTAGCTTGCTGTACTTCAAGGTCTCCAGAGGAAAATGAAGATGCCACATCGTAATGGGTAACATCACTTGGTGGTTCCATATGGTTTGTTATCGTAAAGTCTGGCGGAGGCGGCATATCGTTATTGTCCTGTCCTGCAGCTCTGATTTCTTCAGCAGTCAAGTCAGTGGCAGGAGGTATGTCGGGTGCTGGTGGCAGGTCGGGAGTGGAAAGAGTGGCATGAGGAGGAGAAGACATCGATGGCATGTCCAAACTGCTAGATGGATCGTAAGCATCCATTGATGAGGTTGCAGGCGGCGGAAGTGGCTGCTGCACGGTAGGCTGTTCGCCGTCTTCCATGAAACGGACGTAACTCTCGGGAATGAAACCAATCTGGCCGTGAGAATCTTTGGCCTGAAATAGAATAGAATTGAATGAAATCAGAATGGTATGAAAGGATTGAATGAGAGAGAGAGAGAGAGAGAGAGAGAGAGAGAGAGAGAGAGAGAGAGAGAGAGAGAGAGAGAGAGAGAGAGAGAGAGAGAGAGAGAGAGAGTTGTTTAGAAATAGAGAGCGGGAGAAAAAGAAGAAAAAAAGGGTCAAGATAAAGTGTGAGAGATAAATAAATATTCAGTGAGAAAGAGAGGGACAGAGAGAGAGAGATAGAGAGAGAGAGTGAGTGAGAGAGAGAGTGAGAGAGAGAGAGAGAGAGAGTGAGAGAGAGAGAGAGAGAGAGAGAGAGTTGACCCCATAATAACTGGGCAAGCAAATGCAAATATTCACATGTGTGTGTGTATGTATCTTTAGTCCTCAATATAATAGTAGAAATTTCCTGAATTCTAGTTGTATTCTAGTTGTAATTCTATGAATTCAAGTTGTAAAATAATTAATACCTAGAATAAGATGAGCCCCTATAAGCTGTCACCCTATATGAAGATCGATTCTTCCAAGGGATATTTGAATAATGCTTTCAGAAATATGAGTGAATTGTAATTATGAAATAACGAACCCTTCATATGTAAGCATAGAGATAAATTATATTACTTAAAATGCTATCTGACTAGTCATAGGATTTTTAATCTTGTGTGCATAACCAATCTTCGGCCATAACACTTTAGCATTTACATTACTCTATATTTACTATTGTATTTTCACGGTAAAGGTTTTATCTCACATAATATTGAATCTATAAGATTTTAATATCATTTATTTTGAGAACAATACCTTAACATCAGCATGAGTAGCCAGTTACGACCGGTTTTAATAGGAAGAAGTGAGAGAATTCTGGCAGGATACGGCTGATTTAAATGCTAAAGGGTTAATGAAAAACTTTAAATTGATGGTGCCCGCAAGATTAATCTGCTATGATTAATTGGATACAATTATGAAACTCTGAGTACCAACAAAAAGATAGATAATACTTAGTTGCCATGCATTTTAGGTAATAAATATCATCATTGTTGTTTTAATGTCTGTTTTCCCTGCTAACAAGGATACCAACACACAGACACATGTATAAGGGAGGGAGAACTAGAAAGTTGGATGCAAGCATACATACTTATATATGAATACATGTACATACATATATAAATATATGCAAAAGTTTTATTTAAAATTGTTGGGATACAACAAGTAAATATTTTATAACTGATATAAAGCACTCGACAAGTTTTTGGAGTAGATATACGATATTAAATAAATGGAAACTATATTTATAAAACCATATTTATTTCATTATACATATTTCAGGGATACCAAATTAAAATATGGTATGCCATCATCAGACAAAATACAATATATAAACAGTTTTATAAATAATTTTGACGTACCCTATTAGAAGCGACCATTACTTTTGGAAGCTGTCAGCTGACAGCTTCCAAAAGTAATTTACAAAATTTTAATATAGAAACCTAAATAATGTGTAAAGTTATATACACATCTATGCAGTTCCAGTTACCTCTATTCTGTATCATCTTTTTTATCTTTATACCAAATACTTGATTGTATGGAATATAATTTGAAGTGGAGTCTCACTTAATGTTCAAACAATTTCTTCTCTGACATGAGAGATAGAAATATTAAAAAAAAAATATTTTGGGGCTGAGGTGGGGTGGAAAGATAATTTAACCTTATGTTACTATATTTCTATTGAAAGACACTGATTATGATTTTCAAATCATTTCGAAAATAACCAGGAATTTGGAGGTATTTAGTAATATAACTAGCTTTTTCATTATTATTTAGCTGGTGTTTGGAACATAACAAAGGTTCTTACATAACAATTATGTCAGAAGGTTTTTAGATGAATATAAACACTTTAAAATAAACAGTCTTGTATCAGAGTCAGGAGCAGTTTCAGGCAGTTTGGTATCAAAAGAGTTATTAGCTATATATTGTAAATATTTTGCAGGGTGTTCCAAGTTTATAAATGAAGGCTTCCAAATATCTCATCACAAAGGGATCAATCTTGGTATCCACTTATATATATCTGTCCCTTTTATATTTCTTGTAACCTCAATCGTTTTATTATATTGTTAACTAAATATATTTTGCCACTAAGGTGACCACTAAAGTGTTCTTACCAAATGCTTACCTGTACCCAGCCATCGCCATCACCATCTCCTATCACTTCAATATTTTCATTTTCCTCCAGACCAAGCTCATCAGGATTTGTGGCTTGGAATGTATATAAAGCTTGAGCATATATCGGATATTGTCTGGAGGATGAAGAACTTTGGATAGCTGGGCTCATGGGAACTTGTTCTGTGATTTCTGCAGTTTCTTCTACATAATCATCATCATCATCATAGTGTGTGTATGTAGGTTCAGGTTCTTCTGTAGGCTGTGTACAAATTGGCATGGGAAATTCAGCAGGCACATCAAACAATTTAATCAGACACATCAAACAAGCATAGAGCATATTGGAAATTGTAATATTCTGGTTACCAACAGAATAGAAAGAAAAAATAAATCACTTAAAAGAGTGTAATGCTTTTTAAACAGTCTTAAATCATAGCCAAATCAGAGCAAGATTTTAAAGTCATACAAATGCAAGATGGATAGAAATAGAAAGGTCATACAATTGTAGATACTAGAAGTCTCTTAATAAAATATAGTCGGGGAAAAATAAAAGTAGTTTAATAAGAGAGTGTTGTAATTTGCTTGAAGCATTGTGTAAAGTGTAGAAAATAGTTTTTTTTATAGTTTTTTTAGAAGGCTACAGCAATGCATATAGGACAATAAACTCTTCTTTTGACAAAGAGATTTTATCCCCAAAATATTAAGAATGAATTTAAATGTCTCCAACAACTTTATTATCATTGTTTTTAACATTTAATGTCTTATTTGCATTTCTGTAGTCCTCTAAAAAGAAAAACGCTATTATTTTCCCCAATTAGTCCAAGATTTCATCTTTAATAAGTAAAAAACGTAGTGAAAATTTGATTTCTTATTTCTAAATTTTGTAATGTTAAGTTGCTTTTTATTACTTTTTCTGTTTGGATACTGAAATGGCAATCATCATCACCATTTAATGTCCATTTTTCCATACTTGCATGGGTCAGGCGGAAGACAGAAAATATGGAACGCTTCATAAATTTGTGTGAATGTAGTCAGTAAATTATAATAATACTAATATTATTATACTTTATGCTTTTACTTCTTTTTATATCAGCATTCAGTGAATGACATAAAAAGTTGTAAAATTCAAGACTTGAAGGTATTTGGAAGGATTTGTAGAAAACAATCAAGGAAATGCAAACATTTTAGACGAAAGGAAACGAAATGAACAGTTTCGAATTCAGGGGAAATTGTAGAGAGGGATTGAAAGATAAAGTAGGAGAAATAAATATGCACAAATATCTGAAGATTCAAGCCAAAAAAAAAAAAAAAAAAAGTATCCTGTGTATACTAATTGTAGTAATGACCACCATTGATGAGAAGCTAAATAACATTCAAATCATTAGCTTGGCAGTTTTGTTTTTAGAATTTTCTTTTATCCTTTGACAATTGAAAAAAGACAATTCACTGAAATAATGCAATCAATCAAGTGAGGGATTATTATTATCATTGTATTTATCATAAAAAGAAGAATTTAATAAACCTTAACTTCACAAATACCTATTATAATTTATTTCTTTTGAACACATTAGAAATCAATATATATATATATATATATATATATATATTTGATTTTTGATTTCTAATTTTTGATATATTTTTGAGGTGTTTTTATGAAGCCAGTAATAGCGAGTAAAACAACAACAACAACAACAACAACAACAACAACAACACCACAAAGTCTACGATAATGCAATGTTAAATTACTACTTACTCCACTTGAACTTTCAGTTCTTACTGATGCTTGACTAGGCGTACGGGAAACAACATCAGGTTCTGCAGCAAGGCTGTCTATTTGAGCACTAGTCAGCCATTCATCAACATTGACTTTTACAGAGAGAAACAAAGGAAAAAATAAATGTAGAATAGAAATATTAGATGAAAATGTTACTTTAGAATTGCAAATTAAATAAATAAAAGTTTTTCAATACTGTTTTGTTTAACCCTTTAGCATTTACATTACTCTATAGTTACTATTGTATTTTCATGGTAAAGGCTTTACCTTACTTAATTATCTCACATAATATCAAATCTATGAGATTTTGATATTATTTATTTTGAGAACAATGCCTTAACATCAGTATGAGTAGCTGGTTTCAGCCGGTTTGTACAGAAAGAGGCGAGAGAGTTCTGGCCAGATACAGCCGGTTTAACCTTTAGCATTCACATTACTCTATATATACTATTATATTTTCATGGTAAAGGTTTTACCTCACATAATTATCTCCCATAGTATCAAATCTATGAGATATTGATATTATGTATGTGTTTATTTATTTATTTATTTACTCCTTACAGTTGGTATTCAAAAAGAGTTAGTGAGATAAGTAATAAAAAAGAAGAAAAAAGAAAGGAAAAGAAAAAAAACAACAACTAAAAACTAAAATAAAAATAAAAAAAAGAAAAGGGGGGAAAAAATAAAATAACAAAAATAAAATTTCAAATATTGCAGTCCAATGGGAGGCAGATTATGGATAAGAAAAGGAAAAGAGGAAACAAGGGAAGCTGTATTTTGAGAACAATACCTTAACATCAGTATGAGTGGCCTGTTATGGCCAGTTTGAATAGAAAGAAGTGAGAGAATTCTAGCCAGATATGGCAAGGGTTAAATGCTAAAGGGTTAAAGTCTGGCTTTAGCCTGGAGGCTCATTAGGTCAGTACTTATCCCAGTTTCCCTGGTTTTAATCATCATCATCATCATCATCGCTTAATGTCTATTTTCCAAGAGATTGAGAATACAAGGTTTTCCCCCTGAACAGGACGCTCTTCATTGCAGGGTTACCTCCAGCTATTACTGGTACTCATTTACAGCTGAGTACACTGAAGCAACTTGAAATGAAGTGTTTTGCTCAAGAACACAACACACAACCTCGTCATCAGGCTGGTATTTATCGTGGTGTTAATTATCACATCATCATCATCATCATTGTTTAATGTCTATTTTCTAAGCACAGTAAACAAGACTCCCCACTGGACAGGATGCCAGTCCATTGCAGGGTTAAACTTCCAGCTATTGCTGGTTCTCATTTTCTGTGCAGCAACATGAAGTGAAGTGCTTTGCTTAAGATCACAAAACATAACCCAGGCCAGGAATTGAACCCATGACATTATGATTATAAGTCCAACACACTCACCACTAGGCCACACACATCCACTGAGTATACTGGAGCAACATGAAATGAAGTATTTTGCTTAAGAACACAACACATAACCCTGGCCAGGAATTGAACCCATGACACTATGATCATAAGTCCAACAATCTTACCACAAGGCCATGTGCTTCCACAATACTGTTTTGGAATGACAACATTTTCAGATTTTTCAAATATATGAAAACACAGTGGTAAACTGCTTTGACACAGGCTGACCTCTTTGAATTACAGGTACAGGTAATTTTCTTTTTGTCCCTGCTAAGTTTCTTGCTCAAGGACACAATGCACTGCCTGGTCCAAGAATTCATCTCTCGACCTAATGAGTGTGAGCCAAACAGCTCTAAGCATTAAGCCACAAGCTATGAATTTAAAACACTATCGTTGTTTAATTAATGACCATTAATTAAATTAATTACTGTATATACTCGAATATAAGCTGAGGAATATATGACCCCCCCCCCCAAAACAAACAAAAATCAATGGTAGAAGAAGAGGGGGGGATCAGATTATATTCAAGGTCAATATTTTGACAATTTTCACCAACTTTTCACCAATTCTACATAGAGGTTTGGATTTTTTTCCAATTTTCAGACATAAAATAGTGGGAATAGGTTATATTTGAGTATATATGGTAATTAAAAAGAAAAATAGAGCAGTGACCCTGAGATTGGCTCATTGGAAAACTAAAAATAATTATGGCATTGTTCACAAAATGTTTGATATAAAAAAAAAAAATTACAGAATTAATAACTTCCCTAGTTTTTACCAATCTTTAAAAGCATTTAGAAATATTGATTCTTCAGATATAATTAGATTCTCATAAGGAATGATATCCAGATGTAAAAATCAAGCCAGAATCAGTTGTGTATGAGCAAGACATGGTCACCTGACCCAACTTGTCTCACAACCAGACAACTTGTCTAACCCACACTAGCATCTATATTTATATAAATGTGGTTGGTGTTAGGAAGGGCATCCAGTTGTAGAAACCAGGGCAGAATCAGTTCTGTATGAACAAGAAATGATTATCTGATCTAACTTGTCTCACAACAGGACAACTTGTCTAACCCATGCTAGCATATATATTCATACAAATGTGGTTGGTATTAGGAAGGACATCCAGTTGTAGAAACCAAGGCAGAATCAGTTCCATATGAGCAAGACATGGTCATCTGATATGGCTTGTCTAACAACAGAACGATGCATCTAACCCACACTAGCATAGAAAAATAGACGTTAAACAGTTGATGATGATGATGATGATGATGATGATTGAATGATTGAATATCTTAGCTACTTTTTTCTGTACTTTAAAACTTAGATTTTATTTTCTTTTCTTTCTTGTTTGTTGATTTGTTGAGGCATTTCTACTGGAAAATTGTTAAGAGGAGATAAAGTCAGTAATTTGCAGTAAGATGAAGACCTGACTTCCCATAGGTACAAGCTGAAGCTGAAACATATAGACAATATGCCCCCCACCCCATCCTATTGCAAAGTGGTCGTGGAGGTGTCATGAGAAAAAAAGCACCCAGTCCACACTGTAAAGAAAAAAGCAGCCAGCACTCACTGTAAATGAGGTTGGTGTTAGAAAGGGTATCCTGCTGTAGAAATCAAGCCAGAATCAGTTCCCGTGTGAGCAAGACAAGATCAGCCGACCGGACACCGCCCACAACAGGACAACCCGTCTAACCAATGCGAGCGCGGAAGAATGGACGTAAAACGGTGATGATGATGGTGTGGTTAGAATGTCTCAGGAAAGAATCACTGGACAGATTTGTAGCTTGGAGATCAGAGAATCACTCCAGTTAGAGCCGCTACTTCTCCAAATTGAGAGACCACAGCTCCGATACTATGGACATGAGGTTAGAATGTCTCAGGAAAGAATAGCTGGACAGATTTTACGGGCGAAACCAATCAGCAGGAGACCCAGGGGTAGACACCAAGCAAGATGGTTGGATTACATCCATGAGCTCAGCTGATCACACTTGGGGATTGAGCCAGATCAGTTGGTGACGGTTGCTTCTGACATGACCCGCTGGAAGGAGTATTTGGGGACTCTGCCCCAATGACCCTCTCAGGAATAAGTGGGTAAAGAAGAAGAAGACATACTGCAACATTTCACAAGACTTGATTTACACTCCAGCATTTGTACTATATTTGTACTATATAGTAAGTATTGTGTAGTTCTAAATTTAATACTGTGTGGTTCTAAATATAATACTGTGAAGTTCTAAATCTAATACTGTGTAGTTCTAAATCTAATATTGTGTAGTTCTAAATCTAATACTGTGTAGTTCTAAATCTAATACTGTGTAGTTCTAAATCTAATACTGTGTAGTTCTAAATATAATACTGTGTAGTTCTAAATCTAATACTGTGTAGTTCTAAATCTAATACTGTGTAGTTCTAAATCTAATACTGTGTAGTTCTAAATCTAATACTGTGTAGTTCTAAATCTAATACTGTGTAGTGCTAAATCTAATACTATGTAGTTCTAAATCTAATACTGTGTAGTTCTAAATCTAATACTGTGTAGTTCTAAATCTAATACTGTGTAGTTCTAAATCTAATACTGTGTAGTTCTAAATCTAATATTGTGTAGTTCTAAATCTAATATTGTGTAGTTCTAAATCTAATACTGTGTAGTTCTAAATCTAATACCGTGTAGTGCTAAATCTAATACTGTGTAGTTCTAAATCTAATATTGTGTAGTTCTAAATCTAATATTGTGTAGTTCTAAATCTAATACTGTGTAGTTCTAAATCTAATATTGTGTAGTTCTAAATCTAATACTGTGTAGTTCTAAATCTAATACTGTGTAGTTCTAAATCTAATACTGTGTAGTTCTAAGTCTAATACTGTGTAGTTCTAAGTCTAATACTGTGTAGTTCTAAATCTAATATTGTGTAGTTCTAAATCTAATACTGTGTAGTTCTAAATCTAATACTGTGTAGTTCTAAATATAATACTGTGTAGTTCTAAATCTAATACTGTGTAGTTCTAAATCTAATACTGTGTAGTTCTAAATCTAATACTGTGTAGTTCTAAATATAATACTGTGTAGTTCTAAATCTAATGTTGTGTAGTTCTAAATCTAATACTGTGTAGTTCTAAATATAATACTGTGTAGTTCTAAATCTAATACTGTGTAGTTCTAAATCTAATATTGTGTAGTTCTAAATCTAATACTGTGTAGTTCTAAATCTAATACTGTGTAGTTCTAAATATAATACTGTGTAGTTCTAAATCTAATACTGTGTAGTTCTAAATCTAATATTGTGTAGTTCTAAGTCTAATACTGTGTAGTTCTAAATCTAATACTGTGTAGTTCTAAATCTAATACTGTGTAGTTCTAAATATAATACTGTGTAGTTCTAAATCTAATACTGTGTAGTTCTAAATCTAATACTGTGTAGTTCTAAATCTAATACTGTGTAGTTCTAAATCTAATACTGTGTAGTTCTAAATCTAATATTGTGTAGTTCTAAATCTAATACTGTGTAGTTCTAAATCTAATACTGTGTAGTTCTAAATCTAATACTGTGTAGTTCTAAATCTAATACTGTGTAGTTCTAAATATAATATTGTGTAGTTCTAAATCAAATACTGTGTAGTTCTAAATCTAATACTGTGTAGTTCTAAATCTAATACTGTGTAGTTCTAAATCTAATATTGTGTAGTTCTAAATCTAATACTGTGTAGTTCTAAATCTAATACTGTGTAGTTCTAAATATAATACTGTGTAGTTCTAAATCTAATACTGTGTAGTTCTAAATCTAATATTGTGTAGTTCTAAATATAATACTGTGTAGTTCTAAATCTAATATTGTGTGGTTCTAAATCTAATATTGTGTAGTTCTAAATCTAATACTGTGTAGTTCTAAATCTAATATTGTGTAGTTCTAAATCTAATACTGTGTAGTTCTAAATCTAATACTGTGTAGTTCTAAATCTAATATTGTGTAGTTCTAAATTTAATACTGTGTAGTTCTAAATCTAATACTGTGTAGTTCTAAATCTAATACTGTGTAGTTCTAAATCTAATACTGAGTAGTTCTAAATCTATTACTGTGTAGTTCTAAATCTAATACTGTGTAGTTCTAAATCTAATACTGTGTAGTTCTAAATCTAATACTGTGTAGTTCTAAATCTAATACTGTGTAGTTCTAAATCTAATACTGTGTAGTTCTAAATCTAATACTGTGTAGTTCTAAATCTAATACTGTGTAGTTCTAAATCTAATACTGTGTAGTGCTAAATCTAATACTGTGTAGTGCTAAATCTAATACTGTGTAGTGCTAAATCTAATACTGAGTAGTGCTAAATCTAATACTGTGTAGTGCTAAATCTAATATTGTGTAGTTCTAAATCTAATACTGTGTAGTTCTAAATCTAATACTGTGTAGTTCTAAATCTAATACTGTGTAGTTCTAAATCTAATACTGTGTAGTTCTAAATCTAATACTGTGTAGTTCTAAATCTAATACTGTGTAGTGCTAAATCTAATACTGTGTAGTGCTAAATCTAATACTGTGTAGTGCTAAATCTAATACTGAGTAGTGCTAAATCTAATACTGTGTAGTGCTAAATCTAATATTGTGTAGTTCTAAATCTAATACTGTGTAGTTCTAAATCTAATACTGTGTAGTTCTAAATCTAATACTGTGTAGTTCTAAATCTAATATTGTGTAGTTCTAAATTTAATACTGTGTAGTTCTAAATCTAATACTGTGTAGTTCTAAATCTAATACTGTGTAGTTCTAAATCTAATACTGTGTAGTTCTAAATCTAACACTGTGTAGTTCTAAATCTAATATTGTGTAGTTCTAAATCTAATACTGTGTAGTTCTAAATTTAATACTGTGTAGTTCTAAATCTAATACTGTGTAGTTCTAAATCTAATACTGTGTAGTTCTAAATCTAATACTGTGTAGTTCTAAATCTAATACTGTGTAGTTCTAAATCTAATATTGTGTAATTCTAAATCTAATACTGTGTAGTTCTAAATCTAATACTGTGTAGTTCTAAATCTAATACTATGTAGTTATAAATCTAATACTGTGTAGTTCTAAATCTAATACTGTGTAGTTCTAAATCTAATACTGTGTAGTTCTAAATCTAATACTGAGTAGTTCTAAATCTATTACTGTGTAGTTCTAAATCTAATACTGTGTAGTTCTAAATCTAATACTGTGTAGTTCTAAATCTAATACTGTGTAGTTCTAAATCTAATACTGTGTAGTTCTAAATCTAATACTGTGTAGTTCTAAATCTAATACTGTGTAGTTCTAAATCTAATACTGTGTAGTTCTAAATCTAATACTGTGTAGTTCTAAATCTAATACTGTGTAGTGCTAAATCTAATACTGTGTAGTGCTAAATCTAATACTGTGTAGTGCTAAATCTAATACTGAGTAGTGCTAAATCTAATACTGTGTAGTGCTAAATCTAATATTGTGTAGTTCTAAATCTAATACTGTGTAGTTCTAAATCTAATACTGTGTAGTTCTAAATCTAATACTGTGTAGTTCTAAATCTAATACTGTGTAGTTCTAAATCTAATACTGTGTAGTGCTAAATCTAATACTGTGTAGTGCTAAATCTAATACTGTGTAGTGCTAAATCTAATACTGAGTAGTGCTAAATCTAATACTGTGTAGTGCTAAATCTAATATTGTGTAGTTCTAAATCTAATACTGTGTAGTTCTAAACTAATACTGTGTAGTTCTAAATCTAATACTGTGTAGTTCTAAATCTAATATTGTGTAGTTCTAAATATAATACTGTGTAGTGCTAAATCTAATACTGTGTAGTTCTAAATCTAATACTGAGTAGTGCTAAATCTAATACTGTGTAGTGCTAAATATAATACTGTGTAGTTTTAAATCTAATACTGAGTAGTGCTAAATCTAATACTGTGTAGTGCTAAATCTAATACTGTGTAGTCCTAAATCTAATACTGAGTAGTGCTAAATCTAATACTGTGTAGTGCTAAATCTAATATTGTGTAGTTCTAAATCTAATACTGTGTAGTTCTAAATCTAATACTCTGTAGTTCTAAATCTAATACTGAGTAGTGCTAAATCTAATACTGTGTAGTGCTAAATCTAATATTGTGTAGTTCTAAATCGAATACTGTGTAGTTCTAAATCTAATACTGAGTAGTGCTAAATCTAATACTGTGTAGTTCTAAATCTAATATTGTGTAGTTCTAAATCTAATACTGTGTAGTGCTAAATCTAATATTGTGTAGTTCTAAATCTAATACTGTGTAGTTCTAAATCTAATACTGTGTAGTTCTAAATCTAATACTGTGTAGTTCTAAATCTAATATTGTGTAGTTCTAAATATAATACTGTGTAGTTCTAAATCTAATACTGTGTAGTTCTAAATCTAATACTGTGTAGTGCTAAATCTAATATTGTGTAGTTCTAAATCTAATACTGAGTAGTGCTAAATCTAATACTGTGTAGTGCTAAATCTAATACTGTGTAGTGCTAAATCTAATACTGAGTAGTGCTAAATCTAATACTGTGTAGTGCTAAATCTAATATTGTGTAGTTCTAAATCTAATACTGTGTAGTTCTAAATCTAATACTGTGTAGTGCTAAATCTAATACTGTGTAGTTCTAAATCTAATATTGTGTAGTTCTAAATATAATACTGTGTAGTTCTAAATCTAATATTGTGTAGTTCTAAATCTAATACTGTGTAGTTCTAAATCTAATATTGTGTAGTTCTAAATCTAATACTGTGTAGTTCTAAATCTAATACTGTGTAGTTCTAAATCTAATATTGTGTAGTTCTAAATATAATACTGTGTAGTGCTAAATCTAATACTGTGTAGTTCTAAATCTAATACTGAGTAGTGCTAAATCTAATACTGTGTAGTGCTAAATATAATACTGTGTAGTTTTAAATCTAATACTGAGTAGTGCTAAATCTAATACTGTGTAGTGCTAAATCTAATACTGTGTAGTGCTAAATCTAATACTGAGTAGTGCTAAATCTAATACTGTGTAGTGCTAAATCTAATATTGTGTAGTTCTAAATCTAATACTGTGTAGTTCTAAATCTAATACTGTGTAGTTCTAAATCTAATACTGAGTAGTGCTAAATCTAATACTGTGTAGTGCTAAATCTAATATTGTGTAGTTCTAAATCTAATACTGTGTAGTTCTAAATCTAATACTGAGTAGTGCTAAATCTAATACTGTGTAGTTCTAAATCTAATATTGTGTAGTTCTAAATCTAATACTGTGTAGATCTAAATCTAATACTATGTAGTTCTAAATCTAATACTGTGTAGTGCTAAATCTAATATTGTGTAGTTCTAAATCTAATACTGTGTAGATCTAAATCTAATACTGTGTAGTTCTAAATCTAATATTGTGTAGTTCTAAATCTAATACTGTGTAGTTCTAAGTCTAATACTGTGTAGTTCTAAATCTAATACTGTGTAGTTCTAAATCTAATATTGTGTAGTTCTAAATATAATACTGTGTAGTGCTAAATCTAATATTGTGTAGTTCTAAATCTAATACTGTGTAGATCTAAATCTAATATTGTGTAGTTCTAAATCTAATATTGTGTAGTTCTAAATATAATACTGTGTAGTGCTAAATCTAATATTGTGTAGTTCTAAATCTAATACTGAGTAGTGCTAAATCTAATACTGTGTAGTTCTAAATCTAATACTGTGTAGTTCTAAATCTAATACTGTGTAGTTCTAAATCTAATAATATGTAGTTCTAAATCTAATACTGTGTAGTTCTAAATCTAATACTGTGTAGTTCTAAATCTAATATTGTGTAGCTCTAAATCTAATACTGTGTAGTTCTAAATCTAATATTGTGTAGTTCTAAATCTAATACTATGTAGTTCTAAATCTAATATTGCGTAGTTTTAAATCTAATATTGTGTAGTTCTAAATCTAATACTGTGTAATTCTAAATCTATTACAGTGTAGTTCTAAATCTAATATTGTGTAGTTCTAAATCTAATATCGTGTAGTTCTAAATCTAATACTGTGTACTTCTAAATCTATTACAGTGTAGTTCTAAATTTTAGTACTGTGTAGTTCTGAATCTAATACTGTGTAGTGCTAAATCTAATACTGTGTAGTTCTAAATCTAATACTGTGTAGTTATAATCTAATACTGTGTAATTCTAAATCTAATACTGTGTAGTTCTAAATCTAATATTGTGTAGTTCTAAATCTAATACTGTGTAGTTCTAAATCTAATACTGTGTAGTTCTAAATCTAATACTGTGTGGTTCTAAATCTAATACTGTGTAGTTCTAAATCTAATATTGTGTAGTTCTAAATCTAATACTGTGTAGTTCTAAATCTAATACTGTGTAGTTCTAAATCTAATATTGTGTAGTTCTAAATCTAATACTGTGTAGTTCTATATCTAATATTGTGTAGTTCTAAATCTAATATTGTGTAGTTCTAAATCTAATATTGTGTAATTCTAAATATAATACTGTGTAGTTCTAAATCTAATACTGTGTAGTGCTAAATCTAATACGGTGAGGTTCTAAATCTAATATTGTGTAGTTATAAATATAATACTGTGTAGTTCTAAATATAATACTGTGTAGTGCTAAATCTAATATTGTGTAGTTCTAAATCTAATAATATGTAGTTCTAAATCTAATACTGTGTAGTTCTAAATCTAATACTGTGTAGTTCTAAATCTAATATTGTGTAGTTCTAAATCTAATACTGTGTAGTTCTAAATCTAATATTGTGTAGTTCTAAATCTAATACTATGTAGTTCTAAATCTAATACTGTGTAGTTCTAAATCTAATACTGTGTAGTTCTAAATCTAATATTGTGTAGTTCTAAATCTAATACTGTGTAGTTCTAAATCTAATATTGTGTAGTTCTAAATCTAATACTATGTAGTTCTAAATCTAATATTGCGTAGTTCTAAATCTAATATTGTGTAGTTCTAAATCTAATACTGTGTACTTCTAAATCTATTACAGTGTAGTTCTAAATCTAATATTGTGTAGTTCTAAATCTAATATCGTGTAGTTCTAAATCTAATACTGTGTACTTCTAAATCTATTACAGTGTAGTTCTAAATTTTAGTACTGTGTAGTTCTAAATCTAATACTGTGTAGTGCTAAATCTAATACTGTGTAGTTCTAAATCTAATACTGTGTAGTTATAATCTAATACTGTGTGGTTCTAAATCTAATACTGTGTAGTTCTAAATCTAATATTGTGTAGTTCTAAATCTAATACTGTGTAGTTCTAAATCTAATACTGTGTAGTTCTAAATCTAATATTGTGTAGTTCTAAATCTAATACTGTGTAGTTCTATATCTAATATTGTGTAGTTCTAAATCTAATATTGTGTAGTTCTAAATCTAATATTGTGTAATTCTAAATATAATACTGTGTAGTTCTAAATCTAATACTGTGTAGTGCTAAATCTAATACTGTGAGGTTCTAAATCTAATATTGTGTAGTTCTAAATATAATACTGTGTAGTGCTAAATCTAATACTGTGTGGTTCTAAATCTAATAATGTGTAGTTCTAAATCCAATACTGTGTAGTTCTAAATCTAATATTGTGTAGTTCTAAATCTAATACTATGTAGTTCTAAATCTAATACTGTGTAGTTCTAAATCTAATACTGTGTAGTTCTAAATCTAATATTGTGTAGTTCTAAATCTAATACTGTGTAGTTCTAAATCTAATATTGTGTAGTTCTAAATCTAATACTATGTAGTTCTAAATCTAATATTGTGTAGTTCTAAATCTAATACTGTGTAGTTCTAAATCTAATATTGTGTAGTTATAATCTAATACTGTGTAGTGCTAAATCTAATACTGTGTAGTGCTAAATCTAATACTGAGTAGTGCTAAATCTAATACTGTGTAGTGCTAAATCTAATATTGTGTAGTTCTAAATCTAATACTGTGTAGTTCTAAATCTAATACTGTGTAGTTCTAAATCTAATACTGTGTAGTTCTAAATCTAATATTGTGTAGTTCTAAATTTAATACTGTGTAGTTCTAAATCTAATACTGTGTAGTTCTAAATCTAATACTGTGTAGTTCTAAATCTAATACTGTGTAGTTCTAAATCTAACACTGTGTAGTTCTAAATCTAATATTGTGTAGTTCTAAATCTAATACTGTGTAGTTCTAAATTTAATACTGTGTAGTTCTAAATCTAATACTGTGTAGTTCTAAATCTAATACTGTGTAGTTCTAAATCTAATACTGTGTAGTTCTAAATCTAATACTGTGTAGTTCTAAATCTAATATTGTGTAATTCTAAATCTAATACTGTGTAGTTCTAAATCTAATACTGTGTAGTTCTAAATCTAATACTATGTAGTTATAAATCTAATACTGTGTAGTTCTAAATCTAATACTGTGTAGTTCTAAATCTAATACTGTGTAGTTCTAAATCTAATACTGAGTAGTTCTAAATCTATTACTGTGTAGTTCTAAATCTAATACTGTGTAGTTCTAAATCTAATACTGTGTAGTTCTAAATCTAATACTGTGTAGTTCTAAATCTAATACTGTGTAGTTCTAAATCTAATACTGTGTAGTTCTAAATCTAATACTGTGTAGTTCTAAATCTAATACTGTGTAGTTCTAAATCTAATACTGTGTAGTTCTAAATCTAATACTGTGTAGTGCTAAATCTAATACTGTGTAGTGCTAAATCTAATACTGTGTAGTGCTAAATCTAATACTGAGTAGTGCTAAATCTAATACTGTGTAGTGCTAAATCTAATATTGTGTAGTTCTAAATCTAATACTGTGTAGTTCTAAATCTAATACTGTGTAGTTCTAAATCTAATACTGTGTAGTTCTAAATCTAATACTGTGTAGTTCTAAATCTAATACTGTGTAGTGCTAAATCTAATACTGTGTAGTGCTAAATCTAATACTGTGTAGTGCTAAATCTAATACTGAGTAGTGCTAAATCTAATACTGTGTAGTGCTAAATCTAATATTGTGTAGTTCTAAATCTAATACTGTGTAGTTCTAAACTAATACTGTGTAGTTCTAAATCTAATACTGTGTAGTTCTAAATCTAATATTGTGTAGTTCTAAATATAATACTGTGTAGTGCTAATTCTAATACTGTGTAGTTCTAAATCTAATACTGAGTAGTGCTAAATCTAATACTGTGTAGTGCTAAATATAATACTGTGTAGTTTTAAATCTAATACTGAGTAGTGCTAAATCTAATACTGTGTAGTGCTAAATCTAATACTGTGTAGTCCTAAATCTAATACTGAGTAGTGCTAAATCTAATACTGTGTAGTGCTAAATCTAATATTGTGTAGTTCTAAATCTAATACTGTGTAGTTCTAAATCTAATACTCTGTAGTTCTAAATCTAATACTGAGTAGTGCTAAATCTAATACTGTGTAGTGCTAAATCTAATATTGTGTAGTTCTAAATCGAATACTGTGTAGTTCTAAATCTAATACTGAGTAGTGCTAAATCTAATACTGTGTAGTTCTAAATCTAATATTGTGTAGTTCTAAATCTAATACTGTGTAGTGCTAAATCTAATATTGTGTAGTTCTAAATCTAATACTGTGTAGTTCTAAATCTAATACTGTGTAGTTCTAAATCTAATACTGTGTAGTTCTAAATCTAATATTGTGTAGTTCTAAATATAATACTGTGTAGTTCTAAATCTAATACTGTGTAGTTCTAAATCTAATACTGTGTAGTGCTAAATCTAATATTGTGTAGTTCTAAATCTAATACTGAGTAGTGCTAAATCTAATACTGTGTAGTGCTAAATCTAATACTGTGTAGTGCTAAATCTAATACTGAGTAGTGCTAAATCTAATACTGTGTAGTGCTAAATCTAATATTGTGTAGTTCTAAATCTAATACTGTGTAGTTCTAAATCTAATACTGTGTAGTGCTAAATCTAATACTGTGTAGTTCTAAATCTAATATTGTGTAGTTCTAAATATAATACTGTGTAGTTCTAAATCTAATATTGTGTAGTTCTAAATCTAATACTGTGTAGTTCTAAATCTAATATTGTGTAGTTCTAAATCTAATACTGTGTAGTTCTAAATCTAATACTGTGTAGTTCTAAATCTAATATTGTGTAGTTCTAAATATAATACTGTGTAGTGCTAAATCTAATACTGTGTAGTTCTAAATCTAATACTGAGTAGTGCTAAATCTAATACTGTGTAGTGCTAAATATAATACTGTGTAGTTTTAAATCTAATACTGAGTAGTGCTAAATCTAATACTGTGTAGTGCTAAATCTAATACTGTGTAGTGCTAAATCTAATACTGAGTAGTGCTAAATCTAATACTGTGTAGTGCTAAATCTAATATTGTGTAGTTCTAAATCTAATACTGTGTAGTTCTAAATCTAATACTGTGTAGTTCTAAATCTAATACTGAGTAGTGCTAAATCTAATACTGTGTAGTGCTAAATCTAATATTGTGTAGTTCTAAATCTAATACTGTGTAGTTCTAAATCTAATACTGAGTAGTGCTAAATCTAATACTGTGTAGTTCTAAATCTAATATTGTGTAGTTCTAAATCTAATACTGTGTAGATCTAAATCTAATACTATGTAGTTCTAAATCTAATACTGTGTAGTGCTAAATCTAATATTGTGTAGTTCTAAATCTAATACTGTGTAGATCTAAATCTAATACTGTGTAGTTCTAAATCTAATATTGTGTAGTTCTAAATCTAATACTGTGTAGTTCTAAGTCTAATACTGTGTAGTTCTAAATCTAATACTGTGTAGTTCTAAATCTAATATTGTGTAGTTCTAAATATAATACTGTGTAGTGCTAAATCTAATATTGTGTAGTTCTAAATCTAATACTGTGTAGATCTAAATCTAATATTGTGTAGTTCTAAATCTAATATTGTGTAGTTCTAAATATAATACTGTGTAGTGCTAAATCTAATATTGTGTAGTTCTAAATCTAATACTGAGTAGTGCTAAATCTAATACTGTGTAGTTCTAAATCTAATACTGTGTAGTTCTAAATCTAATACTGTGTAGTTCTAAATCTAATAATATGTAGTTCTAAATCTAATACTGTGTAGTTCTAAATCTAATACTGTGTAGTTCTAAATCTAATATTGTGTAGCTCTAAATCTAATACTGTGTAGTTCTAAATCTAATATTGTGTAGTTCTAAATCTAATACTATGTAGTTCTAAATCTAATATTGCGTAGTTTTAAATCTAATATTGTGTAGTTCTAAATCTAATACTGTGTAATTCTAAATCTATTACAGTGTAGTTCTAAATCTAATATTGTGTAGTTCTAAATCTAATATCGTGTAGTTCTAAATCTAATACTGTGTACTTCTAAATCTATTACAGTGTAGTTCTAAATTTTAGTACTGTGTAGTTCTGAATCTAATACTGTGTAGTGCTAAATCTAATACTGTGTAGTTCTAAATCTAATACTGTGTAGTTATAATCTAATACTGTGTAATTCTAAATCTAATACTGTGTAGTTCTAAATCTAATATTGTGTAGTTCTAAATCTAATACTGTGTAGTTCTAAATCTAATACTGTGTAGTTCTAAATCTAATACTGTGTGGTTCTAAATCTAATACTGTGTAGTTCTAAATCTAATATTGTGTAGTTCTAAATCTAATACTGTGTAGTTCTAAATCTAATACTGTGTAGTTCTAAATCTAATATTGTGTAGTTCTAAATCTAATACTGTGTAGTTCTATATCTAATATTGTGTAGTTCTAAATCTAATATTGTGTAGTTCTAAATCTAATATTGTGTAATTCTAAATATAATACTGTGTAGTTCTAAATCTAATACTGTGTAGTGCTAAATCTAATACGGTGAGGTTCTAAATCTAATATTGTGTAGTTATAAATATAATACTGTGTAGTTCTAAATATAATACTGTGTAGTGCTAAATCTAATATTGTGTAGTTCTAAATCTAATAATATGTAGTTCTAAATCTAATACTGTGTAGTTCTAAATCTAATACTGTGTAGTTCTAAATCTAATATTGTGTAGTTCTAAATCTAATACTGTGTAGTTCTAAATCTAATATTGTGTAGTTCTAAATCTAATACTATGTAGTTCTAAATCTAATACTGTGTAGTTCTAAATCTAATACTGTGTAGTTCTAAATCTAATATTGTGTAGTTCTAAATCTAATACTGTGTAGTTCTAAATCTAATATTGTGTAGTTCTAAATCTAATACTATGTAGTTCTAAATCTAATATTGCGTAGTTCTAAATCTAATATTGTGTAGTTCTAAATCTAATACTGTGTACTTCTAAATCTATTACAGTGTAGTTCTAAATCTAATATTGTGTAGTTCTAAATCTAATATCGTGTAGTTCTAAATCTAATACTGTGTACTTCTAAATCTATTACAGTGTAGTTCTAAATTTTAGTACTGTGTAGTTCTAAATCTAATACTGTGTAGTGCTAAATCTAATACTGTGTAGTTCTAAATCTAATACTGTGTAGTTATAATCTAATACTGTGTGGTTCTAAATCTAATACTGTGTAGTTCTAAATCTAATATTGTGTAGTTCTAAATCTAATACTGTGTAGTTCTAAATCTAATACTGTGTAGTTCTAAATCTAATATTGTGTAGTTCTAAATCTAATACTGTGTAGTTCTATATCTAATATTGTGTAGTTCTAAATCTAATATTGTGTAGTTCTAAATCTAATATTGTGTAATTCTAAATATAATACTGTGTAGTTCTAAATCTAATACTGTGTAGTGCTAAATCTAATACTGTGAGGTTCTAAATCTAATATTGTGTAGTTCTAAATATAATACTGTGTAGTGCTAAATCTAATACTGTGTGGTTCTAAATCTAATAATGTGTAGTTCTAAATCCAATACTGTGTAGTTCTAAATCTAATATTGTGTAGTTCTAAATCTAATACTATGTAGTTCTAAATCTAATACTGTGTAGTTCTAAATCTAATACTGTGTAGTTCTAAATCTAATATTGTGTAGTTCTAAATCTAATACTGTGTAGTTCTAAATCTAATATTGTGTAGTTCTAAATCTAATACTATGTAGTTCTAAATCTAATATTGTGTAGTTCTAAATCTAATACTGTGTAGTTCTATATCTAATATTGTGTAGTTCTAAATCTAATATTGTGTAGTTCTAAATCTAATATTGTGTAATTCTAAATATAATACTGTGTAGTTCTAAATCTAATACTGTGTAGTGCTAAATCTAATACTGTGAGGTTCTAAATCTAATATTGTGTAGTTCTAAATCTAATACTGAGTAGTGCTAAATATAATACTGTGTGGTTCTAAATCTAATAATGTGTAGTTCTAAATCTAATACTGTGTAGTTCTAAATCTAATACTGTGTAGTTCTAAATCTAATAATATGTAGTTCTAAATCTAATACTGTGTAGTTCTAAATCTAATACTGTGTAGTTCTAAATCTAATATTGTGTAGTTCTAAATCTAATATTGTGTAGTTCTAAATCTAATACTGTGTAGTTATAATCTAATACTGTGTAATTCTAAATCTAATACCGTGTAGTGCTAAATCTAATACTGTGTAGTTCTAAATCTAATATTGTGTAGTTCTAAATCTAATACTATGTAGTTCTAAATCTAATACTGTGTAGTTCTAAATCTAATACTGTGTAGATCTAAATCTAATACTATGTAGTTCTAAATCTAATACTGTGTAGTGCTAAATCTAATATTGTGTAGTTCTAAATCTAATACTGTGTAGATCTAAATCTAATACTGTGTAGTTCTAAATCTAATATTGTGTAGTTCTAAATCTAATACTGTGTAGTTCTAAATCTAATATTGTGTAGTTCTAAATCTAATACTGTGTAGTTCTATATCTAATATTGTGTAGTTCTAAATCTAATATTGTGTAGTTCTAAATCTAATATTGTGTAATTCTAAATCTAATACTGTGTAGTGCTAAATCTAATACTGTGAGGTTCTAAATCTAATATTGTGTAGTTCTAAATATAATACTGTGTAGTTCTAAATATAAGACTATGTAGTTCTAAATATAATACTGTGTACTTCTAAATCTAATACTATGTAGTTCTAAATCTAATACTGTGTAGTTCTAAATCTAATACTGTGTAGTTCTAAATCTAATACTGTGTAGTTCAACATCTAATACTGTGTAGTTCTAAATCCAATACTATGTAGTTCTAAATCTAATGTGTAGTTCTAAATCTAATATTGTGTAGTTCTAAATCTAATACTGTGTAGTTCTAAATCTAATACTGTGTAGTTCTAAATCTAATACTGTGTAGTTCTAAATCTAATATTGTGTAGTTCTAAATCTAATACTGTGTAATTCTAAATCTAATGTGTAGTTATAAATCTAATACTGTGTAGTTCTAAATCTAATACTGTGTAGTTCAACATCTAATACTGTGTAGTTCTAAATCCAATACTATGTAGTTATAAATTTAATATTGTGTAGTTCTAAATTTAATACTGTGTAGTTCTAAATCTAATATTGTGTAGTTCTAAATCTAATACTGTGTAGTTCTAAATCTAATACTGTGTAGTTCTAAATCTAATACTGTGTAGTTCTAAATCTAATATTGTGTAGTTCTAAATCTAATACTGTGTAATTCTAAATCTAATGTGTAGTTCTAAATCTAATATTGTGTAGTTCTAAATCTAATACTGTGTAGTTCTAAATCTAATACTGTGTAGTTCTAAATCTAATAATATGTAGTTCTAAATCTAATAATATGTAGTTCTAAATCTAATACTGTGTAGTTCTAAATCTAATATTGTGTAGTTCTAAATCTAATACTGTGTAGTTCTAAATCTAATACTGTGTATTTCTAAATTTAATATTGTGTAGTTCTAAATTTTAGTACTGTGTAGTTCTAAATCTAATACTGTGTAGTGCTAAATCTAATACTGTGTAGTTCTAAATCTAATACTGTGTAGTTATAATCTAATACTGTCTAGTTCTAAATCTAATACTGTGTAGTTCTAAATCTAATATTGTGTAGTTCTAAATCTAATACTGCGTAGTTCTATATCTAATATTGTGTAGTTCTAAATCTAATATTGTATAGTTCTAAATCTAATATTGTGTAATTCTAAATATAATACTGTGTAGTTCTAAATCTAATACTGTGTAGTGCTAAATCTAATACTGTGAGGTTCTAAATCTAATATTGTGTAGTTCTAAATATAATACTGTGTAGTTCTAAATATAATACTGTGTAGTTCTAAATATAATACTATGTAGTTCTAAATCTAATACTGTGTAGTTCTAAATCTAATATTGTGAAGTTCTAAATCTAATACTGTGTAGTTCTAAATCTAATACTGTGTAGTTCTACATCTAATACTGTGTAGTTCTAAATCTAATACTATGTAGTTATAAATCTAATATTGTGTAGTTCTAAATTTAATACTGTGTAGTTCTAAATCTAATATTGTGTAGTTCTAAATCTAATACTGTGTAGTTTTAAATCTAATACTGTGTAGTTCTAAATCTAATATTGTGTAGTTCTAAATCTAATACTGTGTAGTTCTAAATCTAATACTGTGTAGTTCTAAATCTAATACTGTGTAGTTCTAAATCTAATACTGTGTAAGTTCTAAATCTAATACTGTGTAGTTCTAAATCTAATACTGTGTAGTACTAAATCTAATACTGTGTAGTTCTAAATCTAATACTATGAAGTTCTGAATCTAATACTGTGTTATTCTAAATCTAATACTGTGTAGTTCTAAATCTAATATTGTGTAGTTCTAAATCTAATACTATGTAGTTCTAAATCTAATATTGCGTAGTTCTAAATCTAATATTGTGTAGTTCTAAATCTAATACTGTGTACTTCTAAATCTATTACAGTGTAGTTCTAAATCTAATATTGTGTAGTTCTAAATCTAATATCGTGTAGTTCTAAATCTAATACTGTGTACTTCTAAATCTATTATAGTGTAGTTCTAAATTTTAGTACTGTGTAGTTCTAAATGTAATACTGTGTAGTGCTAAATCTAATACTGTGTAGTTCTAAATCTAATACTGTGTAGTTATAATCTAATACTGTGTGGTTCTAAATCTAATACTGTGTAGTTCTAAATCTAATATTGTGTAGTTCTAAATCTAATACTGTGTAGTTCTAAATCTAATACTGTGTAGTTCTAAATCTAATATTGTGTAGTTCTAAATCTAATACTGTGTAGTTCTATATCTAATATTGTGTAGTTCTAAATCTAATATTGTGTAGTTCTAAATCTAATATTGTGTAATTCTAAATATAATACTGTGTAGTTCTAAATCTAATACTGTGTAGTGCTAAATCTAATACTGTGAGGTTCTAAATCTAATATTGTGTAGTTCTAAATATAATACTGTGTAGTTCTAAATATAATACTGTGTACTGCTAAATCTAATATTGTGTAGTTCTAAATCTAATACTGAGTAGTGCTAAATCTAATACTGTGTGGTTCTAAATCTAATAATGTGTAGTTCTAAATCTAATACTGTGTAGTTCTAAATCTAATACTGTGTAGTTCTAAATCTAATAATATGTAGTTCTAAATCTAATACTGTGTAGTTCTAAATCTAATACTGTGTAGTTCTAAATCTAATATTGTGTAGTTCTAAATCTAATACTGTGTAGTTCTAAATCTAATATTGTGTAGTTCTAAATCTAATACTGTGTAGTTATAATCTAATACTGTGTAATTCTAAATCTAATACCGTGTAGTGCTAAATCTAATACTGTGTAGTTCTAAATCTAATATTGTGTAGTTCTAAATCTAATACTGTGTAGTTCTAAATCTAATACTGTGTAGTTCTAAATCTAATACTGTGTAGATCTAAATCTAATACTGTGTAGATCTAAATCTAATACTGTGTAGTTCTAAATCTAATACTGTGTAGATCTAAATCTAATACTGTGTAGTTCTAAATCTAATACTATGTAGTTATAAATTTAATATTGTGTAGTTCTAAATTTAATACTGTGTAGTTCTAAATCTAATATTGTGTAGTTCTAAATCTAATACTGAGTAGTTCTAAATCTAATACTGTGTAGTTCTAAATCTAATACTGTGTAGTTCTAAATCTAATATTGTGTAGTTCTAAATCTAATATTGTGGAGTACTAAATCTAATACTGTGTAGTTCTAAATCTAATACTGTGTAGTGCTAAATCTAATACTGTGTAGTGCTAAATCTAATATTGTGTAGTTCTAAATCTAATACTATGTAGTTCTAAATCTAATACTGTGTAGTTCTAAATCTAATACTGTGTAGATCTAAATCTAATACTATGTAGTTCTAAATCTAATACTGTGTAGTGCTAAATCTAATATTGTGTAGTTCTAAATCTAATACTGTGTAGATCTAAATCTAATACTGTGTAGTTCTAAATCTAATATTGTGTAGTTCTAAATCTAATACTGTGTAGTTCTAAATCTAATATTGTGTAGTTCTAAATCTAATACTGTGTAGTTCTAAATCTAATATTGTGTAGTTCTAAATCTAATACTGTGTAGTTCTAAATCTAATATTGTGTAGTTCTAAATCTAATACTGTGTAGTTCTATATCTAATATTGTGTAGTTCTAAATCTAATATTGTGTAGTTCTAAATCTAATATTGTGTAATTCTAAATATAATACTGTGTAGTTCTAAATCTAATACTGTGTAGTGCTAAATCTAATACTGTGAGGTTCTAAATCTAATATTGTGTAGTTCTAAATATAATACTGTGTAGTTCTAAATATAATACTGTGTACTGCTAAATCTAATATTGTGTAGTTCTAAATCTAATACTGAGTAGTGCTAACTCTAATACTGTGTGGTTCTAAATCTAATAATGTGTAGTTCTAAATCTAATACTGTGTAGTTCTAAATCTAATACTGTGTAGTTCTAAATCTAATAATATGTAGTTCTAAATCTAATACTGTGTAGTTCTAAATCTAATACTGTGTAGTTCTAAATCTAATATTGTGTAGTTCTAAATCTAATACTGTGTAGTTCTAAATCTAATATTGTGTAGTTCTAAATCTAATACTGTGTAGTTATAATCTAATACTGTGTAATTCTAAATCTAATACCGTGTAGTGCTAAATCTAATACTGTGTAGTTCTAAATCTAATATTGTGTAGTTCTAAATCTAATACTGTGTAGTTCTAAATCTAATACTGTGTAGTTCTAAATCTAATACTGTGTAGATCTAAATCTAATACTGTGTAGATCTAAATCTAATACTGTGTAGTTCTAAATCTAATACTGTGTAGATCTAAATCTAATACTGTGTAGTTCTAAATCTAATACTATGTAGTTATAAATTTAATATTGTGTAGTTCTAAATTTAATACTGTGTAGTTCTAAATCTAATATTGTGTAGTTCTAAATCTAATACTGAGTAGTTCTAAATCTAATACTGTGTAGTTCTAAATCTAATACTGTGTAGTTCTAAATCTAATATTGTGTAGTTCTAAATCTAATATTGTGGAGTACTAAATCTAATACTGTGTAGTTCTAAATCTAATACTGTGTAGTGCTAAATCTAATACTGTGTAGTGCTAAATCTAATATTGTGTAGTTCTAAATCTAATACTATGTAGTTCTAAATCTAATACTGTGTAGTTCTAAATCTAATACTGTGTAGATCTAAATCTAATACTATGTAGTTCTAAATCTAATACTGTGTAGTGCTAAATCTAATATTGTGTAGTTCTAAATCTAATACTGTGTAGATCTAAATCTAATACTGTGTAGTTCTAAATCTAATATTGTGTAGTTCTAAATCTAATACTGTGTAGTTCTAAATCTAATATTGTGTAGTTCTAAATCTAATACTGTGTAGTTCTATATCTAATATTGTGTAGTTCTAAATCTAATATTGTGTAGTTCTAAATCTAATATTGTGTAATTCTAAATCTAATACTGTGTAGTGCTAAATCTAATACTGTGAGGTTCTAAATCTAATATTGTGTAGTTCTAAATATAATACTGTGTAGTTCTAAATATAAGACTATGTAGTTCTAAATATAATACTGTGTACTTCTAAATCTAATACTATGTAGTTCTAAATCTAATACTGTGTAGTTCTAAATCTAATACTGTGTAGTTCTAAATCTAATACTGTGTAGTTCAACATCTAATACTGTGTAGTTCTAAATCCAATACTATGTAGTTCTAAATCTAATATTGTGTAGTTCTAAATCTAATACTGTGTAGTTCTAAATCTAATACTGTGTAGTTCTAAATCTAATACTGTGTAGTTCTAAATCTAATATTGTGTAGTTCTAAATCTAATACTGTGTAATTCTAAATCTAATGTGTAGTTATAAATCTAATACTGTGTAGTTCTAAATCTAATACTGTGTAGTTCAACATCTAATACTGTGTAGTTCTAAATCCAATACTATGTAGTTATAAATTTAATATTGTGTAGTTCTAAATTTAATACTGTGTAGTTCTAAATCTAATATTGTGTAGTTCTAAATCTAATACTGTGTAGTTCTAAATCTAATACTGTGTAGTTCTAAATCTAATACTGTGTAGTTCTAAATCTAATATTGTGTAGTTCTAAATCTAATACTGTGTAATTCTAAATCTAATGTGTAGTTCTAAATCTAATATTGTGTAGTTCTAAATCTAATACTGTGTAGTTCTAAATCTAATACTGTGTAGTTCTAAATCTAATAATATGTAGTTCTAAATCTAATAATATGTAGTTCTAAATCTAATACTGTGTAGTTCTAAATCTAATATTGTGTAGTTCTAAATCTAATACTGTGTAGTTCTAAATCTAATACTGTGTATTTCTAAATTTAATATTGTGTAGTTCTAAATTTTAGTACTGTGTAGTTCTAAATCTAATACTGTGTAGTGCTAAATCTAATACTGTGTAGTTCTAAATCTAATACTGTGTAGTTATAATCTAATACTGTCTAGTTCTAAATCTAATACTGTGTAGTTCTAAATCTAATATTGTGTAGTTCTAAATCTAATACTGTGTAGTTCTATATCTAATATTGTGTAGTTCTAAATCTAATATTGTATAGTTCTAAATCTAATATTGTGTAATTCTAAATATAATACTGTGTAGTTCTAAATCTAATACTGTGTAGTGCTAAATCTAATACTGTGAGGTTCTAAATCTAATATTGTGTAGTTCTAAATCTAATACTGTGTAGTTCTAAATATAATACTGTGTAGTTCTAAATATAATACTATGTAGTTCTAAATATAATACTGTGTAGTTCTAAATCTAATACTGTGTAGTTCTAAATCTAATACTATGTAGTTCTAAATCTAATACTGTGTAGTTCTAAATCTAATATTGTGAAGTTCTAAATCTAATACTGTGTAGTTCTAAATCTAATACTGTGTAGTTCTACATCTAATACTGTGTAGTTCTAAATCTAATACTATGTAGTTATAAATCTAATATTGTGTAGTTCTAAATTTAATACTGTGTAGTTCTAAATCTAATATTGTGTAGTTCTAAATCTAATACTGTGTAGTTTTAAATCTAATACTGTGTAGTTCTAAATCTAATATTGTGTAGTTCTAAATCTAATACTGTGTAGTTCTAAATCTAATACTGTGTAGTTCTAAATCTAATACTGTGTAGTTCTAAATCTAATACTGTGTAAGTTCTAAATCTAATACTGTGCAGTTCTAAATCTAATACTGTGTAGTACTAAATCTAATACTGTGTAGTTCTAAATCTAATACTATGAAGTTCTGAATCTAATACTGTGTTATTCTAAATCTAATACTATGTAGTTATAATTCTAATACTGTGTAGTTCTAAATCTAATACTGTGTAGTTCTAAATCTAATACTGTGTAGTTCTAAATCTAATACTGTGTAAGTTCTAAATCTAATACTGTGTAGTTCTAAATCTAATACTGTGTAGTACTAAATCTAATACTGTGTAGTTCTAAATCTAATACTATGAAGTTCTGAATCTAATACTGTGTTATTCTATATCTAATACTATGTAGTTATAATTCTAATATTGTGTAGGTCTAAATCTAATACTGTGTAGTCCTAAATCTAATACTGTGTAGTTCTAAATCTAATATTGTGTACTACTAAATCTAATACTGTGTAAGTTCTAAATGTAATACTGTGTAGTTCTAAATCTAATACTGTGTAGTTCTAAATCTAATATTGTGTAGTACTAAATCTAATATTGTGTAGTGCTAAATCTAATACTGTGTAGTTCTAAATCCAATATTGTGTAGTTCTAAATCTAATATTGTGTAGTTCTAAATATAATTGTTTCTACTTTTGGCACAAGGCCAGCAATCACCCAGTGTATTACTGGTACTTTATTTTATCGACCCCGTGAGGATGAAAGGCAAAGTCAACCTCGGCGGGATTTGATCTCAGATCGTAAAGGGACGTAACTATGCTGGAAAGCATGGCGTCCGACCCTCTACCGATACTGCCAATCCTTCTAAATATAATACTGTGTAGTTCTAAATCTAATATTTTGTAGTTCTAAATCTAATATTGTGTAGGTCTAAATCTAATATTGTGTAGTTCTAAATCTAATATTGTGTAGTTCTAAATCTAATATTGTGTAGCTTAAATCTAATATTGTGTAGTGCTAAATCTAATATTGTGTAGGTCTAAATCTAATATTGTGTAGTGCTAAATCTAATATTGTGTAGTTCTAAATCTAATATTGTGTAGCTCTAAATCTAATATTGTGTAGTGCTAAATCTAATATTGTGTAGTTCTAAATATAATACTGTGTAGTTCTAAATCTAATATTTTGTAGTTCTAAATCTAATATTGTGTAGGTCTAAATCTAATATTGTGTAGTTCTAAATCTAATATTGTGTAGTTCTAAATCTAATATTGTGTAGCTTAAATCTAATATTGTGTAGTGCTAAATCTAATATTGTGTAGGTCTAAATCTAATATTGTGTAGTGCTAAATCTAATATTGTGTAGTTCTAAATCTAATATTGTGTAGCTCTAAATCTAATATTGTGTAGTGCTAAATCTAATATTGTGTAGTGCTAAATCTAATATTGTGTAGCTCTAAATCTAATATTGTGTAGTGCTAAATCTAATATTGTGTAGCTCTAAATCTAATATTGTGTAGTGCTAAATCTAATATTGTGTAGTGCTAAATCTAATATTGTGCAGTAAGTTTACATGTTTGTCTCAAACACTCTCCGTCTCTCTCTTACGTGGTAAATCTAATAAAGGACAATAAATAAAAACAGTTCATTTAATGGTTTTTTTCTAGAAATAAAACACTATTCTCTGGAATGAAATATTTATGTATAATTATAACATTGTAACACTGTATGTTGTAAATTTCATATCTTATTGAACATTGCCACAAAAACTGATTCTCAAAAATAGTATATTATGTGAAAATAGAGATATCAAAGTTCAAACATTAAATGTGTTAACCTTTTGGTTACCATATTTTTAACGAAAGACACTGTATATGTCATTCACCCATCCATTACTGTAGTCCTAATGAAAAACACTACCTATGTCATTATCCACTAGGTTAATTGGAAAGTGTATACAGGCCATCCACTTTGATTGAACAAAAAGGTGTTCAAGTTGTGATTATCCACACTTTAGAAAGGCACAATGTACCTAGCATCATAATTGATTCTACTTTAGGCACAAGGCCAGCAATTACCCAGTACATTACTGGTACTTTATTTTATCGACCCCGTAAGGATGAAAGGCAAAGTCAACCTCGGCGGGATTTGAACTCAGATCGTAAAGGGACGTAACTATGCTGGAAAGCATGGCGTCCGACCCTCTACCGATTACTGCCAATCCACAAGGATATGGTCCGAACGTGGAAGGGCCGAACTCCCACTGTCATCGCCTCCATCTCTCTCACCCTCCCCATCTCTCTCTGTATGGTGAACAAATGGGGTCCCACGTGTTGGCCTCCCCACCGACCTGGCAGACAGAATGGAGAAGGAGGCGTTTTCCCCGGAGGATGGTAAGGCAGATGTGTTGGAAGAGCCATTCCAACTCGCGAGGCTCACACCTGCGGCTGGCCAGCTCAGCGGCTATGGTGGTGAATAGGGAGGTAGCCCTAGGGCCAAAGACACCAGAAGTTTCCACTGCCAAGAGCACAACTGTGAACCTGTCGGAGAGTGAGCCTGGCCTCGGACGGGCTCATGCGCCTGCTCAACCAGCACCGCCTTGCCTGTTTTCCCACGGCCTCCAAACCCCACAGTGGTGCCTGGCTCGATGTCTTGCCCTCCTTCTCCACTGGCACGCAGCTGGATAACGATAGCCTGCGCATCAGTATTTCCTTGAGACTTGGACATAAATGTCGCTGTGGATCCAGGTGTGGACTCTTTTGGCCTCTAACCACTTTCCTGTCGCCACAGTGCCGGCTGCCTTCATTGCCATGCTGCCCTCAACGAAGTCATAAAGCATGGCTTGGACACTGCAGGCTTCTGCTCCCAGTTTGAACTGGTAGGGCTGGACTGAGGGGATGGCCAAAGGCCAGACGGCATGACCATCTTCCCGTTCCGCGGTGGCAAACCCCTCGTCTGGGATGCCACTTGCAGCGACACCTTCTCCAGCCGCAACCTGGTGCAGAGTGCGACTAACTCAGGTTCTGCTGCATTATCCACTTGGTTATCATATTTCTAATGAAAGATACTGACAATCTCATTAATCTTTTTGGTTATCATCTATAATATTATAAAGCTGAGTGTCGTGTGTATTATGTATTATGTATGTATCCTACACATCTCTCTATAGTTTGTTAGCTTGACTTCTGGCGTCACGCAGTAATACAGGGTACCCGTCCTCCCATGGGTACATGCTGAAGCATATAAACAATATGCCCCCCCCCACCGCAAGGTGGTCGTGGAGGTGCCACGGCAAAAAAGCGCCCAGCCCACACTGTAAAGTGGACGTGTAGGTGCCACGAAAAAGCACCCAGC
>OZ024744.1:94919848-94957348 GCA_964016885.1 Eledone cirrhosa
TTAACAAATGTTTTTACATAAAAATTATGATGAAAGGTTTTTACATAAATATAAACTCTTTAAAATAAACAGTTTTCTATCATAGAACCACGGACAGTTTCAAGTATTTTTTGTATCAATAGACTTAAAGTAGGGAATATTCTTGTAAAATAAATATTTAAATAACATACTTCCTGTATTTCTTAACATTTCAATTCGTGCTTCAGCCTTCATTTTCGCTGTCTGTAACAGATTTAACACAAAAAAATATATTAGAGAGGTTGAAATTTTATGATATATATCTGCAGTATTATATTTACAGTATTATCTCTCAACACCATGTAAATGATTTAACAGGAAATATCTAAAAATGGGTTTGTTAATTCAAATATTTATAGTATCTTTACTGGAGGACAGATTGTTGTGAAAATTTGCAGTATTAAGGTAAAGATTCTAATATTTAATGTGAAGAGGTCATAGTACTTTTCAAGAATGTCTTGGTAATGTGGTTTCATATGGTACAGGATGTTCAGAATTAGTATGATACAGTCATAGTGTTACTTTGTACATTTCAAGAATGTCTTGCTAATGTGGTTTCATGTGGATGTTAAGAGATAAAATTCAACAAAAGATGAAATTCGACTTGCACTTGATAGGTTTGATGCCAAGTGCTGCAAAAACTGAGACACTCGTCCTCTCAAGCAAGCCTGCACAGTGCACTCTACATGTGAATGGAGTTCCACTGAAGCAGGTAGAGAAGTTCAAGTATCTCTGGGTTATGTTCATGAGTGGTAGAAGGCAGGCGGCTGAATTAAATGCAAGAATTGCAAAAGCTGGTGCATTCAGTCTCCTGCCTTCCATCACTCTTGAACACGGCCTCGAGATACTTGAACCTCTTTACCTGCTTCAGTGGAACTCCATTCACATGTAGAGTGCACTGTGCAGGCTTCCTTGAGAGGTCAAGAGTCTCAGTTTTGGGTAATGACCGAAAGAAAGCAATCGTGAATATAATTGGCCAAAATGGAATTCCTCCGATGGGTCTTTGGAGTAACATTATGCAATAGAGTATGTAGCTTGGAGATCAGAGAATCACTCCAGGTAGAGCTGCTACTTCT
The DNA here is from genome assembly GCA_964016885.1 of Eledone cirrhosa. Classification (NCBI taxonomy): domain Eukaryota; kingdom Metazoa; phylum Mollusca; class Cephalopoda; order Octopoda; family Eledonidae; genus Eledone; species Eledone cirrhosa. Next base: position 94,920,943 of record OZ024744.1, read on the forward strand.
CAGAATTGAGAGATTACATCTTCGATATTATGAGCATGTAGTTAGAATGTCTCGGGAAAGAATCACTGGACAGATTTTACAGGCAAAAAACCAACAGGTAGGAGACCCAGGAGTAGAACGCTAGCAAGATGGTTGGATAACATCCATGAGTTTGGCAGGTCTCGCTTGGGGATCCAGCCCAATCAGTTGGAGATGGTTACTTCTGACAGGACTCGCTGGAAGGAGTGTTTGAAGAGTCTGCTCCCCACGACCCTCTCCCATGAATAAGTGGGCAAAGAAGAAGGAAGAGGTGGGTAGTGTGCAGCTTTCCCCTAACCATAAACTTTGACACACTTACTTCAGCTCTTCTAATATTCTGTTTCAATTCTTCTAATTGGGACTCAGCATCTTGTCCAACACTGTCACTTTTCTCTGCACCAGTTCCTCCACTCTGTCGAAGGGAAAGAAAACATAATCACATGAATCATCATCATCGCACCATCATCATCACACCATCATCATCATCATTATCATCAACATCACACCATCATCATCATTATCATCAACATCACCATCTTTATCATTACCATCATCATCATCATCATCACTATCATTATCATCAACATCACCATCATCATCTCATTATCATCATCATCATCACCAGTGCCAACATCAACATCATCACAATTGCCATCATCAAAATCACCACCACCACCACCACCACCACCATCATCATCATCACCATCAACATCAGCATCAGCATCACCATAATCACCACCACCACCACTATAGCCATCATCATCACCACCACCACCACCACCACCACCACCACCACCATCACAATCATCATCATCATCATCATCATCACCACTATCATCATCACCACCATCATCATCATTGTCACCATTGACATCATCAACATCTTCATCGCCATCCTCATCACCACCACCACCACCACCAACACTTTCACCACCATCACCGCCACCACCACCAACACTTTCACCATCACCACACAATAATGGGTGGTTCTGGTTCTATGAAATAAAACCACCCATTTTAAAGGTTTCCAATTTAAATTAAAATCTCCCAACATAATTTTATATAAGAACTTTACATTAAGTTATTATTTTAGCAATGAAATAATTGATAATTTTAGTAAATCCCTCAAAATTCTTCATTAATTAATTAAAACAGGTGGATTGGCAGTATCGGTAGAGGGTCGGACGCCATGCTTTCCAGCATAGTTACGTCCCTTTACGATCTGATTTCAAATCCCGCCGAGGTTGACTTTGCCTTTCATCCTTACGGGGTCGATAAAATAAAGTACCAGTAATGCACTGGGTAATTGCTGGCCTTGTGCCTAAAGTAGAAACAATTAATTAATTAAAACAGACTATATTTCATTAGAAATGTGGCCATGAAAGAGTTAAATAATTGGTTAGACAAGTTGTCACATTTTAAGATTTGAAAAATCAGATGATTATATCTTGCTTATACATTTCATTTTACAATGGTTTCTACAGTTAGATGCCGGTCCTAACAGCGACCACTTTTATAGAATGTAATATGAACGTATGTTTCTGTTTCACCAAAGCAGTTGATGAATGAAAGACACACACACAAAAAAAAGGCTAATGAAGACTTCTTAGTCTTGCTGAGAACACGACAACCTGTTAATGAAATGCACCTCCAGTACACTCTGTAAAGTGGTCGATGTTAGCAGTGCTGGATTTACCATTGTGCTCAGTATACTCAGCTGAAAATGAGTACCAGCAATAGCTGGGGGTTTAACCCTGCGATGAACTGGCATCCTGTTCAGGGGTCAGTCTTGTACTTTCAGTTGCTTCACACCATGAAACCAGGATAAGCACCAACCAAATGAGTCTTCTGGCTTAAGACAGACTTTAGACTTAGGTGTACTTAAGCACAGGGCCCTGTTGGTCAGGAAATGGGCCCACCTTCCTGCCCCCCCCCCCCATTTTTTTACAGTGAATTTTTCAAATGTTTTGGGCCTCATAACTTAACTAGCACAGGGCCTCATTTGTCCTAAATCCAGCACTGGGTGTTAGGAAGGGTGTCAAGCCAGGGAAACCAGAAACCATTATAAGCAGAACACTGCTTCTGGTCCATTTAAGAGAAAAATAACTCAAGATAGGAACAGGTCCAGAGCATGACAATCCACGCAACTTATTCTAGCAGGAAAGGCAGATGTTGTTGTTGTTAATGATGACAATGTTGATGATGATGATGATGATGACTACGATGATGACGATGACTGATGATGATGATGATGATGATGAAAATGATACTGGTGATGATGATGATGATGATGATGATGATGAAAATGATACTGGTGATGATGATGATGATGATGATGATGAAAATGATACTGGTGATGATGATGAAAATGATAATAATGATGATGATACTGATGATGAAGTTGATGATGATGATTATCATAATAATAAATGTTTCTACTTTTGGGACAAGGCCAGCAATTACCCCAGTACATTACTGGTACTTTATTTTATTGACCCCGTAAAGATGAAAGGCAAAGTTAATCTCGGAGGGATTTGAACTCAGAATGCAAAGGGCCATAACTCTATGCTGCAAAGCATGGTGTCTGACGCTCTACCGATACTGCCAATCTCAATAATAATGAACCCAGAACCAACTGGTTGTGAAGTGAACTCTTTAACCACTCAGCCATGACTCTGTACATATACAAACAAATTCAAGTTATGATTTAACCAAATATGGCAGGGACAAAGACTGATTAGGTGAGTGTAGAACCCCCCGCTCCTCCTCCCACCCCCCAAAAAATCTTTATAAATAACACCATGGTTTTCTCTAAACTAAACTAAAAAAAAAATACATTTAAATATCAAAATTAATGAATATAGAAGATGAAAAAAAACATGAAAAACCAAACAAACAAATAATAATACCAACTCTAAAAAAACCCCAAACAAACAAAAAACACAACAAACAAATATCCCGCCCCACCCCCACCCAAGAAACTTGAACACTTTTGAATAAAGTAGAAACACATATAAACAGGTTTTGCTAGATTTTATGTCTATTGATTCATACAGTTTAGTATCTGTTTTTTCTAAAGAAATATATTGATTGGTATTATCAGTAAAGTATTGATAACACTGTATTATTAGTAATATATTGATTGGTATTATCAGTAAAGTATTGATAACACTGTATTATTAGTACTTGATAGTGATACAAAGCATTAATGGAAACCGGGAATTAATAATAATAATAATAATAATAATAATAATAAAAAGAAAAAGGAAAAATGGCTCCACAGCTGAGCTCTATGACAACCTATGATTAATAGTAATCTGCACTTAATCAATTATGATGGTTAAGGTAATGGCATTGTGTATTGGTGTAGATGATGGTTAAGGTAACGGCATTGTGTATTGGTGTAGATGATGGTTAAGGTAATGGTATTGTGTATTGGTGTAGATGATGGTTAAGGTAATGGTATTGTGTATTGGTGTAGATGATGGTTAAGGTTATGTATGGTGTTGTATATTGGTGTAGATGATGGTTAAGGCTATGGTGTTGTATATTGGTGTAGCTGATGGTTAAATAGTATAAAGTCTAAATCCTGTTTCAAAACCGGAGGCTCATCTGACTGGTGCTTATCCCAGTTTCCATGGTGTTAAGAGACTGAGAGTTTAAGACTCCACGCCTGAACAAGACCCGGTCCATTGCAAAGTTAACCCACAGCTATTGCTGGTACTCATTTTCAGCTGAGTATACTGGAGCACCATGAAATGAAGTGTTTTGCTCAAAAACTCAAAACTCAACCTAGTCTAGGAACTGAACCCAGTTCATTATGATCACTAGGCCACCACACACCTCCACTGAGTATACTGGAGCAATGTGAAATGAAGTGTTCTGCTCAAGAACACAACACGCAACCCAGTCTAGGAATAGGACCCACAACATTAGGATTGTAAGTCCAACACCCTTATCACATCACTAGGCCACCACACACCTCCACTGAGTATACTAGAGCAACATGAAATGAAGTGTTTTGTTCAACAACACAACACACAACCCCATCTAGGAATCAAACACATCGAACCCATAACATTATGATTGTAGATCCAATACTCTTACCACTAGGCCACCACACACCTCCACTGAGTATACTGGAACAACATGAAATGAAGAACACAACACACAACCATCCAGTCCAGGAATTGAACCTACAACATTATGATCAAAGCACTTTATTTCATATTGCTCCAGCCCACTCAGCTGGCAAAAAGGAGTTGTGCCTTGTCCCACACAGTGTCACACTGAGTCTTCCTGATCTCTACATTAAGGGTATACATTAAGAGTGCACATTAAGGGTACGTGTCTTTGGAATGCTCAGCCACTTGCACGTTAATTTCACAAGAAGGCTCTACTTATCCATGTTGATGTGGGGTAGAAAGGATGTTTCAAGATAATGTCTTACAGTTGAATGCCCTTCTTGACACCAACCATTTTTATTACCTCTTACAATGCACGATGTACCCATACTAAATACCAGGATATATCATTCATTTCATCATTTCATTTTATGTCTGCTTTTCCCTGCTTGCAAGGGTGGGTGGGAACTGATTCTGGCTTGATTTCTACAGCTGGATGCCCTTCCTAACACCAACCTCATTTACAGTGAGTGCTGGGTACTTTTTTTTTCCGTGGCACCTACACGACCACTTTGCAGTGTGGGCTGGGTGCCTTTTTGCTGTGGCACCTCCACGACCACCTTGGAGTGGAATGATAGGGACCCCAGTCCCTATCATCTCATTTCTACAGCCAGCTGAGTAAACTGGAGCAATGTGAAATAAAGTGTCTTGCTCAAGGAAACAACACATCACCCGGTCTGAGAATTATATATATATATATATATATATATATATACCTGCCGGCGAAACAATTGTAACAGGCAATAAATTCAGATGCATCACTAAGTCCAGATGCATCACTGATTTTTCGGTTTCTTTATACAATGTATAATATATGCCTGAAGCTAAATCCTATTTCTGTTCTATATATATATGTTTTATAGTAAAAAAAAAAACAAACTATAATTGAAGGAAACTAACAACAGTTTGCATTGGCAGAATTTGTTTTCATAGGAAAAGAACAAACCTAGCGGAAATGTAAGGCATACAACTTACCACATCTGATTTTAACTGAATCTGTAAACTTCTCATTGTTTTAATATGCTCTCGAACGGCTTTTGTTTCCTTTGATATCTTAGTAGCCCACTTTCTTGCCTCTTTCTCCAGTTGATGGTTAGCCCCATATTCCTGAGAAAGTTTGGATACCTAGAAAAATAATTTGGTTGGATTCCTGTATAAATCATCGCCATTATAATTTACAAAAATTAAAAATTGTTTCTTAACTTTTAACATCCTATAATGATTTAGCAAAAAAATATTTAAACTGGTTTGTTAATTCAAATGTTTACACTATCTTTACTAGCAGAATGATTGTTGTGATAATTCATAGTAAAGTAAAAACTTTAATATTTAACAAAGTGTTGTAGTTTGCTTGAAGCATTGTAGAATAAGAAATACAAATTTAACTAGGAAATAAGTTTAAATATTTGGAAGCCCAACAATACGTGTGAGATTATAAGTGCCAAGGTAATAGGAATTAGAAAAAATAGAATAAAAGGACTGAGAAAAAGGTGGAATTTTACCTTAGAAATTTTATTGATCCCAAATACTTTTAGATTTACCATCCATTATGAAGGGAATCTGTGGGGAGGGACTTAGAGAGCAATCTGGGAAGACTTGTTGATGGCTGGTAAATTGAATTCCTATTACCTTGGCACATATAATCTCACACACATTGTCGAGCTTCCAAATATTTAACCCTTTAACATTTACATTACTCTCTATATACTATTGTATTTTCACAGTAAAAGCTTTAGCTTACATAATTATCTTACATAATATTAAATCTATGAGATTTTGTTAGTATTTATTTTGTTAACAATACCTTCACGTCAGTATGAGCAGCCAGTTATGGCTGGTTTGAACAGAAAGAGGTGAGAAAATTCTGGCCGGATATGGCTGGTTTAAATGCTAAAGGGTTAAACTTGTTTCCTAATTAAATTTGTATTTAATATCTAATATGATGCAGTCATAGTATTGTTTTGTACTTTTCAAGAATGTCTTGTTAATGTACTTTCTTGTGGTTTGTTAATTCAAATGTTTATAATATCTTTAATAGTGGACAAATTGTTGTGAAAATTTGCAGTATTAAAATAAAGACTTTAACATTTAAAATGATAGTCATCGTGCTGTTTAGTATTTTTAAACAATGTTTTTCTAATGTGGTTTCATATGGTACAGGATGTTAAACATTTTAATTAATGCGGCCTCTACTAATATATTTGAAAATTTCTTTTTTTCTATTTTGTTTTTAGAAATAAACAGTTTCTATAGGATTTTAACTTACTTGATCATTACAGCAGGGTTCAAATTGATATTGCAAAAGGTCGGTGAAAACATTGCTTTCATGTAAGAAACATTGTAAATTGTAGTTTCGACTGATCTGTAAATACAAAAAAAAAAAAATTATATAATAACAATTGTTTCTACTTTTGGCACAAGGCCAGCAATTACCCCAGTGAATTACTGGTGTTTTATTTTATCGATCCCAAAAGGATGAAAGGCAAAGTTGACCTCGGCGGGTTTTGAACTCAGAACGTAAAGGGCCACAACTCTATGCTGCAAAGCATGTTGCTTGACGCTCTACCAATACTGCCAATCCACTGCCCTTATATAATAATAATAATAATAGTTTCTGTTTTAGGCACAAGGCCAACAATTTGGGGCAAGGGGAAAGTCGATTAAAGTGACCCAGTGAGTTACTGGTTCTTTATTTTATTGACCCCGAAAGGATGAAAGGCAAAGTTGACCTCGGCGGGTTTTGAACTCAGAACGTAAAGAGCTGTAACACTATGCTGCAAAGCATGTTGCCTGACACTCTACCAATACTGCCAAATAATAATAATAAGGGTACCGAAAAATATTTGGACCAGACACCTGGAAAGCCACTGCTGCAAGAAGTACAGAAAATGGTGCTGACTGGCACTGTCAATATCCTGAGAAGGACATTACTAATTTAAAAACTTTGCAAGGACATTAACTGTTGTGCTCTTGTGGCATCATTTCTATGACAATTGATTGTAAAATATGACACTCGGCATGATTAGGGAAAGAAGCAGAACTCAAAGGAAGTTTTAAATCATAAAAAAAATAAATTTAAAAAACAACAAAACCTTTCTTATGTAAAAGATGTATTTTTTTCTTGACAGAAATGGAAACAGAAATATTTATATTATGAAATTTATAACTGCTTTAAATGTAATGGAGTAAAATGGTTCTAACTGAGATTAATATTCAATTACTACAACTATTTGATTGAGATGATTGATAAAACTGGTCCTGGAACTCTAGAATGGTCACCACATTAAGGACCTCTTTTTTAAAAAAACCAAAACAGTCATAATATTTATTTCATGAAAAGCAATTGACATTATATATAAATAATAATAAAAAAAACATGAGTATTATCTAATAAGCTATTAAAATAACATTACAAATGCGTAAATAACATTATAAATTGCTCGCAATTCGTTCAGAAGAACATTACAAATATAATTGTTTCTACTTTTGGCACAAGGCCAGCAATTTCCCCAGTGCATTACTGGTACTTTATTTTATTGACCCCATAAGGATGAAAGGCAAAGCTAAGTTCAGCGGGATTTGAACTCAGAACGTACAGGGCCATAACTCTATGCTGCAAAGTATGGTGTCTGATGCTCTACCGATACTGCCAATAATGTCATTGATAAACATGAATATATAATAGAAATTAAAATTGCTATTTGTAAAACCATTCTTATCTACAATTATCATCACCATTTTATAATCCCTTTTCCACACTTGCATGGGTTGGATGGGTCTTTTTCCAGCATAGCATCTCTCCATTTATTGCATTCCTTTGCCATTTCCTCTGTGAATTCCATCAATTTGGGTTCAACTCTCACCTCCTCTATCCAGGTTTTCTTAGTTCTTCTTCTACTGTGGCTTCCTACAACTGGGATTTCCTGGAACTTCTTCACCCAGCAATCATCGTCCATGTTCATCACATATCCACACGAACACAGTTTTATTTCTTGTACACTGTATCTGATTCCTCTTATATCAAGTTCTTCGCTCTGCTCATCCATGTTCATCTTTAATGTACCTTAACATTGCACATCCATCGAAGCATGCCTGCTTCATTTCTCTCCAGTCTCCACATATTCTTTGCATTTGTTGTCCATGTTTCACTACTAACCAACATTGCACATTGTACATTGCATGCAGGCATCATACAGTTAGCTTCTTGTTTGTAGGGAGAATTCTTTTGTTGTCAACAGAGAAAGTATCTCCCTGAACTTTTTTTCATCTTATTCTTATTTCAGCTACTCTGGTCTCTGAGCAACCTCCGCCATTGCTAATTATGTCACTTATATAGCAGAAGCTATACATTTTCTACAGAGCCTTCTTTGTGATTGGAAAAAGTCACTATTCTCTCAAGTTATTGTTGCTTCGTCAATCATGTACACTAACATTGCACATCCTTTTGTTTTTATATAACTTTATCTCATTTTTATAAAATTTTGTTTCCATCACAACATTCAACCATGTGTTGATTATAATTGATATCAGTGGCTAAATATACAAAAGAAAGTGCTGCTGCTGCTGATGTGGAGGTTGATAGGATTCATGTCATGCCATGCCGTGCCAAGGGCCATTAACTCCTGATTGAGTCTATGGGTGCTTTTGTGATATTGGGCATTTTAAACTTGATGTAGCCCATCCATCTCTAGGTCAGAATACAGAGAGAGAGAGAGAGAGAGAGAGAGATGGGAGAATAATTGACCCCAATATTGAACTAATACCTTTTTTATCAACCTCAAAAAGATAAAGTTGACCATGGTAGGATTTGAACTCAGACTGAGCACAGAGAGCTTGAACAAATACAGTAAAGCAATTTACCAGATGTTCTAATGACTCGGCCAATTCACTGCTTTTATAAGATTCATACAAATAGTATATAAAGTAATGTTCAGGTACATTTGAAGGTGAGAGATTGCAAAAATTAATAAAGCATAAGATTGCAGTATATGTTCTGGGTCTTTACATTCTGAGTTCAAATCCTGCCAAGATCAACTTTACCTTTCATCCTTCCAAGGCTGATAAAATACAGTACCAGTAATGTACTGGAGTTGATTTAATAAACTTTGGCCTTCTGCCACAAAATGTTCTGGCCTTGTATCTAAATTAGAAATCAATATTTAATTAGATAGTTTAGGGTGGTAGATTAACAGAACCGGTAGAGCGTGTGGTCGAATTAATAAACTTTAACCTTCCGTCAAATGATAATGTCCAGGTACAATACTGTGTGTCTAAATTAGATAATGTCCAGGTACAATACTGTGTGTCTAAATTAGATAATGTCCAGGTACAATACTGTGTGTCTTAATTAGATAATGTCCAGGTACAATACTGTGTGCCTAAATTAGATAATGTCCAGATAAAATAGCTTGAGTCTTAATTAGATAATGTCTAGGTACAATAGCTTGAGTCTTAATTAGATAATGTCCAGGTACAATACTGTGTGTCTTAATTAGATAATGTCCAGGTACAATACTGTGTGTCTTAATTAGATAATGTCCAGGTACAATACTGTGTGTCTAAATTAGATAATGTCCAGGTACAATAGCTTGAGTCTTAATTAGATAATGTCCAGGTACAATAGCTTGAGTCTTAATTAGATAATGTCCAGGTACAATACTGTGTGTCTAAATTAGATAATGTTCAGGTAAAATAGCTTGAGTCTTAATTAGATAATGTCCAGGTACAATACTGTGTGTCTTAATTAGATAATGTCCAGGTACAATAGCTTGAGTCTTAATTAGATAATGTCCAGGTACAATACTGTGTGTCTTAATTAGATAATGTCCAGGTACAATACTGTGTGTCTAAATTAGATAATGTCCAGGTAAAATAGCTTGAGTCTAAATTAGATAATGTCCAGGTACAATACTGTGTGTCTTAATTAGATAATGTCCAGGTACAATACTGTGTGTCTTAATTAGATAATGTCCAGGTACAATACTGTGTGTCTAAATTAGATAATGTCCAGGTACAATAGCTTGAGTCTTAATTAGATAATGTCCAGGTACAATACTGTGTGTCTTAATTAGATAATGTCCAGGTACAATACTGTGTGTCTTAATTAGATAATGTCCAGGTACAATACTGTGTGTCTAAATTAGATAATGTCCAGGTACAATAGCTTGAGTCTTAATTAGATAATGTCCAGGTACAATACTGTGTATCTAAATTAGATAATGTCCAGGTACAATAGCTTGAGTCTTAATTAGATAATGTCCAGGTACAATACTGTGTGCCTAAATTAGATAATGTCCAGGTAAAATAGCTTGAGTCTAAATTAGATAATGTCCAGGTACAATACTGTGTGTCTTAATTAGATAATGTCCAGGTACAATACTGTGTGTCTTAATTAGATAATGTCCAGGTACAATACTGTGTGTCTTAATTAGATAATGTCCAGGTATAATACTGTGTGTCTTAATTAGATAATGTCCAGGTACAATACTGTGTGTCTAAATTAGATAATGTCCAGGTACAATACCTTGTGTCTTAATTAGATAATGTCCAGGTACAATATTGTCTGTCTTAATTAGATAATGTCCAGGTACAATACTGTGTGTCTAAATTAGATAATGTCCAGGTACAATAGCTTGAGTCTTAATTAGATAATGTCCAGGTACAATACTGTGTGTCTTAATTAGATAATGTCCAGGTACAATAGCTTGAGTCTTAATTAGATAATGTCCAGGTACAATACTGTGTGTCTTAATTAGATAATGTCCAGGTACAATACTGTGTGTCTAAATTAGATAATGTCCAGGTAAAATAGCTTGAGTCTAAATTAGATAATGTCCAGGTACAATACTGTGTGTCTTAATTAGATAATGTCCAGGTACAATACTGTGTGTCTTAATTAGATAATGTCCAGGTACAATACTGTGTGTCTAAATTAGATAATGTCCAGGTACAATAGCTTGAGTCTTAATTAGATAATGTCCAGGTACAATACTGTGTGTCTTAATTAGATAATGTCCAGGTACAATACTGTGTGTCTTAATTAGATAATGTCCAGGTACAATACTGTGTGTCTAAATTAGATAATGTCCAGGTACAATAGCTTGAGTCTTAATTAGATAATGTCCAGGTACAATACTGTGTATCTAAATTAGATAATGTCCAGGTACAATAGCTTGAGTCTTAATTAGATAATGTCCAGGTACAATACTGTGTGCCTAAATTAGATAATGTCCAGGTAAAATAGCTTGAGTCTAAATTAGATAATGTCCAGGTACAATACTGTGTGTCTTAATTAGATAATGTCCAGGTACAATACTGTGTGTCTTAATTAGATAATGTCCAGGTACAATACTGTGTGTCTTAATTAGATAATGTCCAGGTACAATACTGTGTGTCTTAATTAGATAATGTCCAGGTACAATACTGTGTGTCTAAATTAGATAATGTCCAGGTACAATACCTTGTGTCTTAATTAGATAATGTCCAGGTACAATATTGTCTGTCTTAATTAGATAATGTCCAGGTACAATACTGTGTGTCTAAATTAGATAATGTCCAGGTAAAATAGCTTGAGTCTTAATTAGATAATGTCCAGGTACAATACTGTGTGTCTAAATTAGATAATGTCCAGGTACAATACTGTGTGTCTTAATTAGATAATGTCCAGGTACAATACTGTGTGTCTTAATTAGATAATGTCCAGGTACAATACTGTGTGTCTAAATTAGATAATGTCCAGGTACAATACCTTGTGTCTTAATTAGATAATGTCCAGGTACAATACTGTCTGTCTTAATTAGATAATGTCCAGGTAAAATAGCTTGAGTCTAAATTAGATAATGTCCAGGTACAATACTGTGTGTCTTAATTAGATAATGTCCAGGTACAATACCTTGAGTCTTAATTAGATAATGTCCAGGTACAATACTGTGTGTCTTAATTAGATAATGTCCAGGTAAAATAGCTTGAGTCTAAATTAGATAATGTCCAGGTACAATACTGTGTGTCTTAATTAGATAATGTCCAGGTACAATACTGTGTGTCTTAATTAGATAATGTCCAGGTACAATACCTTGAGTCTTAATTAGATAATGTCCAGGTACAATACCTTGAGTCTTAATTAGATAATGTCCAGGTACAATACTGTGTGTCTAAATTAGATAATGTCCAGGTAAAATAGCTTGAGTCTTAATTAGATAATGTCCAGGTACAATACTGTGTGTCTAAATTAGATAATGTCCAGGTACAATACCTTGTGTCTTAATTAGATAATGTCCAGGTACAATACTGTCTGTCTTAATTAGATAATGTCCAGGTACAATACTGTGTGTCTTAATTAGATAATGTCCAGGTACAATACTGTGTGTCTAAATTAGATAATGTCCAGGTACAATACTGTCTGTCTAAATTAGATAATGTCCAGGTACAATACTGTGTGTCTAAATTAGATAATGTCCAGGTACAATACTGTGTGTCTTAATTAGATAATGTCCAGGTACAATACTGTGTGCCTAAATTAGATAATGTCCAGATAAAATAGCTTGAGTCTTAATTAGATAATGTCCAGGTACAATACTGTGTGTCTAAATTAGATAATGTCCAGGTACAATACTGTGTGTCTTAATTAGATAATGTCCAGGTACAATACTGTGTGCCTAAATTAGATAATGTCCAGGTACAATACTGTGTGTCTAAATTAGATAATGTCCAGGTACAATACTGTGTGTCTTAATTAGATAATGTCCAGGTACAATAGCTTGAGTCTTAATTAGATAATGTCCAGGTACAATACTGTGTGCCTAAATTAGATAATGTCCAGGTAAAATAGCTTGAGTCTTAATTAGATAATGTCCAGGTACAATACTGTGTGTCTAAATTAGATAATGTCCAGGTACAATACTGTGTGTCTTAATTAGATAATGTCCAGGTACAATACTGTCTGTCTTAATTAGATAATGTCCAGGTACAATACTGTCTGTCTTAATTAGATAATGTCCAGGTACAATACTGTGTGCCTAAATTAGATAATGTCCAGGTAAAATAGCTTGAGTCTTAATTAGATAATGTCCAGGTACAATACTGTGTGTCTAAATTAGATAATGTCCAGGTACAATACCTTGTGTCTTAATTAGATAATGTCCAGGTACAATACTGTCTGTCTTAATTAGATAATGTCCAGGTACAATACTGTGTGTCTAAATTAGATAATGTCCAGGTACAATACTGTCTGTCTAAATTAGATAATGTCCAGGTACAATACTGTGTGTCTAAATTAGATAATGTCCAGGTACAATACTGTGTGTCTTAATTAGATAATGTCCAGGTACAATACTGTGTGCCTAAATTAGATAATGTCCAGGTAAAATAGCTTGAGTCTTAATTAGATAATGTCCAGGTACAATACTGTGTGTCTAAATTAGATAATGTCCAGGTACAATACTGTGTGTCTTAATTAGATAATGTCCAGGTACAATACTGTGTGCCTAAATTAGATAATGTCCAGGTACAATACTGTGTGTCTAAATTAGATAATGTCCAGGTACAATACTGTGTGTCTTAATTAGATAATGTCCAGGTACAATAGCTTGAGTCTTAATTAGATAATGTCCAGGTACAATACTGTGTGCCTAAATTAGATAATGTCCAGGTAAAATAGCTTGAGTCTTAATTAGATAATGTCCAGGTACAATACTGTGTGTCTTAATTAGATAATGTCCAGGTACAATACTGTCTGTCTTAATTAGATAATGTCCAGGTACAATACTGTCTGTCTTAATTAGATAATGTCCAGGTACAATACTGTGTGCCTAAATTAGATAATGTCCAGGTAAAATAGCTTGAGTCTTAATTAGATAATGTCCAGGTACAATACTGTGTGCCTAAATTAGATAATGTCCAGGTAAAATACCTTGTGTCTAAATTAGATAATGTCCAGGTAAAATACCTTGTGTCTAAATTAGAAATATATGTTCAGGTAAAATACCTTGTGTCTTAATTAGATAATGTCCAAGTACAATACCTGGTGTCTAAATTAGAAATATATGTTCAGGTAAAATACCTGGTGTCTAAATTAGAAATATATGTTCAGGTAAAATACCTTGTGTCTAAATTAGATAATGTCCAGGTACAATACCTGGTGTCTAAATTAGAAATATATGTTCAGGTAAAATACCTGGTGTCTAAATTAGATAATGTCCAGGTACAATACCTGGTGTCTAAATTAGAAATATATGTTCAGGTAAAATACCTGGTGTCTAAATTAAATAATGTCCAGGTACAATACCTGGTGTCTAAATTAGAAATATATGTTCAGGTAAAATACCTGGTGTCTAAATTAGAAATATATGTTCACGTAAAATACCTTGTGTCTAAATTAGATAATGTCCAGGTACAATACCTGGTGTCTAAATTAGAAATATATGTTCAGGTAAAATACCTGGTGTCTAAATTAAATAATGTCCATGTACAATACCTGGTGTCTAAATTAGAAATATATGTTCAGGTAAAATACCTGGTGTCTAAATTAGAAATATATGTTCAGGTAAAATACCTTGTGTCTAAATTAGATAATGTCCAGGTACAATACCTTGAGTCTTAATTAGATAATGTCCAGGTACAATACTGTGTGTCTAAATTAGATAATGTCCAGGTAAAATAGCTTGAGTCTTAATTAGATAATGTCCAGGTACAATACTGTGTGTCTAAATTAGATAATGTCCAGGTACAATACCTTGTGTCTTAATTAGATAATGTCCAGGTACAATACTGTCTGTCTTAATTAGATAATGTCCAGGTACAATACTGTGTGTCTTAATTAGATAATGTCCAGGTACAATACTGTGTGTCTAAATTAGATAATGTCCAGGTACAATACTGTCTGTCTAAATTAGATAATGTCCAGGTACAATACTGTGTGTCTAAATTAGATAATGTCCAGGTACAATACTGTGTGTCTTAATTAGATAATGTCCAGGTACAATACTGTGTGCCTAAATTAGATAATGTCCAGATAAAATAGCTTGAGTCTTAATTAGATAATGTCCAGGTACAATACTGTGTGTCTAAATTAGATAATGTCCAGGTACAATACTGTGTGTCTTAATTAGATAATGTCCAGGTACAATACTGTGTGCCTAAATTAGATAATGTCCAGGTACAATACTGTGTGTCTAAATTAGATAATGTCCAGGTACAATACTGTGTGTCTTAATTAGATAATGTCCAGGTACAATAGCTTGAGTCTTAATTAGATAATGTCCAGGTACAATACTGTGTGCCTAAATTAGATAATGTCCAGGTAAAATAGCTTGAGTCTTAATTAGATAATGTCCAGGTACAATACTGTGTGTCTAAATTAGATAATGTCCAGGTACAATACTGTGTGTCTTAATTAGATAATGTCCAGGTACAATACTGTCTGTCTTAATTAGATAATGTCCAGGTACAATACTGTCTGTCTTAATTAGATAATGTCCAGGTACAATACTGTGTGCCTAAATTAGATAATGTCCAGGTAAAATAGCTTGAGTCTTAATTAGATAATGTCCAGGTACAATACTGTGTGTCTAAATTAGATAATGTCCAGGTACAATACCTTGTGTCTTAATTAGATAATGTCCAGGTACAATACTGTCTGTCTTAATTAGATAATGTCCAGGTACAATACTGTGTGTCTAAATTAGATAATGTCCAGGTACAATACTGTCTGTCTAAATTAGATAATGTCCAGGTACAATACTGTGTGTCTAAATTAGATAATGTCCAGGTACAATACTGTGTGTCTTAATTAGATAATGTCCAGGTACAATACTGTGTGCCTAAATTAGATAATGTCCAGGTAAAATAGCTTGAGTCTTAATTAGATAATGTCCAGGTACAATACTGTGTGTCTAAATTAGATAATGTCCAGGTACAATACTGTGTGTCTTAATTAGATAATGTCCAGGTACAATACTGTGTGCCTAAATTAGATAATGTCCAGGTACAATACTGTGTGTCTAAATTAGATAATGTCCAGGTACAATACTGTGTGTCTTAATTAGATAATGTCCAGGTACAATAGCTTGAGTCTTAATTAGATAATGTCCAGGTACAATACTGTGTGCCTAAATTAGATAATGTCCAGGTAAAATAGCTTGAGTCTTAATTAGATAATGTCCAGGTACAATACTGTGTGTCTTAATTAGATAATGTCCAGGTACAATACTGTCTGTCTTAATTAGATAATGTCCAGGTACAATACTGTCTGTCTTAATTAGATAATGTCCAGGTACAATACTGTGTGCCTAAATTAGATAATGTCCAGGTAAAATAGCTTGAGTCTTAATTAGATAATGTCCAGGTACAATACTGTGTGCCTAAATTAGATAATGTCCAGGTAAAATACCTTGTGTCTAAATTAGATAATGTCCAGGTAAAATACCTTGTGTCTAAATTAGAAATATATGTTCAGGTAAAATACCTTGTGTCTTAATTAGATAATGTCCAAGTACAATACCTGGTGTCTAAATTAGAAATATATGTTCAGGTAAAATACCTGGTGTCTAAATTAGAAATATATGTTCAGGTAAAATACCTGGTGTCTAAATTAGATAATGTCCAGGTACAATACCTGGTGTCTAAATTAGAAATATATGTTCAGGTAAAATACCTGGTGTCTAAATTAAATAATGTCCAGGTACAATACCTGGTGTCTAAATTAGAAATATATGTTCAGGTAAAATACCTGGTGTCTAAATTAGAAATATATGTTCACGTAAAATACCTTGTGTCTAAATTAGATAATGTCCAGGTACAATACCTGGTGTCTAAATTAGAAATATATGTTCAGGTAAAATACCTGGTGTCTAAATTAAATAATGTCCATGTACAATACCTGGTGTCTAAATTAGAAATATATGTTCAGGTAAAATACCTGGTGTCTAAATTAGAAATATATGTTCAGGTAAAATACCTTGTGTCTAAATTAGATAATGTCCAGGTACAATACCTGGTGTCTAAATTAGAAATATATGTTCAGGTAAAATACCATTTGTCTAAATTAGAAATTAATATTTAATCAATACCTTCTCAGCTTCATGAGACAGCTTCTGAAAGCAGTTTGTTTCAATGGCACTAACTTCAGCACTTGTGCTAGTGTGGATAGTGAAATAATCTTGGATTCTTTCATACACTTCACCATCCAAAGCCTAGAATAAAAAAAGACACAAAATATATATACAAATAAAAATAAAACAGCCAAGATGATAACAATGAATATTTAAGACAGCAACATTCCTCAACCTTTAACGCTTTTATTACCATAATTCTAATAAAAGACACTGTCTATGTTTTTCAAATAATTTTGAAAATAATCAAGAATTTGGAGGGATTTAGTAATATAACTAACTTTCAAATTATTTAGTTGTTGTTTGGAACATAGCCTAACAAAGATTCTTACATAAAACTATGATGGAAAGTTTTTATATAAATATAAACACTTTAATACTTTTATTACTATATTTCTAATGAAAGACACTGTCTATGGTTTTCAAAAGATTTTGAAAATAATCAAGAATTAGGAGGGATTTAGTAATATAACTAATTAACTTTCACATTATTAACCTTTTAGTTACCAATCTTTCCAAAACCAGCCCTGGTTCTATGAAATAAACCCACCCATTTTAAAGGTTTCCAATTTAAATTAAAATCTTCCAACATGATTTTATATAAGAACCTTACATTAAGTTACTATCTTAATAATGAAATAATTAATACTTTTAGTAAATCCTTCAAAATTCCTCATTGAGTAATTAAAATAGAGTGTATTTCATTAGAAATGTGGTCATGAAAGGGTCCAGTTGGTATTTGGAACATACCATAACAAAGGTTCTTACATAAAATTTAAATGGAAAATTTTTAGATAAATATAAACACTTTAATATTTTCCTTACCATATTTCTAATGAAAGACTGCCTATAGTTTTCAAATAATTTTGAAAATACACAAGAACGGAGGGAATTAGTAATATATAACTAAGCCGATATTTTAATATTTGGTACCAAAAGGGTTATAAGAGACATAATATAACTAATCTTCTCATTTTGTTAGTGTATGGAACATAATTTAACCCTTTTGTTACCATATTTCTAAAGAAATACACTACCTATGGTGGTCAATTAATTTTGAAAATAAAGAATTTGAAGGGATTTAGTAATATATAACTTTCTCATTATTGAGCTGGTGTTTGGGATATACAGAAAAAAATATTACATGAATTACGACAGAAGGGTCTTAGAAGAAACAGACTGAAGGTGTTGCATGGCATAACTGAACCCAGAACCAACTGGTTGCAAAGGGAACTCTTTAACCACACAGCCATGCCTGCATCTATATATAGGTTTTGGCAAATAATACATTTATGGAGATGTTCATTTGCATATAGTGCAGGGCTTGATGATTTAGTATTAATTAACCAAGATACAAAATGGCTACCATTCAGCTAGGCCAATATCCTGTAGATGTGAACAGTGAATTGACAAAAATATTAAAGCAACAGATAGAATGGTTGTGGCATTTAGCAATGACCTTTATGTCCTGAGATTAATTCTTGCTGAGGTTAATGTTTTCATGGTTGATAAAATAAAGAACCACTCAAGAACAGCAGAATAGTTCAATATTCCTATAATAGTTGTTTCTACTTTTGGCACAAGGCCAGCAATTACCCAGTGTATTACTGGTACTTTATTTTATCGACCCCGTAAGGATGAAACGCAAAGTTAACCTCGGCAGGATTTGAACACAGAATGCCAAGGGCTGTAACTCTATGTGTCAAAGCATGGCGTCCGACCTTCTACCGATACTGCCAATCCAATATGAATGGAGTTATAACAGAAGGTCAAGACGTAGACAGCAAACTGTATACATTATTCTATAGACTGTATATAATCTGTTTATTATATTAGTGCAAATACATCATATTACAAGATAAATTGTATATTTCATACACACATTATATAATATATATACATCCTATATGATACAATGCATTATCATCATCATCATTTCATTTTACGTCCGCTTTTTCCCTGCTTGCAAGGGTGGGACGGGAACTGATGCTGGCTTGATTTCTACAGCTGGATGCCCTTCCTAACACCAACCTCATTTACAGTGAGTGCTGGGTGCTTTTTTGCCGTGGAACCTCCACGACCACTTTGCAGTGGAATAATAGGGACCCCAGTCCCTATCATCTCATTTCTACAGCTGAGTAAACTGGAGCAATGTGAAATAAAGTGTCTTGCTCAAGGAAACAACACATCACTCAGTCTGAGAATTGAACTCACAACCTTTCGATTGCAAGGCCAATGCTCTAACCACTAAGCCATGTGCCTCCATATGTACTGCATTATGTACTATTATATATATATATATCAAGTTTAATATAGAAATGGCTTCTATAGGACTTGAACTGTTTCATTAGAAAGAAATCATCAGGCTTTCACATTTCTATATTAAACTTGATGTTTACTCTCTACTAATGTTTTGAGTACCTTACTGGCTGTGGTTACCTCTGACTGAACCCAGGACTCAAACATACATACACACATATATACCTCATATATGAAATATTATAAAATATATAATATAATATATATATATATATATATTATATTATATAATATATATGGAGGCACATGGCTTAGTGGTTAGAGCATTGGCCTTGCAATCGAAAGGTTGTGAGTTCAATTCTCAGACCGGGTGATGTGTTGTTTCCTTGAGCAAGACACTTTATTTCACAATGTTCCAGTTTACTCAGCTGTAGATGATAGGGACTGGGGTCCATATCATTACACTGCAAAGTGGTCGTGGAGGTGGCACGGCAAAAAAGCACCCAGCACTCACTGTAAATGAGGTTGGTGTTAGGAAGGGCATCCAGCTGTAGAAATCAAGCCAGAATCAGTTCCCGTCCCACCCTTGCAAGCAGGGAAAAGCAGACGTAAAATGAAATGATGAAAATGATGATGATACATCTTATATAATAGTTTATATTATAAGTAGTATTTGGTGGTGGGTCAGCAAAGTCATTAGAGAGTCAAACAAATGCTTAGCAATATTTGTTCTGCCTCTTTATGTTCTGGGTTCAAAGGTTAATGTTACATTCCATCTTTCTGGGGTTGCTAAAATAAAGCACCAGTAAAGAACTGGAGTTAATGTAATCGATTTTACCCCTCACCCCAAAATTTCTTGTGTCTAAATTAGAAATTGTCCAGGTAAGATACCTTGTGTCTAAATTAGATAATGTCTAGGTACAATACCTTGTGTCTAACTTAGATAATGTCCAGGTAAAATAGCTTGAGTCTTAATTAGATAATGTCCAGGTACAATACTGTGTGTCTAAATTAGATAATGTCCAGGTAAAATAGCTTGAGTCTTAATTAGATAATGTCCAGGTACAATACCTTGTGTCTAACTTAGATATTGTCCAGGTAAGATAACTTGTGTCTAAATTAGATAATGTCCAGGTACAATGCCTTGTGTCTAACTTAGATATTGTCCAGGTAAGATACCTTGTGTCTAAATTAGATAATGTCCAGGTACAATACCTTGTGTCTAACTTAGATAATGTCCAGGTAAAATACCTGGTGTCTAAATTAGATAATGTCCAGGTAAGATACCTTGTGTCTAAATTAGATAATGTCCAGGTAAAATACCTGGTGTCTAAATTAGAAATATCTGTTCAGGTAAAACCTTTTGTCTAAATTAGATAATTGTTTCTACTTTTGGCACAAGGCCAGAAATTACCCAGTACATTACTGGTATTTTAGTTTATCGACCCCGTAAGGATGAAAGGCAGAATTAACCTCGGCGGGATTTGAACTCAGATTGTAAAGGGACGTAACTACGCTGGAAAGCATGTCTGACCCTCTACCAATACTGCCAATTCACAATGTCCAAGTAAAACACCTTGTGACTAAATTATAAATATCTGTTCAGGTAAAATACCTTGTGTTTAAATTAGAAATATCTGTTCAGGTAAAATACCTTTTGTCTAAATTAGATAATGTCCAGGTAAAATACCTGGTGTCTAAATTAGAAATATCTGTTCAGGTAAAATACCTTTTGTCTAAATTAGATAATGTCCAGGTAAAATACCTGGTGTCTAAATTAGAAATATCTGTTCAGGTAAAATACCTTTTGTCTAAATTAGATAATGTCCAGGTAAAATACCTGGTGTCTAAATTAGAAATATCTGTTCAGGTAAAATACCTGGTGTCTAAATTAGATAATGTCCAGGTAAAACACTTTGTGTCTAAATTAGAAATCATTATTTTTTAAAATATGTTCTATAAATAAATCAATGAAACATGATTGATTTGATTGATGTTTTACCTTCATAAGTTCAGGTAAATCCACACTGTAATATCGTATTTGGTGAGCATTTGCTGCCGACTGGCATAGTAAGTATTCATTTCTAGACGATGTAGATTTAACAGCGCATTGTTCAAATCGAGATGTTAGCTGAAGACAAAAAATAAATAAATAAATAAAATAAAATAAAACAAAATAAAATAAAATACATAAATGGTTACAAAGGAATCAGTGAATGAAATAAATTTCAGGAGGACATATCAGCTGTGTCAATGACATGACAACCTCCCTAGTGTTGGTGTTATGATAAAACACACCCTATGATAAAACACACTCTGTAAAGTGGTTGAATATAAGAAGGGTATTTAGCTTTGGAAAGCTTGCCAAACATCAGTTGTGTCAATGACATGACAACCTCCCTAGTGTTGGTGTCCTGATAAAATGTACCCTGTACACTCTATAAAGTGGTTGGTGATAAGAAGGGTATCCAGCTATAGAAAGCTTGTCAGACACAAGGGTGAGAGAACTCATCAGCTGTATCAATGACGTGACAACCTTCCTGGTGCTGGTGCCATGATAAAATGTACATTCTATAAAGTGATTGGTGATAAGAAGGTTACTTAGCTATAGAATTTGCTTACCAAACATCAGTTGTGTCAAAGACATGACAATAAATAATTATTTAGAACAAACATTTAAAAAAAAAAAATCATTGTTTAGTATATGTGTATTGGAGCTCTGTCAATTCCAACAACGGATGTTCCAATTGTTTGAATAATGGAACAGCCTACTCATGAAATTAACAAATAAGTGGCTGAGTATTTGACAGTCGCGTCCACCCTTAACATATTTCTCAGGGAGATTCAGCATGACACAATGTGTGGCATGGCTGTCCCTTTGAATTACAGGTACAACTCATTTTTGCTAGCTGAGTTGACTGAAGCAACATGAAAAAAAGTGTTTTGCTCAAGGACACAATGCGTCGCCTGATCCAGGAATCAAACTCCTGACATTATGATCATGAACCCAGTACCTTAATTCACTATCTATAGTATAGCAGGTGACAAAGGTAAACTAAAAGACCTACCTTAGAGCAGTTACGTTGTAAACTGGTCATGCTTTTGAAAAATCCAACGGATTTTCTTTTCAGCCTGAAAAAAAAATTAATACACACACATATATATATATATATATAGGAAAAGAGTCAGGACCCCGACTGCTGAGCTCCGGCCGTTTCGACAGCTGTTCAGAACTAGCTGTCGAAACAGTCGGAGCTCAGCCGTCGGGGTCCTGACTCTTTTCCTATTACCCACTCTACTACCCAAAGGTATCAAGTACTCTGGTGCGTTATGGTCCACCTGGTTCCTTATCACACTTCCTTCGTTATATATATATATATAATATATATATATAAATATATATATAAGAGAGTATTGAAGTTTGCTTGAAGCATTGTGGAATAATAAAAAATTTGGTCGTTTTGGAAGCCTCAACAATGCAGATGGGTAAATTCCCCTCCGACAGATAACTTTCCCCCAGTTGATGGATGCAAAATCCGAAATATAGGGCAATTAAATCTCTCCCAAGGTAACTCTATCTTGTGTTATTATTTTTATTTTTACGCTCTTTCCTACGTTCCTCTACACACTATACATCTGTGGCGCTTTCTAGACAAGGGAAGTAGCTAGAGTTACTTCCCGTTGAATTTCTAGAATATTCCTTAAACTTCCATTCCAGGGATTATAAAAGAGCAAAAAAGCGATCTTCCTCTTTGGCAGCTAACTCTTAAACTGACCACATCGAGCGCAAATATGTTAAGCTTTTTCCAACCATTTCTTATAATTCAGGATTACACCTTGTCATGTGACGAGGTACGTTTTGTTACCACATTTGTAATACACAGACTACAATAAATGCAAGTTATTTTGATACGCGTTTTGAGAGAAACTCTTCATACCTCAGTTATTACTTCGAATGTAGAGAGAGATAATTTTCACAAAAACAAATTGTATGAAAGTTCTTCTATATCTTCTTTCTATTAAAATTAGTAGTTGGGATCCGGTGGTATTTACTGGAGTAAGTAACCCTGGGACCAACTCCCTAAAATGGTGACCCTGAACATGCAGCAAAACAAATCCATTTATTCACCATCGCCTAAAAGTGGTGACAAATATTTTCATACACTATTACAATTTATTGCTACACAAACTATTGCTAAACAACTCACTAAAAATGGTGACCCCAACAACGACACAGAAAAGAATTGTTCTCGACTCTAGGAAGTTCGTTTTATCTGTCAGTTCGTGTGGGGTGAGAAAAATAGAAAAATTGAACAAGCAAATCGCTATGTTGACAGTGTGATATTTCACCAAAATAGAAAAA
The DNA here is from genome assembly GCA_964016885.1 of Eledone cirrhosa. Lineage (NCBI taxonomy): Eukaryota > Metazoa > Mollusca > Cephalopoda > Octopoda > Eledonidae > Eledone > Eledone cirrhosa. The sequence goes on from OZ024744.1 coordinate 94,944,873, forward strand.
AAAAAAAAAATTTGTCCCTCGTGTTTTTGGTTGAACCACGCTTTCGTTTTTTTGAAGTCACCATCTTACTTTCTCTGTGCTATATTTTTACTTCAGCTATTCATGGTACTACCACATGTGCGGTAGTTGAAAAAAATAAAAATGGAATTTTCTCGAGGGCCTACTTCGGCAGATTCAGTCGTCGCTTCTTCTGCTTTCAAAACCCAGCCTGCTTCACCTCGTGAGGACTCAATGTTGAGATCCATTGAAGCGTTAACTACATCATCATCAACATCTATCCCAGTTATTTCAACGTCTTCGATCGTACCAAGTCAGAATCAACTCAGCTAAATGTGTGTTTGGTACAGCTTCACTGGAATTCCTTGGACATCTTATAGATTCGGAAGGCATTTGACCTTTGTCATCTAAGGTGGAAGCGATTCAGCGTATCGCACCCCCCACCTCACTGAAACAATTACGTCATTTCTTGGGATTAATTAACTTTTATCATCACTTCATTCCTAACTATGCGGACAAGTTGTTCCCCTTGACGCAGTTTTTAAAGGCTGCTCCTATTTCACTTTCTGCCGATGCCTTGCAGTCTTTTGAATCCGTCAAGTCCGAGATAGCTGAAGTTTCTTTCCTCGCCCATCCTGTTGCAAACGTGAGGCTTTCTTTAACTGTTGATGCGTCCGATCATGTTGTTGGAGCAGTTTTGCAACATATAATCGACCACCAGGTTCAACCACTGGCATTTTTCTCACGCGAACATAAACCAACGGAACAGAAATACAACACCTTTGACAGAGAACTTTTGGCAGTTTATCTTGCCGTGAAGCACTTCCACCATTTTTTGGAAGGGCGGGAGTTCACGATATTCACGGACCATAAACCGCTAACATTCGCTCTCCAATTCAAGTCCGACAGGTACTCTCCGAGAGCATATAGGCATTTGGATCTCATCTCCCAGTACACCAGTGACATTCGTCATATAGCCAGAGCTGCCAACATACCCGCAGACGCACTATCTCGACTTTCTGTGTGTTCTCTTGCGTCTCCTGCACATATCAATTTGGTTGCCATTAAAATTAGTAGTTGGGATCCGGTGGTACTTACTGGAATAAGTAACCCTGGGACCAACTCCCTAAACATCTCATTCTACATTTCCTCTTACATCTTTCTCTTCACCACCGGATTCTGTTACCCGGAGATTTACCCATCTGCATTGTTGAGGCTTCCAAAACGACCAAAAATTATATATATATATATATATATATATATATATATATATATCCATATATATCCATATATATATAGATATATACATACATATACATATATATATATATATATATATATATATATATATATATATATATATAATAATAGGCATAAAACAAAGTTGTTGTCACAGTGGAGTAGATATCAATAAAAAATGTTATGAACTACAAATGTAAAAGAAGAAATGTGTAAAATATATTTACTTTTCATCAGCTTCCATTGCTTTCTGTTTGGCATCATTTGTTTGTGTCTCATCCGCAATGTAGATTTTATGTGCCTTTGTCATCTCAAGAACACTTTGTGCGACTTCTGATTGGATAAGACTAAGTTGAGACACCAACTGGACAAAGCAAAAACAAAAAGTTTCCTTTTATTTTTCATGACAAAACTTTATCTTTATTTTTATAAAATGAAAATAATGAAGGATGATGTGATATTAATATAGCTGCCTTTGCTGTGTCTAGTAACATTGTTTCTACTTTTTGGCACAAGGCCAGCAATTATCCCAGTGCATTACTGGTACTTTATTTTATTGACCCCCATAAGAATGAAAAGCAAAGTTAACCTTGGCAGGATTTGAACTGAGATCATAACGGGCTGTAACTCTATGCTTCAAAGCATGGTGTCTGACGGTCCACCGATACTGCCAGTCCACCACCCTAGTGTCTAGTAATATCGTAAGTGTTTGTTGGTGGTCATATTCATGCCAGTAACCAATCTGGTACTTTTCTCAGACCTGTGAAGACTAGGCTTTTTTTTTTTTCGAGGTGGCCTTTACTCGCCTCATTATAGCTACGTCACTGGGTTGTGAGAGTTTTCTTGGGAGCTAAAGGTGTCATCCATTGCTCCATCTCCCCTAGTAGTTTACCACTGTTGGTCTGGGGTTGTTTATTCATCTGGCAGATGCCTGCTTATATCACGAATAACATCATATCTGGAGACTGTATTGTTATTTACCACCTGCAATCCGTTTTCTAGGAATACAGTTTAATTATATAATATATTTATATATTTATATATATGGTCTCCATATGGAGGCACATGGCTTAGTGGTTAGAGCATTGGCCTTACAATCAAAAGGTTGTGAGTTCAATTCTCAGACCGGGTGATGTGTTTCCTTGAGCAAGACACTTTATTTCACATTGCTCCAGTTTACTCAGCTGTAGAAATGAGATGATAGGGACTGGGGTCCATATCATTCCACTGCAAAGTGGTCGTGGAGGTGGCACGGCAAAAAAGCACCCAGCACTCACTGTAAATGAGGTTGGTGTTAGGAAGGGCATCCAGCTGTAGAAATAAAGCCAGCATCAGTTCCTGTCCCACCCTTGCAAGCAGGGAAAAGTGGATGTAAAATGAAATGATGATGATGATGATGATATATATCTATCTGTAACTCTTTAAAATTCACACACACACATATACACACACAATGCATTTCCTATATCAGTCATGTTGCCACAATAAGTTCACTCTCCATTCACGAGGTGCAGGGTTCTAACCCTAGATTTGTCACTGTAAATAGTTATTTCTCCAAAGTTACTGATACATTTAATTCTGTTATATCATTTGAACATATATGCTGAACATTTATGTAATTATATCAGAGAAATAAATTATTAAAATATCATTCTTATCATCACCGTCCTCTCCTCCCCCTTCTTCTCCTCCTCCTCCTCCTCCTCCTCATCATCATCATCATCACCTTCATGATCATCACCATCATCATCATCATCATCATCACCACCACCACTGTTTAACGTTCATTTTTCCCCGCTAGCATAAGTTACCTTTAATCATTTCCACGAGTCAGTAATCAACATAAACTGTAGGGCTTCTCTTATGCAAACCAATAATTTATCAAAACGCAAATCTCCTAACTTTCATGAATGACTGTTCATACACCCGGTAAACCTGGTATATATGGCATATCGATCCTGGCCTCCAAAAATTAAATATATTCAAAACTATTGACAACATTAGTCCACTAGTAATCAATAAACATCAAACATAAAGGGGAGATTATAGAATGATGATAAGATTAAGTGGTACAACGAAAGAGAAGTCTAACATGTTTGGTTTTAGCTCTTCAAGAAAGTGTTATTTGACTGGATAAATTGTTGATGATGGAGACCCCCTCCCACACTCTCACACACACACTCACAGTCCTTGCTGATGGAGACCCCTCCCACATTCTCACACACACACACACTCACACTCCTTGCTGATGGAGACCCCTCCCACACTCTCACACACACACACACTCACACTCCTTGCTGATGGAGACCCCTCCCACACTCTCACACACACACACACTCACACTCCTTGCTGATGGAGACCCCTCCCACACTCTCACACACACACACACTCACACTCCTTGCTGATGGAGACCCCTCCCACACTCTCACACACACACACACTCACACTCCTTGCTGATGGAGACCCCTCCCACACTCTCACACACACACACACACTCACACTCCTTGCTGATGGAGACCCCTCCCACACTCTCACACACTCTCACACACACACTCACACTCCTTGCTGATGGAGACCCCTCCCACACTCTCACACACACACACACTCACACTCCTTGCTGATGGAGACCCCTCCCACACTCTCACACACACACACACTCACACTCCTTGCTGATGGAGACCCCTCCCACACTCTCACACACACACACACTCACACTCCTTGCTGATGGAGACCCCTCCCACACTCTCACACACACACACACTCACACTCCTTGCTGATGGAGACCCCTCCCACACTCTCACACACACACACACTCACACTCCTTGCTGATGGAGACCCCTCCCACACTCTCACACACACACACACTCACACTCCTTGCTGATGGAGACCCCTCCCACACTCTCACACACTCTCACACACACACTCACACTCCTTGCTGATGGAGACCCCTCCCACATTCTCACACACACACACTCACACTCTTTGCTGATGGAGACCCCTCCCACACTCTCACACACACACACACTCACACTCCTTGCTGATGGAGACCCCTCCCACACTCTCACACACACACACACTCACACTCCTTGCTGATGGAGACCCCTCCCACACTCTCACACACTCTCACACACACACTCACACTCCTTGCTGATGGAGACCCCTCCCACATTCTCACACACACACACTCACACTCCTTGCTGATGGAGACCCCTCCCACACTCTCACACACACACACACTCACACTCCTTGCTGATGGAGACCCCTCCCACACTCTCACACACACACACACTCACACTCCTTGCTGATGGAGACCCCTCCCACACTCTCACACACACACACTTACACGCCTTGCTGATGGAGACCCCTCCCACACTCTCACACACACACACACTCACACTCCTTGCTGATGGAGACCCCTCCCACACTCTCACACACACACACACTCACACTCCTTGCTGATGGAGACCCCTCCCACATTCTCACACACACACACACTCACACTCCTTGCTGATGGAGACCCCTCCCACACTCTCACACACTCTCACACACACACTCACACTCCTTGCTGATGGAGACCCCTCCCACATTCTCACACACACACACACTCACACTCCTTGCTGATGGAGACCCCTCCCACACTCTCACACACACACACACTCACACTCTTTGCTGATGGAGACCCCTCCCACACTCTCACACACACACACACTCACACTCCTTGCTGATGGAGACCCCTCCCACACTCTCACACACACACACTCACACTCTTTGCTGATGCAGACCCCTCCCACACTCTCACACACACACACACTCACACTCCTTGCTGATGGAGACCCCTCCCACACTCTCACACACACACACTCACACTCCTTGCTGATGGAGACCCCTCCCACACTCTCACACACACACACTCACACTCCTTGCTGATGGAGACCCCTCCCACACTCTCACACACTCTCACACACACACTCACACTCTTTGCTGATGGAGACCCCTCCCACACTCTCACACACACACACACTCACACTCCTTGCTGATGGAGACCCCTCCCACACTCTCACACACACACACTTACACGCCTTGCTGATGCAGACCCCTCCCACACTCACACACACTCACAGTCCTTGATGATGGAGAACCCTCCCACACTCTCACACACACATACACACTCACACTCCTTGCTGATGCAGACCCCTCCCACACACACACACACACACACGCACTTACACTCCTTGCTGATGCAGAGCCCCCCCCCCCCCACACTCTAACACACACACACACACTTACACTCCTGCACTGGTTTACTTAGATATTGGACTTTAATCTTGATTCATTTAAGTACTTAGTTACAGTATTATTTGAATAAAAACTTCTGTTTGTCTTGACCAGAGTTTCTCAATGTGGGCACTACCGCCCTTGGGGTGGGGGGTTCGGGGGGGGGGGGCATTAAGAAGGTTCAAGGGGTGCTGAGGCCTAACAGGGTGGTGGTAGAGATAATATAATAGTATATTAAATATAAAATGATACATATTATATATAGATGTAGTAAAATAAAAAAATATATTTATTTATACATAGTATATATTATATTATTTAATACAGGCATGTCAAACTGAGGGTCGCCTGAGGGCCACATAGGTCACATATGTGTTGCCTGAGGGCCACATAGGTCACATATGTGTTGTCTGAGGGCCACATAGGTCACATATGTGTTGCCTGAGGGTCACATAGGTCACATATGTGTTGTCTGAGGGACACATAGGTCACATATGTGTTGTCTGAGGGCCACATAGGTCATATATGTGTTGTCTGAGGACCACATAGGTCACATATGTGTTGCCTGAGGTCCACATAGGTCACATAGGTCACATATGTGTTGTCTGAGGGCCACATAGGTTATATATGTGTTGTCTGAGGGCCACATAGGTCACATATGTGTTGCCTGAGGTCCACATAGGTCACATAGGTCACATATGTGTTGTCTGAGGGCCACATAGGTCATATATGTGTTGTCTGAGGGCCACATAGGTCACATATGTGTTGCCTGAGGTCCACATAGGTCACATAGGTCACATATGTGTTGTCTGAGGGCCACATAGGTCATATATGTGTTGTCTGAGGGCCACATAGGTCACATATGTGTTGCCTGAGGTCCACATAGGTCACATATGTGTTGTCTGAGGACCACATAGGTCACATATGTGTTGTCTGAGGGCCACATAGGTCTCATATGTGTTGTCTGAGGGCCACATAGGTCACATATGTGTTGTCTGAGGGTCACATAGGTCACATATGTGTTGTCTGAGGACCACATAGGTCACATATGTGTTGTCTGAGGGTCACATAGGTCACATATATGTTGTCTGAGGGCCACATAGGTCACATATGTGTTGTCTGAGGGTCACATAGGTCACATATGTGTTGTCTGAGGACCACATAGGTCACATATGTGTTGTCTGAGGGTCACATAGGTCACATATGTGTTGTCTGAGGACCACATGAGTCACATATGTGTTGTCTGAGGACCACATAGGTCACATATGTGTTGTCTGAGGGCCACATAGGTCACATATGTGTTGTCTGAGGGTCACATAGGTCACATATGTGTTGTCTGAGGGCCACATAGGTCACATATGTGTTGTCTGAGGACCACATAGGTCACATATGTGTTGTCTGAGGGCCACATAGGTCTCATATGTGTTGTCTGAGGGCCACATAGGTCACATATGTGTTGTCTGAGGGTCACATAGGTCACATATGTGTTGTCTGAGGGCCACATAGGTCACATATGTGTTGTCTGAGGGTCACATAGGTCACATATGTGTTGTCTGAGGGCCACATAGGTCACATATGTGTTGTCTGAGGGTCACATAGGTCACATATGTGTTGCCTGAGGGCCACATGAGTCACATATGTGTTGTCTGAGGGCCACATAGGTCACATATGTGTTGTCTGAGGGCCACATAGGTCACATATGTGTTGCCTGAGGGCCACATAGGTCACATATGTGTTGTCTGAGGGACACATAGGTCACATATGTGTTGTCTGAGGGTCACATAGGTCACATATGTGTTGCCTGAGGGCCACATAGGTCACATAGGTGTTGTCTGAGGGCCACATAGGTCACATAGGTGTTGTCTGAGGGCCACATAGGTCACATATGTGTTGCCTGAGGGTCACATAGGTCACATATGTGTTGCCTGAGGGCCACATAGGTCACATATGTGTTGTCTGAGGGCCACATAGGTCACATATGTGTTGTCTGAGGGCCACATAGGTCACATATGTGTTGCCTGAGGGCCACATAGGTCACATATGTGTTGTCTGAGGGCCACATGAGTCACATATGTGTTGTCTGAGGGTCACATAGGTCACATATGTGTTGCCTGAGGGTCACATAGGTTACATATGTGTTGCCTGAGGGTCACATAGGTCACATATGTGTTGTCTGAGGGCCACATGGGTCACATATGTGTTGTCTGAGGGTCACATAGGTCACATATGTGTTGTCTGAGGGCCACATAGGTCACATATGTGTTGCCTGAGGGCCACATAGGTCACATAGGTCACATATGTGTTGTCTGAGGGCCACATAGGTCACATAGGTCACATATGTGTTGTCTGAGGGCCACATAGGTCACATATGTGTTGTCTGAGGGCCACATATGACAATTAATTGCGCACATTACAATTAATTTTTTTCTATTTTACATTACAAAGATAAAACATGCTTGCGCTGTAAAAACCTTTGTGCGGGCCGCAGGGGTGAGCTTGTAAAGGGCCGCATATTTGACATGCCAGATTTAATATATATAAATTAATGATTTTACTCTTTATATATTATTTACACTTTGCATGTAGGCAGGTCTCTCTGGAAATAAGGTTGGTGTATGTGTGTGTGTGTGTGTGTGGGGGGGGGGGGGGGGCTGGTGCTGAGGGTATTATGTGACCGTGAGTTGGGGCGGTACCTCCAAAAGTTTCAGTACCTCTGGCCCCTTGACTGATGGCATGGATCAAGTTAGTGGAGGAACCTTTTAACATTGGGAAAGATTTACTCTTATTTAATCCAGATTTTATTGGGTTGTACATTGATGGTTTATCTTCCTTTCCAATTACATTTCGATATTAACATTTGATTCTTACTGGGTGGTCATCTTTTAATGTTTTTTTACATTGACAATCTATATCTTTAGAAAAATATTTTGTTTAAAAAAAACAAAAAAACATATAAAACTTGTATTTACCATTCAATCATACGTTGCTCTCCAGGGAAAAATTGATATTATTTAAAATAGAAATTCAAATATTTAGACAATCTTTACCTTTTTCAAACATTGGACTTTTGCATTTTTTAAGGGTTTAGCTGGCTCTGCACATTTTTCATAATATATTTCTGAAGCTGCAAGTCTGGCTTTTGCAACCTTCTCCAATTCTTCCAATATTTGCCGCCATACAATGACTGCAGTTCTAAAATAATGAATACTTATAGTTCAAACATATGCTCATATATTTATATACATATGCATATATATATATATGGATGTATATATGTATATATGTATATATATATGTATATATGTATATATATATGTATATATATATATATATATATATATATATATATATATATATATATATATATATGTGTGTATATATATATATGTTTATATATGTGTATATATATATATATGTGTATATATATATATGTTTATGTATATATATATATATATATATATATATATATATATATATACATGTGTATATAAAAATATACATATATATATATATTTATATATATATATACATGTGTATATACAAATATACAAATATAAATATATATGTATATATATATATATTTATTTATATATATGTACAAATATAAATATATATATGTGTGTATAATATAAATATATATATGTGTGTATAAATATATATATGTGTGTATATATATATATAGAAATATAAATATATATGTATATATATACAAATATAAATAAATATATATATGTATATATATACATATATAAATATATATATACCATATTTGACGGCCCAATTTTAATGAAAAAATATGATGTACAAAATTTATACCCTTCACCTTATACTCGTAGTTTAAACCCATTTCTTTTAATGCCTGCCCAAATTGTGGTGCATCATATAAGCCCATGCGTCTTATAAGCTGTCAAATATGGTACACACACATATATATATATATATATATATATATATATATACATAAGCAGGGAAAAGTGGATATAAAATGAAAATATATATATATATTTATATTTGTATATATATATAAATATATATATATATATATATAAATATATACAAATATAAATACCTATATGTATATATATTGATATGTATATGTGTGTGTGTATATGCTATATGAACACATGCACACACATACATATATATGCATACACACACATATATATATATATATACATACACATACTCACACACATATATATATATACATAGGGACATAAGCACATATGATGTTTCATTTTATAACATAAAAAATATATCTTAAAGAATCTTTATAATTTTTATATTTTTTAAATGATTATATTTCACATTTTCTTTTTTTACACAATTAAATCTTTCATATTTACAAACAAATAAATAAATATTACTTTTTAGCAACAAATACTGAAACATTTGAATAATAAAAAGATTACTACATGAAAACACACAAAGGCATAACAAAATTGATAAGTTATAAACTCAGCAAAATTAAAAAAAGAAAAATATATTAAAAATATTATATTAATAGCAATTACATTATAGAAGAGTCATGTTAGATATTTTAGAACACATAACTGTTACATTCATCTTAGTTCATTTCTTAACCCTTTAGCATTTATGTGTAATAGTAATATACGTGAACGGCAAAGCATAAATGAACTAAAGGAGAAATTAGGAATAAGAGGGATCAGATGCTGTTTACTCAAGAGAAAACTACGTTGGTACGGTCACGTGATGCGCATGAAAGACGACAGCTGTATTAAAAAGTGCAGGGTGATCAAAATAGATTGTAGTTATGGAGTAGGCAGACCCAGAAAAACCTGGGACGATTTGATAAATTCCGACCTTACACACTTACACCTCTCTAAGACAATGTCACTGGACCGAGATCTTTGGCGCTACACTAATACAGAAGACCCGCCTTGCCTATGTAGAAAGTGAAACCTAGTCAGTAGGGACCTCGTAACCAAAAATACACCCCCCCATCCCACTAACCCTACCCCCACCCCCATCTACACCACCCCTTTCTCTGTAAAGTTATGTTGGTACCACAACATCCAGTCCTAAATAAATGAGGTCGGGTAGGTGTCACGACAAAAACACACACAGTCCACACTGTAATGTGGCCATGTAGGTAACACGGTAAAAACCTCCCAGTCCACACTGTAAACGTGGTTGGTGTTAGGAAGGGCATCCAGCCGTAGAAAACCTGCCAGACAGTCCTATACAAGCAAGACAACCAATCTTGCCTCAAGTGGGAAAATTCCCATCTAAACCCATGCTAGCGTGGAAGATGGACATTAAACGATGATGATGATGATGATTACTCTATATTAACTATTGTACTTTCATAGTAAAAGGCTTTACCTCACATAACATTCTCATATAATATTGAATCTATGAGATTTTGATATTATTTATTTTGAGAACAATACCTTAACATCAGTATGAGCAGTCAGTTAGGGCTGGTTTGAACAGAAAGAAGTGAGAGAATTCTGGCTGGATATGGCCGGTTTGAATGTTAAAGGGTTAACCCTTCCGTTTACCCTATTTCTAATAAAAGACACTGTCTATGATTTTCAAATATTTTTTTAAATTATCAAGAATTTAGAGAGATTTAGTTTAGCCATATAAACTAACTTTCTCATTTACTTAAGAATTGGTTTTTATATAAAAATATGATGGAAAGTTTTAGATAAATATAAACACTTTAACCCATTCATTACTATATTTCTAATGAAAGACACTGTCTATGATTTTCAAATAGTTTTGAAAATAATCAAGAATTTAGAGAGATTTAGTTTGGTGATATAAACTAACTTTCTCATTATCAACTTAAGAAATGGTTTTTATATAATGAATTATGATGGAAAGTGTTTAGATAAATATAAACACTTTAACCCTTTCATTACCATATTTCTAATGAAAGACACTATGATTTTGAATAATTTTGAAAATAATCAAGAATTTGGGAAGAGTTTGATATATAAATTAACTTTTTTTATTATTAAGTTGATATTTGGTAGAGTACTTAAGAAACGGTTCTTATAAAAAAGAATGAAGGAAAGTTTTTAGATAAATATAAATATTTTAACCCTTTCGTTACAATATTTCTAATAAAAGACACTGCCTATAATTTTCAAATAGTTTTGAAAATAATCAAGAATTTGGAGAGATTTAGTAACATAAATGTTTGATGCATAACTTAACAAATGTTCTTAGATAAAATTATGATGGAAGGTTTTTAGATAAATATAAACACTTTAAAATAAACAGTTTTATGTATTTATATGGAGAATGCTCTCTGATATTGAAATGGCTGGAAGAAAGAAGGCTGCAAAAAGGGCCTTTTGTTGGCTTTGAAACAGGTGAAAGAAGATAAGCTGGAAGCCAGGAGGCAAAGATGGGCAGTAATTTGGCCACAACTGCTGACCCCCCCCCCCCCCCCCCCCAGCGAGAAGGTGTTACAGTTGAGGGTCAAAACACCTCATGTATATTGAACACCATGTGATGACATCAACACCTCCTGGTTAAGGCTATGTTTACTGAAGGTGAATGAATGTAAAGCATCTTCTTGAAGATGAAATTATGCCTACTGCATATGCTGGCATATAAGTTGACATTTGGAGCCTAAAAATATCTCTCCCAAACCAGGGGTCGACTTGTATGCCAAATATAAAATGTGAACCTTTACCACTAAAGAGTAAAAAGTGAAACTGCCTGCCTACTTGATGTACACCACTTACCTTAACTCTAGCAGCCATCACAATTATTTCCTACTGAAACTCATATTTGTTAAGTCTATTTAATGTAGAGATTATAATAATATCAATGGCTTGCTGTAGCTGATATGGTAGGTTACCATAAGTTCGTTAAGTTTAGGCTAGGCTGGTTTACTCAGTGAGATAACAATGACTTGCCTTAGTTCATAGGGTAGGTTACCATAAGTTCGTTAAGTTTAGGCTAGGCTGGTTTACTCAGTGAGA